>CM045769.1:131356206-131686336 GCA_025200525.1 Camellia lanceoleosa | reverse complement strand
AAATCTTAATCCAAAATACAAAACTAAAGAAGTGAAGAAAGCCAATGCAATGATAGTGACCAGTTGATGTTGAGGACACCTTGATTTCAAAAGCTGGCCGGGCGAAGACACCATATCCGGCTGCCAGAAGAGGCATGATAGAATCACTGAATCATAAAGTCGAAAAAGTAGAAATTAGAGATTCTCTTGGCCACCGGGTTCTCTCGAATCAAATGCCCGCAAACCAATCATGTCGAGGACAAACCCGATCAAAGTTGGTGGCGGTAGCAGGTGACATTGAAATCCGAGATTACCCTCTATTACCGTGCTCGCTTTCCAAAGACCTCGACAATGAACACCAGGTTGAATACTATGAAAATTTTGTTACGAGTGTTGCAAGCACTCAAGTAAAAGTAAGCCCCCAACACTTAATACTCTCCATACTTTCTGTTTTCCATACTTAGAGTTTTATTAACTTTTATTCTCGTCCATTTCTTCTGCGCGATCCACCACGCCCACTCTCTTTCGCGATTACGGTATGCCTGTTCAACATCAAGAAGGAGTTGGTCTTTCAAGACCATAAGAGGTCAACGCTAATTTGTTGAAGATCTAGCAATGTGATGGCCGAGGCCAAAATGAAGACACTTGAGTAGATCGGGCGGCGATAAAACAAAAGTACAATGGGAGCGCGTCGGTCGGTAAGAGGCAGAAATCTTCTTGAGAGCCATTATTAAGGTCCTCGCCGAGAAAAAAGAAGCCAAGCAAAGACCACCGCAAAACCTCAAGCGAACTCATTGCTTTCCTATTAGCTACGGGACACCGGATAAAAGCGGATGAAAAGCATACATCGAAGAGGCAAATGGCGCTCCACGAGGGATTTATTATAAGTACAGAAATTGAAATGCGAGCGTTCACCGCTTGGTTGGATGGTTAGCCTTAAAGGAGCTGGTTGTCCCCAGGACTCACCTTCCAGAAAATAGCCGCGCAATCATCCTCCGGCTGCATTCCTCTCTCTCCAAGCCACTCAGAGGATCAAAATTGCCGAGGCGAAGAAGATCAAAGAAGTCATTGGGCTATTTGAGTCCCCCACTTAAAAATCACGCTCTAAATGAAGTCTTGGACTTGACTCGGGATGAGGAGGATGAAGTCTCTAAAGGTGCCTTCACAGGAAAACTGACCTCAGGAGTCTTATCGCCGGTGAAGAGCATCGATCAGACTCTACGAGAAATCAACGCTAACGCGAGGGCCGATAAAAGTCGCCATGAAACTGTGCTCACATTGTCTTCGGGAGGTGAGTATTAACAAACTGATACCCATAAGAACTTGAATAGAGTGATTCGTTTTGATGCTTTTCTTTATTTCTTGTACCTGTTTGTACTTTTTTTTTTTTTTACTTTTGAAACAATGTTAGCTTTAATTTGGTAGAGGTGCCATCTTTGTAATGGTCAGACAAAGTAATCCGCTTTGTAGGCCAAAGTGCCCTTTTTTTCATCTTTAAAACGCAAGTTCAACATCTTTTTCAAAATGTTTGTAATTTCATGTCTTGTATGATTCCATACTTAGAATATCTTTGCATGTCTTCAAAGTTTTATCTTAGCTCAGGTCTTGATCTCTTGGAATAAAATACCCTTGGATATACCCAATTGACTTGTTTATGTTGGCCTATGGTTTACACTTGAAAAGCATTTTTGTAGAAATATTTTTCACAAGTGTTTATTTAAGACTTGGTGCTTCACTTTTAGTTAACAAGACTTTTGTATGCTTCCATAAGTAATCTCGGCCCGAGTAATGTAGATACTTCTTTCAACATAACCTCAAGGAATTCCATGACTTGGAAAAAATTTTCCTACAAAAATTTCAACTTGAGAGTGTTAAACAAACTTTCTTTTAATATAACCTTGGCTTAACTTCAACTTGAAAAATTTTCCTTAAGAATTTCAATAGGAGTGTTAAACCAATTTTATCTTACAATAATTCCAATTTCCAAGCATTATTCTCCAATCCTTTCGTGTCCTAATGTGAACTTAAGTTTCAACTTTATGTTCACATTAAGTATCAGACCTATGATCTTGTTGTCGAGATCGGTTGGAACAGTAGATCGCCGAGGTTATCAACCTTGGTTTCTACGATGTCGGACCGATAAATACTTAACGCTTAAATTCAAAGTTTACAATTACTGTAGATTATAGCAAATCTAGGTGAATCCAACTTAGTTCAACCTCATTATATGCAAGAGTATAATCTCATTTCACATAGTATAATAAATCTAAGTTATTCAGGTTACATTTCAATTAGGAAACATCAGCCAACTTAGTTCAACTCTCTATTATATATGCAGAAGTATACAATTCAAATACGCCATATAATAAGTCTGAAAGTTATTAAATCGTGTTTCAATTTAAAATATAAGCCAAACTTAGTTCCAACTCTATATATATATAAAGTATAATTGAACTCACGCTATATAATAAGTTTAAGTTATTACGTGCGTATGTTTCACTTAGAAACATTGCCAACTTAGTTCAAGCTCTATTATATGCACCGAGTATAATTCAACTCGACATATAATAAGTCTAAGTTATTCGCCGTAAATGTTTCAATGAAACATCGCTAAGTATTTGGGTCAATCTTTTACACAAGTTTGAAATAAAAAATCAAGCTAAAATTTTATTAATTACTTCGGTTAATAAATGGGTAAAAAACTTTAAAAATAAAAAAAGAAATCTTAATGATAGAAAAACTTCAGATTCTTGAGAGTATTCCAAGGTCTACAACTCTTTGCCTTGTACCGTCTTGTGCGAATATGGCCCACATTGCTTGAGGGCAGAGACCTGATTATTGATACATAAGGTCCTTCCTACTTTGGGCCAAGCTTGCCCTCTCTTAGGATCCTTCTTTGTTCTGACGACTTACTTTCTCGGGGCCGAGGTCCCAAACTTGAAACTCGTGGGTTGACGCTTTTTGTTGTAAAGCTTTGGCAAGTCATTGTTGGTATGCTCCACCGATTATCGCCTCCCGTGGATTCTGCTTTCTCGCTTCTTTCTTCCAACAAATCCACAGATCTCGGGCTAAAAAATGCATCATTAGTCCCATTTTCCACTCTCTAGAGTTACGTCAATTTCAGGATCTTGAAGTATCAATAGGATTACTTCACGCTACGTGCGGCTATAAGGCGTGGCAAATCTGGAGATTCTCCGATTATCTTTTCGGCGTGATCCGATATGCCCGTAGTAATAATCGGCGAACGCTCATCCTTAGCTTCCTTTCTTTGTCGCTTGGTACTCTTCTGATCCCATCCAAGATGCACCTTATTGGATGCTTCGCTTGACCACATCGCTTTTGAGGAAGTTTGGAATAAAGTAATAATTCTTGATCTTGTACTTTGCTTGACAGGCTCTTGATTAGCTTACTATCAAACTATGTACCATTATGCCGCTATTATTGCCCTTTGGCAGGATCCCAAACACAGTAATGATGTTATAGTTTCATATGAAGCTCTTCGTATCAACGTCTCGAATCTTTGCAAGGGTTGATTTCCACCCACTTGGTAAAGTAATTTTATTCTTCACTTAGCGAGTTACTTCCTTTGTCCAGCCAAGGTTACTGGCCAAAACTATGATTATCGATAAGATCCATGCCTCATTGGGCCCAAATGGCCAGTAGCGAGGTATCTTGCTTTGGGTTCAAGTCTGCTTGTTGGTTGGTGTATCAAAGGTGCAAATCTTTGACAACCTTCTCAGCACTTTCTCGACATAGGCTTCAACATCTTTCGTCACATATAGGGCCACCCGTACTTCTGCAGTAATGGCCCATGAGCAGAGAAGTTGATCCACGGCTTCAAAGATATGGCTTTCCACGTACTTCGCCGTCATGTATCTCATACAAGAAGTCTTCAACTTGTGAAGGATGTGTACGCACGTCTCAAAGGGACCCGTTAGAAAGATCTTACGTAGAGATATCCCCTGCTTACCAACATTCGTGTCAGATGAATCTTCTGGGCTTGACTTTAATCTTATGTAGCTAACTTTATAATCATCGGTAGTTTCCCTCTTTGGGAATACTATTCTGATCCATCCGAACGGTCCATCTCTACGCATAATGCTTCATGCTTTGTGTTAAGTGGTTCTACATTTGGAGCGTGATAAGTAGTCGACCATTATTGTCCTTGCCTCTCGGTTTCATTACCTAGCCAGGTTAGCTGCTAACAAGGCATCGGCGTGGTTGTTGTCATCTCTACCGACTTACTATAGTCGGCAATTTTGGAACAATACCATCGGTCCACCTCCTTTACATAAAGCCACCATCCTTTCATCTCGTTGTCGTATTCGCTTATTGCCTGGTTGACGATAAGTTGGGAGTCACAAAAGACCATTACCTCGTCGGCTTCTATTACTACTGCCAATTTAAACCCTATGATTAGGGCTTCATACTCTACCTCGTTGTTTGAGGCATTAAATCCCAAATGAATGGATTGTTCCAGCATTTGTCCATCCGGTGATACTAGCACTACTCCTGCCCCCGCTCCTTGTCGGTTTGAACTTTCGTCAACAAACAGTCGGAAGGAGTCACCGACGTAAATACTGCAGGACATGAGTTTCTCTTCTTTCCTCTGTTTGGCTATGCCCAACTGGGTTTCTTTTTGTTCACCTGGACATCGTATATCTCGGCTCAACGGAGCCCGATATATGATGGCGCCTAGTGTGAACTCGGCCACGAAGTTGGCCAAAACTTGGCATTTGATTACTGTTCTAGGTCTGAATTCCAGGTTATATATCCTCCAACACTTCTGCTATCTGGCTATCTCGCATCGGATCTCGCTTCTTATGCAATAGACTTCAAAGGATGCTCGATAACACCACAATCTTGTGGGCTTGAAAGTAATGATCCAACTTCTTAAAGGCCATTACCAAAGCTGGTGTTAGCTTTTCCAAAGGTAGATATCCGTCTCGGCATTTGTTAGGATTTTACCACGAGTAAAGCCGCCTCTATTCTCTCTTATCCTCCCCGATTATTACTACACCGATCGCGATGCTCTAAGACGCCAAGTATAAACGACTCTTCTCTAGGTATTGATTTGAGAGGCGGAAAATCAAGGCGGTCAAGTACTTCTTCAAGTCGGCCAAGGCGACTTCGCGTTCCTCTCATCCATAAGAAATTTGTGGCTTTTACTAAATCAAGAAAGGTTTGCATTTATCGAGAACCTAACTTCTACTTATGAATCTGTTTAGGGCTGCAGCTCTTCCAGTCAACATCTGCACTTGCTTTGCCGACGTTGGGCTCTCTAACTCCAGAATGACCTTTATTTGATTCGGACTTGCCTCAATGCCCTTTCTGGTGACCAAGTATCCTAGGAATTTTCCTGATCCAACTCCAAATGCATACTTGATGTATTGAGTGGAGTCAAAATGTCCTTAGGATATCAAAGCATCTTTAGGTCAACCAAATGATCTTTAGGTTCCTTGGTCTTCACGACCATGTCATCAATGTAAACCTTCACTGTTTTGTCTATTAGATATCTGAACATCTTAGTCACTAATCTCTAGTAAGTTGCTTCCGTATTTTTCAACCCAAAAGGCATCACTTTATAGCAATAAAGTCCTTTTGGGGTGATAAATACGGTCTTCTCCTCACTTGGGGGGTACATAGCTATCTGATGATACCCTCTGTAAGCGTCTAGGAAGCTCATTCTTCCATGCCCTGAAGTGGTATCCACCAATTGGTCAATTTTGGATAGTGGGAAACTGTCTTTAGGACAAGCATTATTCAGGATGGTGAAATCCACGCAGACCCTCCACTTCCTATTCTTTTTCTTCACAATCACCGTGTTTGATAACCATGTTAGGTAATTTACCTCTCGAATGGCTTTTGCCTCCAGAAATTTATCCACTTCCTCTTCTACTGCCTTAACATGCATCAACGCTTACTTCTTATTTGGATGACGAGTTTAGTCGACCTGTCCACATCCAATTTATGGCAAGTGACTTCGGGGTCAATGCCAGGCATCGTATGGTGTCCAAGCAAACACCTCAAGGTTTGCTTTCAAGAATGCTTCTAACTCCCTTTCTTTTCCTCGTGGCTTTGAGCCAAGGAAGAAAAGCGTTCTTCATCCTCTTCTATTTGGACTAAGATCTTCTTCAGGACTTCTTCACTTTTCTCGGCTGGTTCTTTGCTGACGTAGTCAAGGACTTCCATGTCATCATCTTCAATCTCTGCTGCTTCTGCTTCTCGTATGTTGCAGGTGGATTTCATTACAGCCATGGAGCAATTCTTTACCTGCACTTGATCCCCTCTGACCTCTTCAATTCCATGCTCTGTTGGGAATCGCAATAGCTGGTGTAATGTTGAGGGAAAAGCCCTCATTGCGTACAACCATGGCCTTCCCAGGATAGCATTGTAAGGGGAGGAAATGTAAATTATTGTGAACTCAGTTTTTACCTTCTTGGTGCCAACTTGCACCTCCAAACTTACTGCTTCCAAGGGCCACGTCGGCGTTCCATTGTACCCGACCATTGGACCATTGGATTGTTCCAGATCATCTTGGTGAAGGCCAAGCTCCTCGTAACACCTGACATACATGATGTCATAAGAGCTACCCTGGTCGATCAGAATTCGCTTTACCTGACACTCTTCAATCTAGAGGGATATTACCAAGGTATCGTTGTGTGGATGCTGCACCATCTCTAGGTCATCTTCAGTAAAGGACACCACTGGTCCCTGACACTCGTTTGCCCTAGGTCTCTTCTGTCGGACCCGATACACATGTTGCAAGTGTTTTACTTTCTGAGTTTCCCCGCGTATCTCGTTCTCATTGACCTTTGAGTGAATTATATTGATCACTCGGGGTCCGCTTGCTTGTGGTTGTGGTGCTGGTGGAGGTGGTGCTGCCGGTGCCTGAGGTAGTCTTGCTTGCTCTTCCTTTATCCTGGTCTCATCTACCAGGTCCCTTAGATGACCTTGTCTTACCAGGTCTTCCAGATGTGCCTTTAGAGCTCAGCACCCTTGAGTTAGATGCCCAACCTCGTTATGGTAGGCACAGTGTTTCCCTTGACTTCTTTCCATAAATTCACCAAGAATCCTCTCTGGTACTCTATAATATGGCTGATTCCGGATTCTCTCCAAGATTTTGTAGACCGGAATTCGGAATACAGTTGTCACTGCCTGTGTGGCCCTCAATCCTGTCTCTTGCTTATTGTATCCACCATTACCTCGGCCTTACTTCGGCAAGCCGTTTCTCTTCTCTTGTTTTGACGCCTTTGTCCCCGGTGTGTCCTTATCGGCCCTGGCATACTTTTCTATCTTGGCCATAAGTTCCTCCATGCTTTTTGGTAGTGTCTTTGCCAGTGATTTTCGAAGCGAGCAATCATCTTTTAAGCCGTTCTTAAAAGACACGACCGCTACCTCTTGGTTGCATCCTGGTATTCGGTTGAACACTTCATAATACCTTTTGGCATAAGCCTTAAGGCTTTCGTCCTCGCCAATTCTTAGAGCCATCAGGGAGTCTACTCTTAATGGCTGTAGTTTGTTTGTCACAAATCTAGCCACGAACATCTTGGCTAGGCCTTCCTAGCTTTTCACAGTTCTTTTCGGCAACTTGTGAAACTAGTCTGATGCGATTTCCCCAAACGATGAAGGGAACACCTTGGCAAACAGCGGCTCGTTCCCGGTATATAATTCCATTGAGTTCAGGTACAAGCCGACTTGAAAGTTAGGGTTAGACTTACCGTTGTATATTTGAAGTCTCGGCATGTGGAATCTTTTTGGGGCCTCAAACTTGTCCAGTTCAACCGAGAACGGCGTTCTTGGCGATCGGTGAGGTTACCTCGGCATCTTGTCGCTTTCCTAGAGGTAATCCCTTAGATCCTCCTTGGTTGCGTCCAGAGCTTTCGGCTATCAGCGGATTGCGACCTCTTGGTCTAGTGTTGTTATGAGTCCTTTTGGACCTCTCTCCGTTCGTTGCGCCAGCGAGTTCCTTCCTTGAACATGGCGATGTTCTTTGGGGTCAGTTTCTTTGGTATGATACGTCCTCCGAGAATCTCCCTTTATTGATTCTCCTCGCCTGACCTCCCTTGAAGGCCAATGAGAGTGTTCCTTAGTCCTGGTGTGCTGAGGGACTGTAGGGGTTGTTTTTTGCCCTTTTTGGGCATTGTTTTTAACTCTTTGGAATCGGCGTATCTTATACTTGAAGCGGTGGTACATGACATTGTTCTGCATCATGAAATTGACGACTGATTGCAGGTCCGCCAATTTATTCGCCATTCCCTTCATTTCGCCGTCCATCCACATGCATTTATTTTTCCATACCTGGAGGTCGTCCTCGTTATAATATCCGCCTCGGTCTGATTTCTTTGGTACATCACCCTCCTTGCCGATGTCTTTCTCTCCAGGATCCCAATCCTGAGTTTCTTCATTGCAGTTATCCTTCTCTACGTTAGGGTCAATGTGCTTACCACTCCTAGTAGGGATGTCGTCCCCAACCTTTTCTTTTTGTCCGTCGTTGGCCATCTATTCTCCTCTCCTTCCCACAAACGGCGCCAAATTGTGTGTGCTGTTTTCTAACCACCCTGCCAAATAGGTACTCAGCTAGAGAACCTGGCGAGAATATATTGCGTAAGCGACCTGTCACAGAAGAAAAAGACTCCGGCGGTGGTTCGTCTACCCGAGGGCACTTCGACGATCAAGTCAGTTATCTCTCAAAGATAGCAAAAGTGCTTAACTCACTATTCAGAATACAAAAAGCGTACCTTAAACCCACAAGGGTGCCTTACTTTTATAACCAACATTGACCTGATCCCTGTAGAAGCCTAGCTTCAATGGACTCTAGCTCAATGCCTATTTAGGACTCTAAAATAGATAAAGATAAACTCCCTAAGAGCTTTATCCTTATCCAGGCTGAAGTCCTCCCTCATTCTAGGACTCCTGTAACTTATCCGCTTATCTCGGATTAGGTATCTCACTGAGATAACCTCGACCTAATGATTACCTCGACATCAAGTCAGGACATGTGGCACCTCGGTGGCACTTGATTGCCACATTGGCCACGTGTTGTTATCTAAAAAATATGTCCCCACACCATCAAAATAAATAATTTATATAATGTAAGAAATATGTCGCTATAGTAGTCTTTACAATTTATGAGTGAAAATAAAAATAAAAAAAGTAAGATTTTATGTTATTTGTATATATAATATATATTCAATATGATTTAATAATCTAAATTACTTTAATATCATGTAATAGCTAATAATTTATATGTATATTTAATATTTATATATATATATATATAATTCGAGTTTCGGGTTACTCGGGTTGTTTGACGTCTTTGCCCAAGCCCGTCCAAATTTAATTCGGGTTTCTAAATTTCTGTCCAAACCCGTACCAAATTTAAAAATATCTTATCCAAGCCTTAAAAAAATTCCGGCAAAGTTCGGGTTGTTCGGATTGAGCCCACCCAAGTTCCACCCTTGAATTGAATTTTTTTTTTTTTTTGATACCCAGAACACTCCCCAGGCACAACCCTTAGGATCCACCCTTATAAGCCAAACTAAAGGAAGCTAGCCGATCCACCTAAACCGTCAGACTTCCACTCACCCTTACAAGCCAAACGGGGGAAAACTAACTAAACCGGGAGAAGCTAGTGATCTACCTAAACAGATTGGACTTCCACTTGAGTAGTAGAATTGAACCCTAGTCGATGCTTGAGATGAGCATACTCCCTTACCAACTACGATGGCCCCTTGGTGGTGAATATTAATAATCACTTAATCAAAATATATTTATGTTAATAATTTATTTTAAAAATCATATTTATTATTGACATAAATATATTTTAATCATATAATTATTAATATCCAATTAATATACTTTTTAATAACAATAATTTACTCAAAAGGTCTTCTACATCACACGATTTAGATCATTGATAATCAATAATAGCGAAAATCAACGCCCACCATAGGCCAACACCCTCCAACTGTCCTTTGTGATTTGAATCTCTGGCCTGATTAGGGCCGACCCGATCTCAGCCCCACACGATAAGTCAAGCCCAGCCTAAAGATGCACGATGCCCAGCAAGACCGGTCTAGCCCATCTTGTGGCACAATATTCCCAACATCCCTTTTCTTTGTACATCCTATACTTTCTATACTAAAATTTTATTTAAATATATAACAAACTTTATATTAACGCTACATTTGCTTGGACGAAAAATATTTTTAAATAAAAAATATTTTAAAAAAAAAAAAAATTCAAAAAATGTTTTATGAAGAAAATATTTTTATATGTTTGGTAGTGATGGTGGTAAAATGAATGTAGATCTGGTTGCATGGTGGTGGGCGGCAACGGTGGTGATAGCGACGATGATAGTGGTAATGACCATGGTAATAGTGATGTGGTGGTGGAGGTGAGAGTGACAATGATAATGTGGTGACATTGATAAGACTTTAGTTCATAATTATTTTTCGCTTTTTAAAAGTAAAAAATATTTTTTGTTTATATAGGCTTGTTTTTGTTGATTATAAAAAATTATTTGTTGACTTTTATTTTTATTGTACCAAACACGAGAAAATGTTTTCTGTCGGACAAAGCGAAACTGAGATTAAGGACTAAAATAATCCAAGCTCAGGTATAAAATAAAAAATAAAAAATTATCATTTAAATATATCATCATTCTCGCATTATTAGCTCAAGCTTGTATAATTGAACTTATCAACCAATTCATTCAATATTTTGTGTGACATAGTTAATCGTATGTAAGATTTAATTAATTTCAACTTTGAAAAACTTAATTCCCTATAAGAAATTGTAACATAATTTATAAATTTGAAAGATCACCATCTATTATCAATTTTAAATAATTCATCACTTCAATCAACTTTTTGTTTTCTTTTTGATGGTTTTTTTTTTATGAGCAAATATATATACATATATTTATATATATTATAACCGGGTGTCCACGACTATTATGAACAAATATAATAATTGATATTTTTTTGGAGCCTTTTTTTAACTAATTTTTGGGGGCCTAAAGCAATTAGCAATTGCTTGCCTCGAAAATCAGCAGTGATGTTTTACATATTTTGCATATAAGATCACTTTTTTTCAAAAGAAATTCAAGAGTTAAAATCATAGGAAAGGCATAAAAAATTTATATGAACATCTTAATTTCACGTACTTTGAGTGTAATCTTTTTTCTCTTTTTTTTAGTGTAATTTTGAGAAGGAACTTGGAAGAGAAAAAATAAAAAGTGTGTGAAATTAGGTGAAATATAAGTATATTTTATTCACATTTCACTTACTTTTTTCATTTTATTTTCTAACTCTTTCCTCAAATCCATCAGCCAAACACAGTATTAATGTATCCATACTTATGCAACATCAGTCTCGCCACAACGTCTCACATTGCTTAAATTCAAATTTGTAAATGACATTTGGATGATAAGTTGGTAAATCATGCAAATGTTGTGTATTCTTAGCTTGCATTATAACTTAAAATGTCCAACACATCTCATCAACAAAAAAAAAAATTTAGTTCTGCATTTTTGTGCAATTGGCAACTTATTTTTATTTTGACAAAGAACTCTAATTAAACTAATTGTAGAAAACTATTTTGCATGGGGTTCCAAATCCAATTGAGGGTTACTCTATTATTGGTATTATTATATGTATTAACTTTTAGTTGTGTCACTTATGGGGCTGTGGAAGTTGACTCATCAATGTCTAGACAGAAGCAATTGGAAGTTGAAAGGAAACTAGAACTTCTCAATAAACATGCAGTGAAAAGCATTAAGGTATGGCTTACTATGGTATTCTTCTATGTGTTATTTTATTTTATATGCTCGTTTTTGTTATCCCAAAGTCCCAATCATTGGCCATGTGTTTATATAAAGAAGAATAGAGCAGTCAATGCAATAGTGCTTTTGAGTCAATTTAGGGGAGGAAAAGAGTAGTTTACAGAAAGAACGGGACATGGAATACATAAATACAAGATAAAAATAAAAATATGATTGAACCTTGGAAGCATTAATATCCTTTGTTTACCAGCATTATTTCACTAACACCATTCTCCAACCGTTGTTGGCGCCATCTTGCCACCACTACCGCATTAATTTTAAGACCGTAATCAAATATAAAGAAAATGGGTATGTTTGGTTTGTGTTTGAGAGATGTGTTTTAGAGATAAAAAGTACGAAAACATGTTTGGTTTGATTTTTTTCAAAAGATGTTTTGGAAAATGATTTTGAGAGAGAGTTTTGGAAAAAGTAATTGATTTGATATGTGTGAGAGAGAGATTTGTTTGGAAAACTTGTTTGGTTTACAAGTTTTGGAAAAAAATTTTGAAAAAATTTGTTTGGTTTGATTACTTTTGAAACTTATTTGTAGAGAAAATTTCCGAAATTTTTTTCAGAAAATCAAACCAAACGAAATTAAATAACTATTTTCTTAAAAAAGTCCCCTTTTTTTTTTTGGCAGAGTGAAGATGGGGACATTATCGATTGCATTGACATATACAAACAGCCAGCTTTTGATCATCCTGCCCTACAAAATCACACAATCCAGGTCTGCAATTTTTATTTTATTTTTTTCAAATATTTTGTTACTCTCTACATGATGACATGTTAAACTTCGTGATTACTTCAACTGCAAATCCATGAAAAGCTAAAGATTGTTTTCATTTCAGATGACACCAAGTTACGGTCCAACAATGGAAAGGACAATTGCGACAAAGAAAACATCAATAGAGAAAAAGAAGGGAGACTCTGCAGTGACGGTCACATCACAGTTATGGCAGAGAAGTGGAATCTGTCCAGAGGGCACAATCCCTATCCGAAGAACACGAAAGAAGGACCTGATTAAAGCACATTCAGTGGAAGACTATGGCAGGAAGAAGCCCAGATTTTCACAGCACCTTGATGACACCATAGATTCATACCTTCAACTAGCAAACCACTCGGTACATGCGTGCATGCTCCGTCTGTTTTTACAGAAAATGTTTTTTAAATTTTGTAGCGTTTGATATGATAGAAAATGAAAATCGACGAAAAATGTTTTTCTTGGGCGATAAACATGTTTTTGTTTTTTAAAAATAGAAAATATTTTCCGAATTAGACTCTTACCACACTGTAACATAAAAATTTTTAGAGATCAAACATTTTTGTCTCCAAAAGTAAAAATTTGTTAATCAATTTCTATTGTCATAATAAGGGTTGTTATTAAAATTGGCCAAAAAGTTAAAAAAATAGATCTTTAGCGACAAAATTTTAAAAATATTGCTAATAAATACAAATCAATTTCATGCAAAAAAAAAAAAAATTTCATCTTTGAAACAAAAAATTTCTTCCCAAAAGATAGTAATTCATCAATGTCCAATTTAGTCACTAAAAATACAACAATGACACTTTTAACAATTAAGATATTTCGTTCTTAATTTGTTTGAGTGCCAAAGCCGCCAGCAGCACCATCACACCACTATCACACTCACAGCCGACACCCACCACCACCACCACCACCACCACACCAACACTATCATTACCACAAATCACTAGCACATCATTTTTAGGTCACGACTAACTATAGAAAAACAGTTTTTTTCTTTTTAATTTTTTTACAAAAAATAATTTTTTTTATTAGAAATATTTTTAATGTTGGAAATGAGTCTTGGCATTTATAATTTTTGTTGTCATATATATATATATATATACAGGAGGCAATATTGATAGCAGAAGGGTTCAGCTATTCAGGGGCTAAAGGAGATATAAAAGTTTGGAATCCTTTTGTTGAATCTGATGATGAGTACAGTACTTCCCAAGTTTCTTTGAAAAATGGCCCTTACATGAAGTATGAAGGCATTGAATCTGGATGGGCTGTTAGTAAATCATCACTTTCAATTATTTCATATATATATATATATAATCTCTGTTTTTTAATTTTGATGTTGTTGAACTTATATTTTGTTATACAATAATATATTGATGATAATGTCTATGTTCTTCAGGTAAATCCGAGTGTGTATGGAGACAGAAAAACTCGATTATTTGTGTATTGGACTGTAAGTCATTGAATTTAATATCTTGGTGTCCTAAATAAGTTTTAAAAGAAATGCTTTCACTAGGTCTCATTTCTTGTCTTTAATATTTGTTAATTCTTGGACAGTAGTATATTCTTTGAAAAATATTTCAAATACATGTGAGTAAAAATCTTAACCATATGGTTGATGATGGGAAGATTGCTGCTCCAGGTCTGAGAAATGAGATAGATAATTGAGGTTAATATTTGTACAGTCGTGTTGGGGGTAGTTCGATGTTAAAGTCAAAAATTACTTGAAGTACAAAAAAAATTCAAAATACTCTAATTCTAATAGTTAGAACACATATATCACCCCTATCACCTCTTTAAACGTTCCAAATCTCACTAGGAAAATATATTACACCATATCTAGAATTACATTTTGATTGAATTTTGACTTCTGCCTTTATCTCAATAATTCATGTCGCATCATCTAATGTTTTTATCTGAGTGAGATCATATCATATTAGCTGACTTTCAGTCTTATAAAAAAAAACACACTCCCATTATTCAAGTTCACAACTACCATGCCATAGGTATATTTTAATGCTTCGTGGAATCAACAATATGATCATTTGGCATTATAATAGACCAAGTGAAAAAGAAAAAAATAAATAAATAAATAGAAGATGAGTATGAAACAAAAACTTAACTGTAAACTATTAGTAGTTTTTTTTTTTTTTTTTTTGATATCATCTATATTTGATGTGAGTTATTACTAAATTTTAGTTTGCTCTGTGTATTAAACAGGCAGATTCATCACAGAGAACAGGATGTTTTGATCTAACCTGTCCTGGTTTTGTTCAAACAAACAGTGAGATTGCTCTTGGTGCTGCAATCTATCCAATCTCAGTCACTGGAGGCCTTCCTTATGAAATCACTCTTTACATCTTTAAGGTTAGACTACAAATCAATCAAGCTTCTTATTATAAGACTTGAAAAAACAACTTTGCTCGGTTCCATTTTTTCAAAAACACTTTTTTAGAAAATTCTATTTTTTTATTTTTAATGAATTTTTTTTAATATTTTCAGTAATTTTTTTTTATACTTTTTAGACATACCTAACATAAATATACTTAAAAAGTAAATTTTTTCACTAAATACCAAAATATAAAAAAAAAAAACGAGAATTCAATACATTTTTGTATTTTTATATATTTATTAATTTTTTAAAATATTTTTTCACAAAATTTTTACTTTTTAGATACATCTAAATAAGGTAAATCTAAAAAAGTAAAAAAAATGTTTAAAATTTTAAAAATATTCACTAAAAACAAAAAAAACACGAAAATCAAAAATTCACTTTGCTTGGTTGTGTTTTTTCAAAAATACTTTTTAGAAAATTTTACTTTCTTGTTTTCCGTATTTTTTTGTTTTTACTGATTTTTTTAATATTTTAAGCAATTTTTTTTTTTACTTTTTAGACATACCTGACATAAATATACCTAAAAAGTAAAAAAATTGTGAAATTTTTTTTTAAAAAATTCACTAAATACCAAAAATACAAAAAAATATGAGAATTCAGTATATTTTTTTATATTTTTATGTATTTATTAAAATTTTAAAATATTTTTTCACAAATTTTTTATTTTTTAGATACATCTAAGTAATGTGCATCTAAAAAAGTAAAAAAAATGTTTAAAATTTTAAAAATATTCACTAAAAACAAAAAAATACAAAAACCAAAAAACTGAGTTTTCAAAAAACTTAATTCAAAATACTCAAACCAAACACACTGATTAGTTTTTAAAAACCTTAATCCAAAAAACTCAAACCAAACACACTGATAATGGTATTAGATGATCAATATATGGAATAGTATTTAATATAGGACTAATTACTCTTTTACTCCTTCAAAATATGTACTTTGTGTCATTTTAGTTTATAACATTTCAATTGTCTTAATTTTGTCCCTAAAGTATCAAATGGATGTTGGTATTCATGTTAGAATCATGGTTATTTTGGAATAAAAAATTACACGTAAAAAACAAAAATTACCCTTTACAAATTGATACAATTAAAATATTTAGAGAGGTTATATACAAACAGAAAATTTATACAAAGAACTTAAACATTATGACTTGATTGGTTTTTGAGCCAATCACTTTAGAATAAAGAGTTTATTGAGATACTTTTAATTACGTAAATAATATTGTCACATCATTCTTGTATAAATTTTTATATAAGAATTATGGTGGAATAGCATTTTTCAAATATTTATGATCAAAACAACACGAAGTGCACACTTTAAGAACTAGAAGTGTAAAAAAAAAAAAAATTGATTAAGTATAATTTTTTATTACAAAAATGCCCTCAATTGTGCCAACGCATATTGACACGGCATCAGGACTACTTTAACACAAATTTTAATAGTTTGAAAATAAAATTGGCACAATTAAAATGTCGACAACCAAAACAAAACAAATCGCATATTTTGAAGAACAAATATCTAATGAACCCTTTAATAAAAGAAAGGTGAAAATGTCCATTTCTCATGTTCTTTATTGTTGTGTATGCATTTTCCAATTTTGACAAAACAGGATCCCAACACCAGCAACTGGTGGGTGCAATATGGAGAGACAATCAACATAGGCTACTGGCCACCTTCTCTCTTCACTTTGTTAAACCACCATGCCCAAACAGTTCAATGGGGAGGTGAAGTTTACAGCTCCAAGCTAGGAAGAACTCATCCCCACACTAGAACAAACATGGGCAGTGGGCACTTCCCCGACTACTTCAGCGGTAACTCTGGTTGTGTGAAGAGGATACGAGTTCAACAGAATTCTCTGGACTTGATGTTTCCGCCATGGGTCGAGACTTATGCTGACGAATATGATTGCTATGATGTTTTTTATCTGGGAGATTACGTTGATGATCCTGAGTTTTACTATGGAGGGCCTGGGAAATGTTACAAGTGCCCTTAAGGACACTCCTGATGTTGGCAACTGGATTGGTTTTTTTTTTTTCGTTTTGTTTTCCTTCTGTTTTTATGATTCGTTATGCACCCATAAAAATTGTTGGACACTCTACTTCTCATAATTCATATATTTATTAATATCATTTTACCCTTGCGTCAAATTATCCAAAGGGACAACCTAAAATCCATTTCACCATCTTCTCTTCTTCCGACCTCCATTGGCACAAACTCCAACAGCCACACCAACCTCCTCCCCAGTTCCCACCACCACCCAGTTCCTCCCCACGCCTGGCTGCCACCCCCCCAACTCTTGCCCCTCGGCGCCCTTCCATGCCCCTCCCCAACTCCCCTTGTGACTCCACAACTCTCGCAGCCACCTACCCCCTCAACTCAACCACTGCCCCCATGATCCCACACCCCTACAGCCCTCTGTTGTGTGTGCGAGAGGGAGATAGATCTAGGGTAGAAAAAGCAGAAGAATAAGGAGAGATCTCTAGGTTTCAAAAGAAGTCACAGTGAGGTGGTTTGCACTGGAAGAAGGAGGAGGAATAGGATGGTTTTGGGGATAGGGAGGGAAGGGTTAGGATTTGAGAGGAAGAGAAGGAGAGGGGGCGACGTGCAACAGGAGGGAAGGCAAAGGGCTGGGAGGATGGGGAGGGGAGGAGGGGGCAAGCAGCGGCAGAGGTAGATGGGGGCAGGGTTTGGATTAATTCGAGGGTTCAATGGAAAACAGAAAAATTCAAATGTTAAAAGGAATAGGTATCCAACAATTTTAATGGGAGGCATTGAAAGGCTCCCGTGTGCTCACACCACGTAGTAGGATATAAACCAGACTTACTAGATAATTTCCCCCAGTACTTGTTTTAACTGCCAATACAAAGTGAGGCAAAACTGCAAAACAATCGAAATGCAGTAATGGAGCAGAACAGTGTCATTTACAATTATAGTCGGATTTCTATTTTTTTGTGGAAAAATATTTGAGATTCTAAAAAAATATTCACAATTCTACCCACAATAATGTGGTGAGATATATGTTTACTTTTGATTTGTTACACACTGATGGTATGCCCAACTTCCATGGCAGATCATTGTGGGTGAATTTGTGAATATAAATGTATAAGTTTCTAACAATACTCTTTTTTTTTTTTTTTTCGTGTGTGCGCGCGCGTGTATGAGAAAGTAAACAACTACTAAAACACCAACCTCTGCCCTACATTTAAAAGGAACCATTGCCTTGAGGCAACTATCAATCTGGCATACAAAGAAGGCTCTACGCCCCTACAAATTAATACAACAGTAACTGAAAAGAAACTATCATTATAACACTACCTGATTTATCTCATAATCTTCAGACACATATATACATATATGTATCACCTATAATTTTAAACACAAAACAGTTCGCAAAAACATCAAACATCAAAAACTACAAAGAAATCAACCCACCAACCGCCACACCAATTTGGGTGATCCCTCACTGTTTCAGCTAAGCCGAGTCGTACTGTTTCCTTTCTTCTTGTATAGACTGGAAAATCCGAGCCACTGATTCAGTCGCAGATCTAGCGTTGTGAGGCACAACTTTGATCACTCTTGTCGCCGGCTGCTCAACATCATGCAGCTGAGGGACTTCATCTAGAGTGTGAGTGGAAGGAGAGGTCGGGAAAAGAGGAAGCGCATTTCTTCCATTGGTGGCGGGACCTACACCAAATCCCAGTGCTCTCTCCCCAGGACTACTTGCCGTACTGCCTTGCAACTCGCTTTCTTTAGATGCACGCAGCCTCACAACATTTGGAATCACTCCTCCGTTCTTCTGGGCTGTCAGCACATTACACAAGCCTGATAACTGACCGGACTGACCAGGTTGACTGGCTAAGCCCGAGAAAACTGGATTGATGACCGGCATGCCATAAGGAGGGAAATAGCTGTGGCCGACTGGAGGAGAAGTGGGAGGAACCCCGATCCCTTGATAATGGTGGTGAGGAGATGGAACACTATATGCAGGATTTACGAAATTACCCATCATTGGATTTGATCCTGGAGGTCCACAAGATCCAAAAGCCGGGCCCATGAATCCATGTCCAGGGTATGGCTTGTATATTAGCCCTTCCGATGGAGACATTACAGGAATCAACCATTGGTGCCCGGTGGGCGGTTGATGGAAACAAGGACTCAATTTGGAGTCTGCAGTTACAGTTGTCGATAGTGGGTTTCCCGAAAATTGTTTGCAAATCGAAGGTTGACTCACATGTTGTGCGGAAGAAAGAGATGTCTTTCCAACAGCATTTTCAGCAGAGCATTCCATGTTACGATTTGGGTTATCAGAATCGTCTTTATGCTTTGCAATTTGCGGAGATGGTTTAACAATATACTCCAATGGAAGTTTCCTTGCGGAAGAGGCCTTTAATGGTTCACCCAAATAAGCACCATCTTCAAGCAAAAGATGTGGTGATCCAGCAATCGATCTCTGGACCTGTATGAATATCAAGAACTATACTCAAATCCACGTTCATACATAAATGAAAATTATTGTGAATCACATTTCAGTTAACTGGGAAGATAGTTAACATCGAAGATTTCCGTACCTTTATCAATCTATGCAATTCAAATACTTGAACAGCAAACACTCTTTGTTGACTGAAAAGGGTAAGAGGGATCAGATCATAAACACAAAAAGCAATTTCACTAGGCTTGGCTTTTATAAACTTGTAACGATCAGTAGGTATAAACCAAGTTTTAAGTAGCCATTGATTCACAGTCAAGCACCAGATTAATATCAAGTTCAGATTTAATTAAACTCTACATGGAAGAACTTGAAAACTCTGAAAACATACAGATCATACAATCACATGAGAAACCAAATCCGAAACACAAATTAATGGCATAGACAAAGATACAGCACTCTTTTATACACATTAGGTGAAAAAGAAACAAAAATGTACACAACACAAAATCATGATCTACTTAAGAATAGACACAGAAAATTTTGGATGACACAAAGATCGAGTATTTTGGGCACCCACTACAGGAAATATTCGAATAAACCAAAATACTACATGAAAATAATCTTATTCACCACCATAACATTCACTAGTTTCAATTGTTGGGTATTATAAAAATAAAAAAAATGAAAAAAACAGGACAAAATGTCCCAAAACTCCAAATATCATCCATTACTTACTTGTTCCTCTTCTTACTCCAATCCGACAACTGCTAGAAAAGGTGTACTTTCCCAAATGTGCGGGGGTTGAAACCCAAGAAATACCAAAATGAAAACTAACAAAAAGGAATTCTGAAGGACAGGCGCAAATGGACAATGAATTGAGAATCATCCACCATCTAGCTACTCACCTTGCACAATACACATCAGTTGAAATGGATATAAGATGTGATCCACATGAAAATGCCAACTTCAAGGAACAGCCAGACTCCACACCTGAGATCTTCCCTCCTTGAGGCCTTATTTCCAACTTTTTGGCTCAAATTGGACAAAATATTTCCAAACCACAAGTATTAATACTCAATATTTGAATTGTTAGAAATAATCTGAAACATACAAAATGGTTGCAGCTTTTAAATTCTACATTAGATGACTACATCATGTCCCGGTACAAATATCACTATTCACTACTCTTCTCCAAAAAATATATTAATACTTTCCCAAAGTTCCTAATATCCTTTACAATCTTCTTCCAATTCTCCGGATGGGGGATTAGTACAAAGGGATCTTATAGGGAATGAGACTGAATCAGCTAGGACAAGACTTTTAAAAACAGCCCTAAAGCGGTTCCTCCTTTCTATGTATTCAACAACCAACTAACAGAGATGAATTGAGCTGCAGAACATCGCTTGAGGAAAACATTAGCAAAGCTAAACAAATTTAATAGAATTTGATGGACAAGAAGTGTTCTCCAAAAATCTTGTTCCTATCTGCCTCTTCTCTTCTAGGTGGATCAATCTCCACTCGAACACCAAAAATACTTTAACTCGTGCTGACTTCAAATCATAAATATCACTTGATTAATTGTTTAGGAAGCATACACAAATATGTATACACACACACAGGTACTTGGGTATGACAAACAAGACTACAGAATGGTTTTGACTTAATAGAAAATTTTGGTACTTCAGGTGATGCATAGTTCTTTGTCTACTTATATAGGCTGTTTCCCCTTTTGGAGCATTTTTATAAATATTTCTAATTATAAAAATAAAATTTGAACACACAAAAATGTGTATTCAACCAAAAGGCATACAATGGAAGCAAGAAAGTCCTACGCAAACTAGGAGGTCAAACAAATAAGCCCACAAGAAAGGCTAACATTCAAGTAAGAAAGGAAATGCACTAGATTCTATGCAAACACAAGCAAATTCATCTGCCCAAAAAATAAATAAATGGACAAATGTGTAATGGGAGGCCAAAGCTAAGTCAATAATTGCATAACAATTGAAACAAAACTATGCATAACAACACTATATATGATTTATGGTGCACAACACTAACCAACAAATAATCATCAAAATATGGATTTCAAAGCCAATGGATAGTAAGTGTAGAAAATAAATTATATTTGAGTGCATTTTAAATCTGACCAGTCCTTTCACAAGACAGGCAATCACAATAAGCCATAGTCAATGTTCTCTTCACTAAAACTTTAATTTAAAAAAATAAATAAAAAAAATCACTTTACAGAAAAAGAATTGCCAGCAAACGTCAAAAGGCCCCCTGGCTTTAATGCAACTATCTAATTGTATCAAAATTTTCCATTAACTTACTGCAGAACCTTTGACTATTTTTCATACACTGGTTTAGCTATCAGTTTATTCCATTTCATATTTATTTCCACTAGTCTTTCTTTTCCAATATTCAACCCTGTTGCTTATGAATTAGTTGCCATGATCTTAAACTTCCTACCAGGTAAAATGAACAATTATGATGGAAGCTCAAATGTGATGTGCCAAAATGTAAAATATTTGAGAAACTATTAATCAGAAAAGAAACTTACTTGACTATTGCTTTTCTCGCTTTCCAAAAATGTTTCTGACCTATTATTCCTACAACATCGTCAGGGGATATATCCATGCCTGATATAGAATCCACCATGGAAGTCTCCGAGGCATCGTCACCTCTCTCCCCATTTCCTGCCTGTACTGACCAACTTGTCTTGTCTTCATGATATCCACTGCCATTAGTATTAGGACTTCTCAGCTCTTCTGGACAAGAATCTCTTCTAAGTATGGATGAAAATCCATTTTCTACGCCTCTCGCAGGCTCATTTGAGACATCAATCCCACACATACTGTTTTGTAGCTGTGCCCTGGCTCTGGATTCATGATTTAAACTAGTACCAGTGCTTGGTATTCTATCAAAATTGTTTGCAAGGCGATCTCTATGTTCCTGACCTGCAGGTGCATCAGTTTGTTTCCGTGGACCTTCAGTCATTTCTTTTGGGTTCTTCTCATCCTGGCTTCTGCCTTGTCTCAAATTGGAACTTATAATGCTAGTTTGTTTTGGCTCTTTATCACTGGTATTTTTAATATTCATTGAATAGCCTTACATATGCTGGTCTGGAGGAAGAGATTTTTCCCCTATCCATGCCATTAGAATTTTTGCCATGATCTTGACCTATTTCTGACGGAACTAAGATAGGAACCATAAATTCCTCTTCATCAAGCTTCTTTTTCTGCTCAAGTTGTGCCAATGGGGTGTTGAAATCAGAATAGCCAGCATATGACTTCTCAGCAGGATGTGTTGAACGAGGTACGGGAAGCGGAAAAAACATACCCCTTTCATGACCACTTCCCTGCAACCACAAGTTATTTAAAGTATCAGGGACATAGGAGCAGATTCTACAGGAGTATAGATACAAACAGGCTAAGCCTAATCCTCAAATGTGATTATAATAAGGACAAAGTTCCAAGAAGATGAAGAGTGGAAACTTCAAAAAATAAAAATAAAAATCCCATAAGAGGGGTGACATCTGAGACTCGAATAGGGAGTGTGTCCATAATGGAAATAAAAAAGAAAAAGGAACATGTTCAATCACAGTCAGTCTACAGGAGGAGTAGCCAATTAAGGGCATAACATGAGTTATAGGTTGGCACTAAGAGACTTCAGTTCGGAGAAATTGAGGTTTCAAGACTCCAAAAAACATGACAACACCAGCCCAAGTGTTGCCCTCACAGACATAGGGTTAAGCGGGTAATGGGTTCTTCATTGTGCATTAGCAACCTCTTTCTTTTTGTGCCTTTTGAGTGGGGATTGGGAGCTTTTTCATTCCAGTTTTGGGAGTTCTGAGGAATTTATTTGTTGAATTATGCAACAAACAATAAATTGTCATACCAAATTTCAATGTTAACACAACACTTATCCCCCTACCAAACAACCAAGCATCCATATATATATATATACACATTTTTTATTCGCATTGAGTGTCCAGATCAAAGCCCAACTAATCCCTAGGGGTGCATAGGCCCTCGACAAGGCAATCAATCATCCATATGAAAAACAATATCTCCTGAATGCTCAATCAGCTCATTAAAACACCTCAACTTAACCAAAAGAAATGATAGAACTTCATTTTCCTTGGAAGACAACAATAGTTACTCAAGCCTATTAGAAACAAAAATATGAAATGAAACACATAAATCATGTTTTCTTATCTTCAAACAGTTCTATAAATAAACATCAAATTAGGCACCAAAGACGACAATTAGTTCAAACAGAACAACACAGAACCATCACTAAAATTAGATGCCTAAATCAAAGAAAGCATGAATTTAAAACAACAAACCCATAAAAAAAATTCCAACACACCTGGCTTGAGGATGCTGGGGAACCACACTGGCAGAGTTATTGGGGTTCAAAGGCAACACCCCATGATTGAATCTCTGGGAAGGGATACTGAGCTGTTCATAAAGGGCCATCTTGTTCCTTGGGGGAGCTCTTGGCCCTCCTTTCTCTGTATCATTAACATGAAGCCTTGGGAACATAGGTCCCATAATTTTCTCATCATCTTTCCCTCTCTTCATCTTTCCTTTCTCTCTCTTTCTTTCTATTTATATCTCTGCATTCAACAACGCAAATTCCAACTACAATAACTGATTATTTCATAAAACTCACCTGCAAACCCCATGAAACATACCACCCAGCTGTCAAAATCGGATTTTTCTTGAAAAATAGAGAGATTCCTCAGGAAATCAGACCACCAAAACCAAAACCCACTTGGAGAAACCTATATTTCACAAACCCAGACGCCTAGATCGATCCTTTGTCTTGAAATTAAGCGATTTCTCAATTCTTCAAAGCCAACCCAGTTGAGGAAAAACCGATCTCTAGCTGAAATTGATGAGGAAAGACGAACACCCACTTGCAGAAATCCAGAATACAGAAAACCCAAAAAACCAAAAACCAAAAAAACCAACCTCCTTCTGAAGAACAGAGAAGTGACCCAGTGTGTGAAACAGTACTTTCTCGAGAAATTGATGGAGAAAATAGAGAAAGGACGTGTTAATCTTACACAAACGATGCTAAAATCTATGCCGATTGTCGGATCGAAAGAGAGATGAAAGAACAGATTCAGCAAAGAAAACGGAGGGACGTCGCTGAAGATCGCAAAAAGGTCTGTGAGGAAGGGAAAGGGCAAAAGTGCGAGTTTTGTGGGTCCACTGTGGATAGAACTAGAACGAAAGTGATAAAAGAAATAATTAAATAAATTAAACAAATAAATGTTTTCCAATAAAAAGAGACGAAAAGATAAGGTATGGATTGTCTTTGTTAAAAAGAGTTGAATACATCTTTAAAAAGTACTTTATTGACAACAACATCATTTATATTTGGGAGGCTTACTTTTTCAGAACTTTATGCTAGGTTAAGTTCTGTGTAATTTTTTATAGAGTCTTAAGTCCTATTTTCATAAGAATGTATTCCACAAGATCCTAATCTTTTTACTCCCATTTTCACACCTTCCCAAAATGCCCACTTGGCCAGTCGGGGGGTCTCATGCGAGCCTTCTCACCGGATGGGCGTCACGGACACTCAGTCGATGGGACCTACCTCGAGCACACTTCCTCACCTTGAACTCGAACATACGGAAGTGATCGCATCTAACGTCCTCCTTGCAGATGATCTGTTAGCTTCTGTGTAGGTTGCCGATTATTCTTGTGGACCCAAACAAATAATAATACTAATAATATAGAACGATAATTCATCATACTTTTTGCTTTTGTCCTTTTCGAGAAAGAGGATCATACTTTAATAAAAATAAAAATAAAATTCACAATCACAGATCATACGGGCTTTTCTTTGATTTTTCTATATAAAAAAATAAAAAATTCAAAAATAAATAATTTTAAAATTTTACAATTAATAATACAAAATAAAAATATATTAAGATTATATATCTATTTCAAAACAAACGGATTAAAAAATAAAAAGTTATTAAGTTTAAACGTAGCGTGACACATTACACGTTACGTTTATTTAAATGTCACATTACGTTTATATAGGTGTCACGTCGTTACGTTTATTTAGGTGTCACATTACGTTCATATTGGTGCACGTTACGTTTATATAGGTGTCACGTTACGTTACGTTTACGTCACGTTACGTTATGTTTATATAGGTGTCACGTTACGTTACGCCACGCCACGTTACGTTACGTTATGTAGATGTCACGTTACGTATAGGTGTCACGTTACGTTTATGTAGGTGTCACGTTACATTACGTTTATATCAATTTCCCCTATATATGCTTTTATTATTAATTATGATATTAACAACTAATATTGAGGGTAAATATGTCAAGAAACTTCTCATAGGACTTATGGGAACATAAATTTTTTTGTGGGACCAAATGTAGCACAAGTCTCCCTAATAGGACTTCTAAATAATTTTCCCTTTATATTTTTGGTAGGGAGAATACAAATGTTTATATGTTCAAAAAAAAAAGAATACAAATGTTTATAAAAATATTCTATTTTTGGTAGGGAGAATACAAATGTTTATAAAATATTTTTGGATTAATAAAAATTTAATTAGTAACTTCATTTATATTTTTGGTAGGAGAATAACAAATGTTTATAAAAATAATTTTAGATTAATAAAAAAATTATAAATTTTAATAATTAAAGTTAAAAAAAATTTCATAAAAAATAATTATTTTAAAAAGATTCTACTGGTGTGTAATTTTTTTTTTATTTGGTATTCATATTACAATTAGTAAATAAATAAATAAATGAAACAAAAAAGAGAGACTTATTTATAAATCTTTTTTATTAGACTTATAGTCTAATAAATTCACAAAGTTTTCTTGTATTCCATCAAATCTCATATATTTAGACTTGTATCTCGTAAGATCTTTTTTTCTTGATTTATAATTTTTTTTTTTTAGGCTATTGTACCATTTGTTCTATGTTGATAGTACATATTATACACAATAGGATATATCTATATACATTTTTCATATTTTGTTTTTTTTTTTTTTGCAATTTTAGTGACCAGAGATCTTCGAAGAATCAATAGATACAGTTTTGAAGAAGTTTCATTTATACGTTGATAGTGAGAGAACATTCGAATATTATCTTCTTCCACTATTGCAGTTCGAAATTTTGTTTGTTTGTTTGTTTGTTTGTTTGTTTGTTTTTTTTTTTTTCCATTCAGTTTTTAAGTGTGTTTCCCCCCCTACCCCTATTATTGCGGTTTTGAAGTTCATAATTGTTGGACAAAGGTTAGAGAGCCTTCGAATACTATCTTCTTTCACTGTTGCGGTTCAAAATTTTATTTTATTTTATTATTGAAGTTTCGAAGTTTTGTTTTTTTTCCATTGTTGTGGTTTCGAAGTTCATAATTGTTGGATGAAAGTTAACACCATTTCTATTTTGCAACTGCATGTAGGTATGCGTTTAGTAGCGATTCATGTACAACAATATTTGTGTATGTTCAAAATTGTTCAATAATTTATTAAAGTTATATTTGACTTTTTGTTTCAAGATGAGATTAATATGCACCAGTGTGTATATGCTTATTGGTTGGATATTTCGATGAATGTGAATATTCATATCCATTGAAGTCATTATTGTTGTCGATTATCAAATTTGAATATTTTGCATTTGTTGATGTAAATTTCAACATTAGAAGCATATGATGGTTGCATGATATGCAATGTAGATTGATAATTGCAAGATTATTGCATAATGTGAATATTCACATATCATTGGTTATTGTATGAGTTTTGCATTTTTTTTTTTTTGCATGATTATTACATGGTATGAATATTGGAGTCATTGCTTGTTGTACACTATCACATTGTAATGTGTTGCAATTGGTGTTATGATCATGACATTATTAATCAATATTAATATTACATTCAAGAATAGTCATATCAATGCAAACAATAATGTGTCATTTTATTAGTATGCATTTGTAATGTAAAAGTTTACATAAACATTTATTTATAACAATCCACATTAAACCAATGGTTGTGTATACAATTTTAAGCAACCATCAGCAATGTGGATGTTCACAGTGTCTACACTTTGATCGATGTAAATATTCACAACAATGCTTCTTCACGTCGAAATAAGGTAGACAATTTAAGGTTTTAGGAATGTGAGAGATTTTTTCCTTAGAACAAGAGATGGATTTTCTCTCTGAAATAAGAGAGATTTTTATCACAAAATAAAAGAGAATTTCTTTCCTTGAAATAAGGGATTATTATTATTTTTTATTATGTATTAGTTTTAAAATAGAAATACACCTAAAAAGTTTGGAATGATGATTTTGTCATATTCCATTAGATAGGATCTAATGAAATATTAGAGAGGATCTAATGAAATATTAAAAAAGAAAATAAGTTAAATAGAATATAACACTTAAAAATAAGACTTTCTAAATAATGACACAAGAAAAAATTACAAATAAAAAATTTAATGTAAAATATCACAAAAATATAGAAAATATTTTTTAATTACACTAGTGTCACTAGTTGCATCTCCCTAGGAATGGCAGGCGGGCGGGCCGGGATCACCCTCCGTCCCGATCCCAGCTAAACATCCCGTCCCGGCCCGATCCCGACGAGAACTCATCACTCCCCAGTCCCCAGAATCGGGTTTCGACCAGGAAAATCCCCGTACTCATCATCAACATCATTCAGTAACATCATCCAAAAAAAAAAAAAATTCATCAACAAAGCCATTACCGGAGCAACATCATAAAAACAAAAAAAATTCTTCAACAACATCATCGATTCAAGGCAGCAACAGCAACATCATCAACAAAAAATAAAAATAAAAAAAATAAAAAAAGATAGAGATGAGATCTGCGGTGGTGTGGAGGAGATGGGATCTACTCAGATCTGCCCAGATCTGTCGTGGTGGTGGGAAACGAAGCCGGAGTAGGAGATGACGCCGGTGTGTCGCTGCATGAGGAGATCGCACTCGCCGTCGTCGCTGGGGAGAGGAGATCACGCCGTCGCCACTGGAGAGACGAGTCGCACTCGCCATCGCCACTGCACTGGAGAAAAGAAAGAGTGAGAGAAGAGAATATAGTGGAGCTGCTGTGTACGTACCAAATATATATAATATATAATAATAAAAAGAATATATAATAATAAAAAGAGTATATAATATATAAAGGGATAGAGCTGCTGACCAAGTCAAACTCCAAACATATATATATATATATATAAAATGTAAATCGGGGCTAACCGGGGACGGCGGGGATGGGCGAGGCGGGATGAAATATATATCACCGTCCCCGGCCCGAATGTCACCGGGGATTTATTTTTGAATACCATCCCCTACCCGTCGGGGGTATTTTTCGGAGAAAAATCATTCTTATCGGGGACGGGGGGTCGGGTCCCCGTCGGGCCGGTTCTAAATTGCCATCCCTACATCTCCCTACCCACGTAATTTCCTTCGTGAATGGATAAGATCGATCAAGTTCGGCCCATGAAAGATTATAGAAGCATTGGCCCATAGCACGAATGAACAAGCATATATGTCACAGTTGGTGCCAAACAAGGAAATTCTATTTGAATCCAAAATATATCCCAGCATGTTTAATTTAAATTTATAAATTTTAATTCTTATTATATCATAATATAAATTTATTAATAAGGAAAATACATATTAAAACCTAAAATAATTTTTTTCTTCTTCTCATGGTACACCCTTATCAGTCGTTCCTATTAAAACATCAACATTATTGTTTTTTATTATTTTAAAACCCTAAACCCTAGAAGAAAGTTTGAACAAAATCAAATAGTGGATGAGAGTAATAATCAAAATAGTTTTTTGAAGCAACTCATAAAAAATGAGGTAAGTATTCATATAAAGGAGTTTCACAATTTTTGTAGAGCACCATCAATTATTTTTTATATTGTTTTTTTTGACAAAAATTAAAGAGCCCAATAGTTAAATTAACAATAACATTTTATTAAAGTTGTTCTTATTTTGTCATTTAAATAGTACATTATTTGAGAACTACTCTTTCTTATTAGTGCCTGATGTTTATGAGCTTATAAATTTGGTTTTTATTTTTTCACGAGCATTTTTGTGGATAATTTATAATATTTCTATATTGAAAAGTTTTATAATGCTTACGTAAAAGTTTAATTTTTTTCCTGTATTTGAGAATTATTTTCTGTATTGAAAAGTTTTTGAAATAATTCAGTTTTTATAGTTTGTTTATTGTTTATTATTTGGGTTTACTTTGAGGGTGATTTGGGAAAATAATAAGGTATAATGAGAGTAAAATAAAATTTTAAATAATTAAACGAGGTGTATTTAGAAATTAAGTGTACTTAGGGAATCAAGATTCTCTCATTGCATTTCCTACTTGCAGTGCCATTAGACCCAATTTTGATAATCCGAACCGTTCATATTTTAAGATTTGTTCATTATATCATACTTGTAAAAAATTAAGTTGATCAGATATCAGAAAGCATATGTTCGGAAAACTGTTTATTAAATTATTTAAAAAAAATAGTTTTTAGTTCGAGTTTTCAGAACACGTGCTTTCTGATATCCGATCAACTTGATTTTTTAAAGGTATGATATATTGAACAAATCTTAACATATGAACGGTTCGGATTATCAAAATTGGGCCTAAAAGTTGGCCTAATGACCTTGCAAGTAGGAAATGCAAGGAGGGAATCCTAATTCGTACTTAGGGGTTGTTTGGGACTTTTTGACTTTTTTGGCTAAAAAGTAAAGGAAAAAAAGATGATTGTTTGGGATAACTTTTTGAATTTTTACGGAAAAATTTATATTAAAATATTGTATGAAATATCAAAATTACGGTCTTACCCTTCTGAGTGGAGACCTGCTTTCCGTACATGTCAGTGAAGTTGTCAAACTTGAAACAGCACACTGAGCTGCATTGGTTTTGTTTTTTTTTCTTTTGTTTTTATTTATTTTTTTTCACCCATGAGCCGTGCAAATTTTTTTTAAAAAAAATTATTATGCTGAATTCAATAATGTCATAATGGTGGCAGCCCAATAGTACAATTACTGGTCTGCAATATGAAAAAAAATAGCAAATCAAAAAAAAAAAAAAAATTTAAAAGCCAAAAAAAAAAAATTAAAATGCAACAAATTAAACAAAAACAAGTGATGTGCTACTGTTGATCAACAAATGTGCATTTTTTGGGGTTGCATTATGCTATAATGTTTTCAACATCTCATACTTTTTTGCCATTTTTTTTTTTTTTTTGGGGTCCTCTTTTTCATATTCTCCTTAAGAAGATGAGACTTCACGCTATAAATACATTATCGTGGTTGTCACGTGAAATACACACATACTTCCTTCATATTTTCTATGTTAATTTGTGGTGATGAACAATAATATTATAAGTTTATAAATTATTTCAATAATGTTACTAATGAGAGTGAAACAAAATTTCCAAAATTAAAAGATACAAGTGCAAACTTTTCATAAGTTTTTTTTAATTATTTTTATTATCTCAGAAATTTAAAAGTACAATTACAATGTTAAAAACCTGATGTGTTTACGAATTTTTGGTTGTTGATAATTACAATATTATTTTCAATTGTTGATTTCTTCAAAGTTATGTAAAAGTCTAAAACATGCCTAGATATAAGATACATTACATTTATGAATAAAAATAGAATTCATCAAACAAACCAACAAACCAGGAGAAAAGATGAGAGACATAAATTGTCAAAAAATTGGAAAACCCATAAAAATGCAAACACAAATTCATATGCCTATGTGAACATCCAAAGTATGGAAGCCAAAAAAAAGGTAAACAAATTCATACCACCGTTTTGTACTGTGGATTAAAAAGTCGAACATGGCGCAAAATAGGCTAAACAATTTGTGCAAAAGGGGGTTATGTACGGATTTCTGACATGGACAAAAATATTGGTCCGCAAGTGATGTTACTTTCTACTTTGGGAGATACGGGCCGAAAGGGTGAAGATCTGGTCAGCGATGGTGCAGATCTGCACACCAGCTAGTCTTTTCCATCCGTTACTAGTGTGATGCACTCGCGTGTTGGGACGCTTTTGGTTATGCTGTAAGAGGAGGTTGTGGCGGAGCTCCGGTAGTTGGCGGTATGAGGATAAGGGACTATCAACAGCTTCAATTCGTGGTTGTTTAGCATTTGTTGGAGAAGGACAGTTTTGGTGATGCTGTAAGCGAGACGTTGTGGCAAAGCTCCAGCAATCGACAGTGTGAAGGTGAGGAATTGTCAGCGGCTTGATGGAGGAGTATTTATGCGTGTGTTTGGAGAAGGAGAGGAGATGTTGAAGTGAGACCCTCTGTAAACCCTAGTATCTCTTTAATAATTGTATTCTCAGAGGAAGGGACAAAAGTAAGGACAAAATTGTCTTTTTTCCCTATGAGTATTCACCCCTAGATTCTCGCTCAAACATTGTGAATAGTATAATTTTTTTTACTTTTTTAATGACTTTTTAACCTTTTATCTTTTTTAAATGATACCAAACAAGAATAAAATAATTTTTTAGGTATAAATAGAACCTCATGCCAAACAAGGATGATTTACTTGGTCCTACTTAGAGTAGTTTGACGGGAGCTTCTATTTACACACCCCACATCCACTTTCTACACATCCCCCCTCTCTACACTCTCCACACACCTCCTTCATTAAGTGTGTGTGGAGAGGGGGTTGTGTGTGTGTAAATAGCAGCTCCCTAGTTTGACTTGCTGAGTTGAGTGTCAAATAAGTTGGTCAGGTAATTATTGACATCGTATATAAAAGATTAAACTCTACTCGGTATTTTATCTCTTTATATTTAATTATATATATTTTTTGTAAAATTTAATTTGAATTTATTATAATTTAAATTGCATATTTTGTAATTTTTATAGTAAAAGTTATCTATACAAAATTAGATTTATGAATAATTATAAATACAGAAACAAATCACATTTTGTTTTACAAAATAAATGGTTTAATTTTATTATTCTTTTTATAAAATAAAATATGACTTATTTTTTTCTTTTTTTTTTTTATCGGCAAATGTTAGTTGTTAATTGTTAAATTAGTACCTACAAGAAAAAAATATGATTTATTTTTATATTTATAAATATCTAATGAAATTAATTTTTGTATATAAATGACATTTATTATAAGAGCAGACGATTCAAATTATCCTATGTAAAAACTCTTGCATGCTTGCCTAGCCATTAATTGAGTGGGAAGTCCATCGTTACCCTTCGTCTTTGATGACAGCACGACTATGGGATTTGAATAATCTTAAACTTGTTTAGTGAGAGGCTAGGATAAGCTACAAGATGGGTTATGTTAATCTAGATTAGGGAAAGCTATAAATGGAAAGAGCACAATATAAAGGGGTCTCTTCTCACTACACCGGCATGATTTGAGAAATTAGTTAAAAGTTAATTTTTTAATTTGATTTTTTAATTTTTTTAATTTTTTATATATAAAAAATATATAAATTAATTTGATTTAAAATAAATTAAAAAGTTAAAAATTAACCTTATGGTTTGTAGGATGCACATCCTCAAATTCTTTTCAATCATTTTAGTTCTTAGGCATGAAGTGGGCATCAAAAGAAGTGTTTTAGTAACGAAAAATATTTGGTGGCCACAAATTCTGTGACTCAAATGGTCCGAAAAAATCAAAACGACATTAAAACGACGTCGTTTTAACATTTTCGAGTCACAGAATTTGTGGTCATTAACCATTGCCCTTCAGCAACATCTCCACCAGTTAGTTCACAATTATTAGTCTTGCCGGTTTTATGGAAATGAGGGTTCGTGTCATTATTTGACCTATTTGCATAAATCATCCCTATACAATTCGTGTATTTAATAATTTTTTTTCTTATATAAACTTTATTTGTATAACATTATATTTTTGTTAGCACCATAAATCTGTAATTTTTATTATTTATATAATTGCAGGACACGTGGCATTCTCTTATTCATTTGGAAGTTAAAAGAAGTTATAAAGATGATGGAGAATATGAAGGACAAAGTGGATGAGTGGAAGGACACATGGCAAGACAAGAATGAAGATGGAAGAGTGGGTAGTTTTAGGTGGTTATTGGGTAGTTATTGCTGGAAGTTTTTTCCTACAAATATTTGTCTATAAATAGCCATTCATGGCTACATTGTAAAAGATCCAGAACTTAAATCAAAGATAATTGATTTCAATATTTCCTGTCATTTTCCTTATCTTAGGAGTAGTTTAACATAGATTTATATTTCGAAGCATTTATTTTCATGCACTTCCTTTTCGAGGCATAGGAGTAGAGGTAAGTAATTATTACTTTGATTGTTCAATCAATTGCCTTTCTCCATCTCCCTTTCTTCTTTTAATTTTTCTTTTCTCTACACTTTGGCAATTTTGAAGTCCTCTTCGTTGAGGCGAAAGAACCGTCAACACAATCGCTTGATAATTGGCTTGAATTTAATCTGTAAGGATTTTTCAATCCTTCTTGCACGCCAAGATTTATAATATTTTCCTTCGTAGGAAAAATAAGTCAACATTTTTTGGCACGCCCAGTGGGACAGCCAAGTGTAAGAAATGACAAACAATTTGGATTTCGCCATTCGAACTTGTCAATTCGAAATATATTGGCGTGAAAGAAAAATTTTGGATCTTCAAGAAGAGATCCATTTTCTTGATGAAATAAACTTTCATCCATTACAATATTATTTGGTGGAAGAAAAAAGACACCATGTAATTGGAGAAATTCATCAACTTGATATGGAAATTCGCCAATGGAATGATGAGTTATCAACTCTCACTATCAAGTCTTTAACTGAGGCCTTAATGGCCGGAATTAGTGAATTTTTTCAGAATTTTTCCATGGTTGAAAATAGCAAAAGTAAAGAGTTGATTTCATCAGTGGCTCGGGGGGTTCAAGAGTCCGTTTTTAAAGAGCCAAATCATGAAATTAACATAACGAAAGAACATATTTTTGAGCCAAATTTGGCTAAGAATGATGTTTCATACATGACTCGGGGGGTCCAAAAACTAATTTTTAGAGAGTCGAGTCATGAAAATAACATTCTTATGGGGGATTTTCATAAGTCATTAATGACTAACATGGAAAAACAACCCACTTTGCCAAAGAATTATGAAAATCAATTCGGCGAAAGTCATGTTTTTAAACCAAACATGGTCAAGAATAATGAACAAGCCACTGTTCATGAATTCAAAATTTTTGACATTTTTCAAAATGTAAAAAAGTATGAATTTTCATGGTCACACTATACCATGACTTTTGGTGTTCAAAATCCTTTTTGGATTTGTGGTTCACATCAAAATATAATTCTGATGATGTGGCTAATAAAATTAACAAATTGTTCTTATGAGATCGAAACACTAAGAACAAGGGATGATCATTTAAAATGCATGAACTTGGCTAGAAAAAGCCTGTGCATTTAAATAAATGGTTGAAAATGGCTTATCTTTTCAAATTGATGGCCAGTTGTTTGTATGTACACAATCAAAGCATCAAAGATACATTCGAAACATTAAGAGTTATTTCGAAGGTTGATTATTTCACCTTCGAAACTGTATAAAGCTTTGAAAACTTTCAAAATGTGTACATCTCTTCAAATATATGTAAAATGACAATTAATTAGTTGTCGAATAATGCCTATTTTTGGCATGATAAGTTGGTTCGAAGAACAACAGTTTTTGGTGTCTTCGAAGAATTAATAATTGGTTCGAAGCACAAAATTAATATTTTCATTAAACATACAAAATTTGAATAACCACAATGTTGGCCAAAAGTTGCTTCGAAGGCCCTTTTGCCATAATTTTGCAAGTTTCGAAGCACTCCATCTTGCATTAACAACTTCGAAGAAACAATAATGGTGGTTGTGAACCTTCGAAGCTTTGCCGAATATTTCTAAGGATGTAATTTGTCCTTTGTTGGCACTTTCAACTTTCGAAAGATGATTTTGATCCTTTGTACCACCTTCGAAGCTTGTTACTAGTCCATAATAGCTAGCATTCGAGGCATCTAGTCATAATTTCATACTCATTCGAAGCACTTCATTGGTGCTATTACATCATTCGAAGCACTTTGTTGGTATTATTCGAAGCATTTTATTGCTTAGATTAATAATGTGCTTTGTTCGGCCCTTCAAAAATTCAAATAAACATCATTTTTAAGGGCCGCGGGGGGTAATGTTAGCACCATAAATCTGTAATTTTTATTATTTATATAATTGCAGGACACGTGGCATTCTCTTATTCATTTGGAAGTTAAAAGAAGTTATAAAGATGATGGAGAATATGAAGGACAAAGTGGATGAGTGGAAGGACACATGGCAAGACAAGAATGAAGATGGAAGAGTGGGTAGCTTTAGGTGGTTATTGGGTAGTTATTGCTGGAAGTTTTTTCCTACAAATATTTGCCTATAAATAGCCATTCATGGCTACATTGTAAAAGATCCAGAACTTAAATCAAAGACAATTGATTTCAATATTTCCTGTCATTTTCCTTATCTTAGGAGTAGTTTAACATAGATTTATATTTCGAAGCATTTATTTTCATGCACTTCCTTTTCGAGGCATAGGAGTAGAGGTAAGTAATTATTACTTTGATTGTTCAATCAATCGCCTTTCTCCATCTCCCTTTCTTCTTTTAATTTTTCTTTTCTCTACACTTTGGCAATTTTGAAGTCCTCTTCGTTGAGGCGAAAGAACCGTCAACACAATCGCTTGATAATTGGCTTGAATTTAATCTGTAAGGATTTTTCAATCCTTACTGGCACGCTCGCATTTATAATATTTTCCTTCGTAGGAAAAATAAGCCAACAATTTTCTTAATAAAAATATTAAATATATAAAATCTTTATGATATCTACAAAATTTCTATACATATTGATGTAATAATGATATTTTTACAATTATCAAATTGTAGAAATTGACTTGTCATTTTGACCGAATCGGTATAAATCATCCCATTTGTGGAGAAGTACTACAAAAACCAAAAAGATGCTTACTAATAACCCCATCATAAAACTTATTTCTAACCTCTTTTTGATCCCACCATAAAAAAAAAAATTTAGGAAAAATTACAATTTAGTGATATCTTCACAATTTAATTATAGATACATGAAAATTTTAAGAATTTAATTACTAATGTGTATAAAGTATACCATTTATTTAAAATTATTTTATGAAAATTTCACTAAATTGTAATTTTTCTTAAAACGTATATTCAAAACAGTTATTCTTAAGTTTGTGATATTTCTTGACTCTCTCACTTGAGTTTACTTTTAAGAAACGATCTTCTCAAATTTATTTGAAATGATTTAAATAAATAAATTTTTAATTTTTCATAAAAATATATACAAAAATAATAATAATATAACTTAAATAAATACACTTATATAAATAAATATTCTTATCTAGGGAATGTCACATAAAAAACTCCTGAGATTTTGGATAGACAGTAAAGGATAGGGCAGTGGATTAAAGATAACAATATCCAAGTGCTCTAGTAGGGGGAATGAACGAGCCTACTCTTTTTGTCGCCTTTAGGGGAAAAAAAAAATCTATTTATGTTGTATTTGATTGGAAAATTTATGGTGTGTTTGGTTGGGAGATTTGATGAGGAATTTGGAAAGAGAAAGGGAAAAAGTGTGTGAAACTAAGTGAAATGTAAGATTTTTTTTTTCACATTTCACCTAACTTTTCCTTTTTCCTTTTCAAATCCCTCTTCAAATCCCTCAACCAAACACAGTGTTAGGGAGAGATTTGAAAAGAAAAAAGGAAAAGGTGTGTGAAACTATGTAAAATATAAGAATGATTTATTCACATTTCACCTATCTTTTTCATTTCTCTTTTTAAATACCTCCCAAAATCTCTCAACCAAACACACCATTAATGATCATATCATATGTAAAATATCACTAAGGTTTCGTCTGGCGGTTTAATTTTTTTAATTTTTTAACTTTTAATGAACGAGCCTACTCTTTTTTCGTCTGGCGGTTTTTAACTTCTAACTATTAAATTACAAAAGTATCAAAATATTCCATATATAAATAAAAAATCAAAAAAATATCTTTCTATATTAAAAGTAATTTTGTCATTCTAAAATTAAAAAGTTAAATAAAAATATCAAATAACTAAAAAAATTCTAAACTAAAAAAGTCAAAAAAATTAAAAAATTAACTAAAAAAGTCAAAATCAAATGACACCTTAAGGGTTGTTTGAGATGACTTAAATAAGTGTACTTTTTGTCTTTTTACGAAAAAATATGTAAAAAAATAAAGAGGTGATGCGATGAAAAAAAATAAAAAGATAAAAAATATATACTTATTTTTAGTAGCCAAACTTGACCTAAATATGATGGTGTTTAGTGACGTGCTTTTAGTCAATTTTTTAATAATAGCTCAGTACCTATCCCATTACCATTTGAAATAAAGTCATTACACGTTTTGAATATAAAATACATATATATTAAAATTAATTATATTTTATATATTGTTCACATATTAAAAAAAATATATGTGAATAAATTTATTTTCCATGTAGTGTTACTCGTAGTTGGCACCGACATCAAAGTTGAGCTTTGGAGAATCATGGAGGGTGTAGAAACTTCAAAACTGCTACCATTTAAAAAAAAAAAAAAAAATTCCAATTATACTTTTAGATTGTGCTTTATTGGACGGATTAAAAAAAGTACAAATTAAAAAATTTGAAAGCATGAAAAAAAATTCATCGAAGATTAAAACATGCGTTGTATAAATTGTATAATTAAACAAGATAAATAGATTCATGATTTGATAAATTAAATTAAAACATCCAATAAATCCATATTTGATAAATTACATTCTAGAGTATGAAATATGATTAACAAAAATATTGAAAATAAGAAATCAAACAAAATTTTGTGTGATATAACAGTGTCCTTAAAACAAATTAATTGCCTCACCGTGAGTGCGGAAGGAATGTCGGCTTCTGTCTCCTAAGATAAGATGGTTTAAATTGGTTAACGCAGAAACACCTTCTGTTAGCTTTAGCGAATCAATAATGACAGTACTCTCTCACACAGGAAGAATATATTATAAGAGGAGATTAACTTGACTATAATCTGAGAGCAAAAATTTTGTACCAAAATCAAGAGAGATAGGTCTTCTTTTATACACATTGGGGGGAGAGAGGAGGAGCCTCTAGCCATGAAGGCTAGCAACTAATGCCCATGAAGGCTGGCAACCAATGCTCAATGCTCATTACTCCTACAAAACTGCTCGAGTAATGGACAAAAACTGATGGAACAATAATATATATGACCTATTTAAAGCCCATCGATCTGTTTAAGACCTCTTTAAAGCCCGGTCCGCCTAAGGCCCAGTGTCATTTTAGTGAAAAAACATAAAATTTTAGTAAAAAAATTAGAAAAAAATAATAAAAAATGTTTAGGCTTGCCCAAACCCGAGCCCATGCCTAGGTCCACCGGCCCACCTAAGGCTTGAATATCTCTTGTGCTTGGGCCTAATTTTCTAGCTTGTAGGCTGGGCTAACCCGAATTTTGACAGGAGCTTGTGTGGCCCGACATGGGCCTACCTGAGTCCGGGCTCGGGTGGACCGGGCCAACTTTACACTCCTAAGCACGGATGTAGCTAAGCACTTTCCTTCCTTTCTTTTTTTCTTTTTTTTTTTGGTTGTTGAAAAAATTACAATTAAGTGTACTTTTAAGTAAACAATTATAGATTCATTACAAAATTTGTGATTTTAATTATTAATATTAATAAAATTTATCACTTATTTATAATTATTTTTTTAGAAGTATATTGATATGTAATTTTATTTATTTATTGTTTTGTTTTGTTTTATTAAAGAAACTAGCTGTTGACCTCGTGCAATGCACATACTATTTTTAAAAAAAAATATTTGATGGTACAATGTGTTATAGAAGAATAATTTTAATTTTAATTTTAATTTAAAAATTAAAATTATAGTATGATTTTAATTATTTATTTTGATAATATTAGCAATATAGTTCTATAAAATTATTACTTGAATACTTATATATAATATTTTTAGTTAAATTAATTGTATATTCTGATAATTTTAGTTCTATCGTATTATAAAAGTGTAATTATCATATAATAATTTTGTATGATATATATTGAATTATAAAATAATAAAATAAATATTCATTTTGATATTAAAAATAATAGTTAAATTAGAAGAAGAATTAGAAACATAAATTTAAAAATAATTCTAATTATTTAATTTTCTTTTTTATTCATTTGAAAAATAAAAATATGTAGAGATACAAATTATATAAAATTTATTAAAAAAATTAAATATAAAAATGTTGTAGTTGAATTATCATATAATGATTTTATATTATATATATATATATATTAAATTATAAGATTGTAAAATAAATACTCTTAATTAAATTAACATATCAGTTATATAAAAGAAATTCATAACAAAAAAAGAATCACATAACAATATTTAAACCAAAAATGAAAAATTAGTATAATTTAAATTGATATTGGGTGTAGAGAGTCAATATAAAATAGATAAAATAAGTATAATTTAAATTAGGTTTAAGTTTGTATATTACTATATATGTAATTAAAGAAATACATGCTGACATAGTTCTCTTAAAAAAAGTTAAGTCTTTATAATATGCTACTTAAGTATGAAAAAAACATAACTTTTAATAATATATATATATATATATGAGCATTGATAGAGACTCCCTCTAATCATTATCCCACCCCACATACACCGTGGCGTGGTGATTGGAAGAAGGAAGAAAAAAAAAAAAGGCAAAATAAAAAGTAGCCAACCAAAAAAGAGAGGGGGTCAAAGGGGGTAAGGGGAAAAGGGGTCTTAAGCATTTTTGATAGATACATATATATATATATATATATATGACATGATATGGTACTATAGGAGTTGTACTCCTTATTTGGCTCTAACTTTCTGGATTTAATTATTTGAAGATTGAATTTTTTATTTTTTATATATATATATTTTTGTTTTTGGTGATTTTTTTAATATTTTAAGTAATTTTTTATTTTTATTTTTTAGATATACTTAATATAAATACAATTAAGAAGTATAATATTGATGAATTTTTTTTTGAAAAAATTCAATTAATACCAAAAATATAAAAAATATGAAAATTCAATATATATTTTTATTCTTGTATATTTATTATTTTTTAAAATATATATTTTTTTATAAATTTTTTACTTTTTAGGTACATGTATGTTAAAAAAATACTAAAAACAAAAAATGCAAAAAACAAAAAAATTAATTTTCAGAAAATTAAACTCAAAAAATTAGAAATAAACAAGATGATTGATTTTTAAGTAATAATTTAAAAATAAAATGATATTTTCTTGAAAAAAATAATAAAGAAAAAAAAAATAGAAAAAAGAAGAAGAAGATATATGTTTCAGTATAAAACGCGATTCTCCCACGAGGAAAAATTGATGACACGGAATTCATTAGACAGTTACACTGAGTTTTACTACCATTTAAGACCTACCATTATTCTTTGAAAAATGTTTGGAAGCACTAAAAAAAAGATTATTAGAGGGAGCATTAATAATGTGACAGTGGGCTCCGCTCATTTTCTATGCCTTATTTTTATTTATTTATTTATTTATTTATTTGTCATTCTCAATGTATTAGTGCTATTAGTGATGTATTTTTTAGTGATCTAAATCATTGTTGTTATTCATTACCATTCAATATATTTTTATATTTTTGTATATTTTATTTTTTAGGTGTAAGTAGGTTAGGTATATTTAAAAATTTTAAAAATTATGAAAAATATTAAAAAAAAATTAACTTCTAAAAAATTAAACTAAGAAAATTCGAATGTAACTGATTTTTGAGTGATAATTTAAAGATGAAATTAGGGGTGAGCAACAGATTTACCGATCCGCCAAAACCGACCCAACCGAATCGATTCGCCGCATTTTGGACGGATGCGTGATGACAAGCGGACGGTTGCGGATTGATTTTCTCCAATCTGCCAATTTGGCAGACGGATGGCAGATTTGAGGTTCCTTTGACCGCAACCGAACCGTCAAACCGCGAGCACCCTTAATAATTTATAAGATTTTGTGTTTTTAATTTGTTTAAATATTTTATTTGTGTTTTCAATTGAAAAAGAGTTCAAATATTCTGTTAAAAAAAAAATTTCAACTTGAATATATATTTTGAATTAAAAAAATAAACGTATTGTTTATCTAGATTTTTTGGTTTTTAAATCTAACTCTAAAAGTAATAAATAGAAAATATGATATATGCTGGTTGGTTTTTGTTTTCAAAAACATATATAAATGTAACAATACAGAGACATACAAATGTAATATGTGGATGAGGTATGCAGTGATTGTGATAATCTAAAGTTTCAAACTCTCTTTTTTTGGATAAGGCATGCAGTAATTGTAATATTTTTTTAAGTCATTGACAGTAATACTTTTTTTTTTGTTGTGAAGAAGTGCACAAGTTGAACTATGTTGAAAATTTATAAAATTTCAAACCGCCAAACCAATTCGCATCCATCCGCCAAACCGCCAATCCGCATCCGCCGGATTGACGGACGGATGCGAATTAATTTTCTCCAATTCGTCAATCTAATAGACGGATAACAAATTAAAAATTCCGTGGCCGTAACCGATCCGTACCCACTCCCGGATAAAATGATATTTTGTCCAAAAACATAATGAAGTGAAGAGAAAAAAATACGTTTCCGTATAAACCGCGATTCTGTGATCAGGAAATATTTATTACCCGGAATATCCGTTATTCATTAGACTGAGTTTGACTTCAATTTAAGGCCTACCAACCATACCACTCTTGTTCCCCATTGATTCACGATTGAACCCTCCTCCCTCTCACGGCGAAGGAGTAGTGAGTCTCCGATTGCGGTTCCAAGGACCTTTTCCACCATCGATTCGATTCGATTCGATTCTTTCAAAAATCAAGGTACGGAATCTGCAGATCTATGTTAGAATTCAAGCATTTTTGTGTTTTTCTTTGATGTAGTGTATGATATTGCGAGTTATATGTCGTTAGATTCCTCTATTTGGCTCGTTTTGTTTGTATTGTTCTGCGCATGTATTTCCGATCGTGATTGTGATTGCTATTATTTTTTTATTTCCTTGTTTTGTTTTGTGTAGATCGGTAGAGTTTCATCAAGAAATAGAATTTTTTTTTTTTGGGGGAGGGGAGGGGAGGGGGTAAATTACACTCACCTTTGGGGAAAATACAATTAGACCAGCACTTTTGACATAATTACATTTAACTCTTTTTAAGGCCAAAGTCACTAAAACTAATGCAAATGTGGATTGACGCTAAAATAAATAAAGATAAATATATATTGCAGTTGAAAAGAGATAAAAATATTTTTTTTTATTCATAAAACTTAACAAATTATTGATGAAAAAGGCCTAGCTTTTATGTGTACTAAAATCTCAAGGGAGGTCAGTGTAATTATATCAAAAGTGTGAGGTTAACTGTAGTTTGTCCAAACTTCAAGGGAGGTGACTGTAATTTGCCTTTTGTTTTTTTCATTAGAAATCTTCATGTTTTCAAATTTATATAATTTAATATAATAAAATTAAAATTAAAAATTAAAGTTAAATTTCACTTTATCCCTTGTGGGTTTCATATGTGCACAGTTTACTTCTTGTCATTTGGAAATAAACACAAACCCTTGTAATTTGTAGCCGTTTGTCCAAGTCAACAAGTGTGGAATACGTGCCAAGATTTAAGAGGGTTATGGAATTATTTCCAAATGATAGGAGAGTTATACACCTTTTCTTCATCAATTGGGTTTTGTCGGGAGTTAAGAGAAGATTGAAAAGTAGAGAGGAAGAAAGAAAAAAAAAACATAAACACAGGCTAATTTAAAAGACACCAACTTGGCATTTTCCTTTCCTTCTATTTGGCAGTATAGATATAGATGTCAGTAGTATCCAATAAGTTGAAATTTAATAGTCAGCTCCCAACTCAATGACCAATGGTTGAAAAGAGATAACAATCATAAAATGCAACAGGTCTGTAGAACATTTTAAAACCCTTTTTTTGAGTTTTGGACTGATGCAAGATGTCCTTTGTTATGCAAACACAGGTATTCATATCTTAATTAGAAGTGCTTGCATTAATGAACATAATTTTACATGTATATGGATGGACATGAAATTCAAAATCATAAAAAAAACTTATTACACAATAGCAGGTAAAAAAAAAAAATTTTTTTTTACTGTCAATAGAGGCACATAACAGCCTAAGCAATTTTCCACCAAAACCTAACAAAAGCATCCAAAAAAGCCATATCAATCAAAACACACTTAACGTAACTCCCATTTCATCGATTCCAACTCTGGGTGTTAGTAGAAAGATCCAATAATGTCCTTAAACTGGATATTTTAAGGGATTGTTTTAAGGTTAAGATTTTAAGAGGCGGAATCTCAAATAAAAAATAGTGAGTAGATTCAAAACGTTGTACTTGCATGTGCAATTTGTCTAAATAAATGAATTTCATACCAATATAAACAATTTTATTTCACTTGGAGAAGGCATTGCTTATTGCGTCACCCACACCATTTAGACTTGAAGGACAATTTCTTCACCCATTTGCTCCATGCTTTATCCTTCGTTATCCGCCCTCGATGAATTGGAAGAATGTGAAGTGTTAGATGAGAATTACAGTGAGGATAAGGAGAGGAAGGGTATCATGGATCGATAATCAGTCAAGAATTACATTTCTGAATAACAACTCTTCTGAAAGATGGTTAGCAACTGTATCAATTTTTGTGATTTGGTATAAGCTGTGGCTTATCTGTAACTGACACTGTGTTTGGGAACTTATAGGGGACAAGAAAATATACGATTTCAAGTTAGGAGAGAAGCAAAAGAAGAGAAAATGTTATGATTTCTCTCCAATCTTGTTTGGTTAAACTACAATAAAAGAAAAGAAAAGAATTTATATTTTATGTTATATTACTAAAATAACCTTTAATAGGTCTTATTCTTTTTATTTCTTCTATATCTAAGGGGCAATTTTGGTATTGTAAAAAAATTGTAAGTAGTTTGTTTCTTTTCTCTACCAATCTCTCCACTTTTAGAGAGAATTAAAATAAGGGTTATAAGAGAATGCATTTCTCTCCATTTCTTCCTATTTCACTTGATTTCTATCCGTTTTCCTTATCCAAACAAGTGATATGAACCAAGAGAAATCTATTTCTTTTCTTTGCTTCCCAAATCACCCAATCCAAATGGGCTGTGAATGTTTACTTATTTTACCTTAAATTGAATAAAGATTTAACTCAAAATAGGGGTTATAATTTTTCTCACCACATGTTTGCTTAATTTATAAGGTTAAATGTCATAAATGAAAAAGATAAAAGTTGAAGGATGACATTAAAAGTACAAAAAGGTAAGAACTAGAGGAAATCAATGATATAGTTTAGCCTCATAATAATAACATGGCGTTCTTTGTGACGATTCTAGAGTACTAATTGAAGGAATTCATCTGGGAGTGGTTTTGGCATCAACAATGAAAATGCATGAGTGAACCTATGAAGAATATAAATTTGAACAATTGAAAATTTGAAAGTAGAAGAAGATCAATCAACAATAAAGGAAAAGGGTATCTAGAATGAAATCCATAAGAGAAGAAGACAACCCAACAAGTTTCAGTGTAGCAGACAGTTAGTGGAGATCTAGTGAACGCATTGTTGAGTCAATAAAGGGTAGATTACATTATAATATATGAGAGCAAGTCTTTGATGAAAGGGAAAATAATATAAAACTCTAAACAAAAAATTCATAGAAGACCATTATGACTAACGAGCAATGACACGGTTCGTTGACTTAAATTCTACCATATATTATTGTTACTACTAATTTTTACGATATTAGTATTTGTTGTTTATCGTTACTGTTAAGTGATGGATTATGTAGAATATGTATTAAGCATATGGAGGTTTGGAGCCAACTTCGGTAAAAGGTGTGGAGGAGGAAAGTTACCAACCCCAACAACCCCAATTGGATGTGTATTGCATGGTATGTACTCTACACCTTGCATCGTTGTTGTTACTTGTGTTCCTCGTGGAACACTTTCTACCATTCAATCCAATTTGAATAATAATTGCAAAGTAGTGAGAGAGAGAACGAGTTGTTAGAATAGGAAAAGAAGTGCATTTAACAAACCCTCTTTTCTTCACTTATCACTTTCCACACCCACACTTGTTAGATGTTAAAAAATGTCAATCAGTCACACCATGTGAAGCATACGCCCTATAAAAACACAATAAAATATCCTTTCCTCATCTCATCTGATCTAATCTTGACAATTAGCTACATGATTCCCCAATGTATTTCCTACAATTGAGTTTTGCTACTGGAGACACACCCATCCACCCACCCACCCACATATATATATATATATATATTTGTTGATTGGAAAAATTTCCATTTCCATACTTGATAGTACTTCTTTTCTTAATTTTAACCAATCCCAAAGATGGAGTTTCAATCGCCACCACCACCACCACCATCAAAGACTGAGGCTCTGGATTTTCCCCTTCATGCAATTGGCTTTGAAATTCAAGACTTGTCGCCAGACAAGGTTACTGGCCGCCTTCAAGTCACCCACAAGTCTTGTCAGGTTTTTCTTTTTTCTTTTAATTTTGAGTCCTGCATTTAATTCTTGAATGATGTTTGGCAACAAGTATGCCTTGGAATTGATTTACTTTCCCATCTTTATTCTTCTTTTAATTTACTGATAATTACAATTATGTTAGTAGCCATTCAAGGTGTTACATGGAGGGGTGTCGGCACTCATCGCAGAGTCATTGGCGAGCATTGGAGCACACATGGCATCGGGGCTGCAAAGGGTGGCCGGTATTCACCTCAGCATTAACCATCTGAAACAAGCTGAGCTTGGGGACCTTGTCTACGCTGAAGCCACCCCTGTCAATGTTGGCAAAACCATTCAGGTCCTCCATCCTTGCAACCAAAAAAAAAAAAAATATATATATATATATATTTGACTCCATTCAATTCAAATATGTTGTTAAAAAAAAGAAACTCAGAAAAATTGATTTTATGTTTGAGAAATGAAGAGAATCTATCACAACTATTAATTAATTTTGATATTCAAAAACTCATTCAGAATGTGGAGATACAATATCTTAGGATTAGCTCTACTAGGTCGTTCCCATTAACTCATTCAGGTTCAGCCATTCTCATGAGCGACACCACTCACAAGCGAGTGATGTCAATTGTAGTACCCACTTAATAATTTATTTGTTTTATTTACTATATATGACTTTTATTTAGGATTTATAACACTTGGCATCCCTGCACTTTTATCAAAATCTCATTTTGATCCCTTTACTATCAATTGTGAAGTCAATCCTTAACGCTGTCAAGTTGCAATGTCACCATTCCGTGCATCTACCACTACCAAGGTTGATTAAAATTAAAAGTTGAGGGACCAAATTGAGATTTTGATGAAAGTGTTAGGATTAAAGTGAGATTTTAGGCCTACTAACACTAGATAGATGGAAGGGTGACATTGCAACTTGATTTTAAATTAAGGAGTTTACTGTTACAATTGAAAGTAGGGACCAAAGTGAGATTTTGGTGAAATTTTAGGGGTACTAAGTGTAATTAACCCTAGACTTTTGATTTTCTTCTCTTATTTGTTGTTGTTGTTATTAATAATTGAAAATGGGTAAATTACATTGTTCACCCTTCTAATTTTCATTTGGATTTCACTTTGGTCCCTCATCTTCTTATTGTAACAATTGTGTTTTCAGATTTCAACCCTTGTTTCAATGTAGTCCTTCCCTTTCTCATCATTAAAAAATGGACGGAAAGTGCTCACGTGATGGCTACGCAAGAAGGCTTCTAAAGGCATTAAAGAAAAAAAAAAAAAATTATGAAAAAAATTGCAATTTTCACCCTTCCAACTTTTCCACAAATTCCACTTTTTTATTTTTTTAACATGTACTCAAATTCCACTTTGGCCTTTTAATTTTTAACTTTCACTCACTTTTTTAATGGTGGGGTGACGGGGAGGACTACATTAAAACTTGATTTGAAATCTAAAGACTTTATTATTGCAATTATTATAGTGAGAGATCCATTTAAATATTAAGTGAAAGATAGAGACTGAAAATTGTAATTTAGCCATTTAAAAATAGTGAAGATGTATCTGATATTGAGAACCTCAGTGCAGGTCTCAATTCTTGTTTGGTAGATGGAACATATAGGGGTTGTATGGTACATCTTATCTGAGTTGCTTATAACTTTTTTTATTTTGGGAGTCTGTGTCAGATTGTTTGGTACGACTTTTGCTTGTAGCTTATTAGGGACCAAAGCGAGATTTTGGTGAAAGTGGAATGACTAAATTGAGATTTTAGTGGAAGTATAGGGATAATGACATGAGAAAAATGTTATATATTGCTCACATGTGAACTAATGTCAATAGTTTAAGGGGGTAATTGTTCACAAATGTGATAGTTTGAGGGGATAAAGTGAATTTTTCTCATAACATTGTTTTGTTTTGTCATTTTTTTTATAGGTTTGATAAGTTGATTAGTTATATGTGTTAATATAAATGTTTTGAAAATTGATTTGATTTGTTCAAATTATGTTCTACCAATATGTACAAATTTTTGAAATGAAGAAATTAATTGTAGTGTGATATTCATCTCTTACCCAAGTAACTTGTGATAATCACACAAAATATTCTTTTTGGTAAGATCATGTTGATATTAAGAAAAAGTTTCATTCTTATCAATTAGATGTCCTATGGGTGATGGATATTGACAAGTGATTTATATTCTATAGGATTTGTAAAATTTAGAGGGTATATGATATTGACTTTGTTTTCTGTTTTTTGTTTTAAGAAATAGAAAAATAAAAAACTAACACGGAAAAAGTTTGACAAACTATTTACAATTTTAGCAATTATTCTATGAATTCTTAAAAGCAAAGCTTTGTTTGTACAAAAATGAAAATGATAGGTGTTCATTGTTTTTGTTTTTGAGATACAAATTTCTTCTTCTATTTTTTTGGGGTAAATTACAGCAATAGTCCCTGTAGTTTACCCGTTTTATCATTTTGGTCTTTGTTATTTCAATTTGATCAATTTTGCTTCTGAATTTTACAGATCGGATTGTGTTATATTAGTCCAATAAATAACGGCGGTTAAGTTTGATGGACGGAAAATCAAATGATATGTCAATTTGGTCCGTGTAGTTTATAGAATGTGTCAATTTGGTCCATGTTGTTTTGACTTTCTTATAAACTATAGGGATCACATCTTGCAAACTATAGGGACTAAATTGACACATCATTTGATTTTGTGTCTATCAAACTTAGCCTCCGTTATTTATTGGACTAATATGACACAATCCGTAAAATTTAGGGAAAAACTAATCAAATTGAAACAACATGAACCAAAATGATAAAACGAGTAAATTACAGGGACCATTTGCATAATTTGCCCTTTTTTTTTTTTTTTTTTTGAATATTAACACAAGTTGTTGTAGTTGCCCTGGCCATTCTACGTAACATGCAGTTTCCCTCTTGATAGATACGTTTCCCATTTCTTAACATCCATTGTTTCTCGTCTCTAGTTGAATGCCAAATTAGTAGGTTAAATTCTCTTCACCTTAAATGATCTAAAATTTTCAATTTATTTTCCTCTGTAACGTCTCTGTAAAAGGTCTTCATCTATTGTGGTAGGAGGAAAACTATAAGCTATCCTTGTGTCTGTCACTCCTCAAAACACTTGGATATCCTTCCTCTAAAATATAACTTTTGCAAAATTATCTTTGCCGCATCCTAACCACGACCAATTGTTGTTGAACATAACAGTGTCGCAATGACATTGCAATTTTGCTAACTTACGTTACGCTGTGTTTGGTTAAGGGATTTGAGAAGGGATTTGGAAAGAGAAAGGGATAAAGTGTGTGAAATTATGTGAAATGTAGATATATTTTATTCACATTTTATCTATTTTTTTTTGTCTTTTCAAATTTCTTTCCAAATCTCCCAACCATACACAACATTAGTGATATTTGATGACTAACATGCTAGTAGTGAACAGTGATCACTAACAAAATTTTGGTATGGCATTTTTGGCAGGTATGGGAGGTACGACTCTATAAGGTTGATCCGTCAAACTTGGAAAGAAGATATTTGATATCATCATCAAGAGTTACTCTTCTATCTAACATGCCTGTGCCAGAGAATGCCAAAGATGCTGCTGAAAATCTCAAGAAGTTCGCAAAATTATGATATGCTATGGTTTTACCTGGTAAAAATCAATGTGTTGCACCAATTTAGCGTATGTACAATTCGTAAACATTAAGATATGTATATATATGAATGATATTCATGCCACTTCAAACTGCTCACACTTCATTTTTTCATCTTTTAGTTTGCCATAAAAAAGTGTGAATATCATTGAACTAATAATATTACAGCAATATGAATATAAGTACACCTAATGACGACGGGACATACTAGGTGAACTGGTGTTTTTTTTTTATTCTAGTGAATTAGTTGATACTATTATAATATTATACTATAAATTCTAATAAATACACGAAAATGATGATAAGGGCATATCAGGCGAATGAATTGTTCTTCTGGTTGGTGAGTAGAAATAAATTGTGGATTGAGAGAGGAGGGGCCACCGATTATATATATGAGATAGTATATCAGTTGCTGAACTGTAGTAACGGATTTTTTTTTTTTTTTGGGTGTGTCGTTCATCAAAGCAAGGGGACCATGGCTCCCTAATGTGTTAATGTAGATACCCTGTTTGTCCATATAGACATTTTAATTAATTAATTAATACTCAATTCGTGGAGGGAGCATCTTATTTGAGTTCTTTTCCCTGAAGTTGTGCTGAGAATCCTTGCTATCCACATCCCAACTCTTCCTATAGAGGACAAAGGGTTGTTTTGGAAAATAGGTTCAAAGTTAATTTTTTGATTTTTTAAAGTTTTTTTTTGAAAAAACATATAAAAAAGTAAAGAAGTAATGTGATTCAAAAAGTTGTCAAAAGAGGCCAAACTTGTTTAGGGTATGACCGAGAGTAGAAATTACTCCCTCGAATATGCTTTTTTATTGTTTATGGCTCCTAATGAGAATTTTCACCGCTTCGATAAGTTAACCGTCACTTGAAGAAAGTTTGGTATAGAATCAAGCCATTGAAGATCCTTCCTAGGGTTTTATTCTTTCTTTGGAAGGCCATTCATCATGCTTTTCCAATTAAAAGTTGTTAATGTGCAAACAAGAAGTTGAAATTGGACTTCTCTAAACATGTATTGGGATCTAGTTTGGACTTTGATTTTGATAGTGGAAGCCTAGTTCTTTCGAGGAATGGTTTTTTCTGGTGGATATGTTGGTGATAACCCTTTGGGAGAAACAAGATTATAATATTTTTTCATTTTAAAAATGTTGATCTTATGGCTAGTGATATATTGTGGCCTTGATTAATGATCTTAGTTCTTAATTTTATGCTTTGAGTGAATGTTAGAGATTTGCGAGTGATGGATGGATGGGAAGCCAAGTGATGCTCTACAACACCATCCAAATTGTTTAAGGTGGTGCCTGTAAAGAGGTTATGTGGAGGTTGATATCCAGATAGATAGTTTGTTGTTGGTTTAGGCACTTAATGTTGATTATGCAACAAATTGCTACATGTGTTTTCTGATTATGGACATTAAGTGGCTAATAATGTTTGTGATGTTTTAATCCTTAGTTTATTATGTTTCTTCTTGTTCCTAATAAAAATAGAGAGAAAAAGAAGGAAAAAAGACAAGTCTTACCTTGTACATGGATACCTACAACTCATCAAACATTGATCAATATAAGCTATGTCTAATAACATTTTTAGTCTCTTATGTATGTGATTTGTGTCATTTTTATTAACAATGTTTAAATTGTAAAAAATATTTTAGTTTGGTCACCTAACACTCTTAATCGATGGCTTTAAAGCTATGGTAAATGTGGGAATTGAATTGAAACCAGAAGTACGTTTTTAGTTATATATACTAAAGGTGAGTGCAAATATGTTATATTTGTAATTTTATATTTAAATTTTTGGATAGCTTGAAAATTGAGGAAAACTGATCCGTAGTTTTGAACCGTTTAATGAAGGAAAAAATAAAGCCATTTTAATAGTTGTTACATGTGATAGCTATTGGGTGGAAAGAGGTGACAATTATTGAGCAGGGTATTCTTGAAAAAGTAAAAAATTTGATAGTGGCTCAAACCAATTTAAATATACACTTTATATAATAGAATAAATATACTAGAAAGTGTGCATTGTAATAGGCAATTGTAGAATCCAGGTGTGCTTAAATTAAAAGGTAGTTCTAAAATAAAAAAAAGTTATTTACATGCAGATTTCTTAAATTATTGTGAAGTATTATTTCAATTTTCTAGACTATAAACATATATAAATGGATCTCCTAAATTATTAGAGCATTCTCAATGGAGCTGTCAAACAACCTGCAAAAGCTATAATTTGGCAAGAGTGACAAAAAGAAGGTCTCCAATGGCCTGCTATTCTACTTGTCAAAGATACCAGATGCCATTTATGTTTGCAAATTTGGTAGGTTGAATAGCAGCTGCCAAACATGCCACATCAACAAATATCAACAGATTTTTGGCTTCAAATTTAATTGAAAAAGTAGAATTCAAACAGTAGAAAACCTCCCAAATTTCCGAATGAAACCCAAATTTCATAATCAAACCCAAATTTCAAAGGAGTTGCCAAATTCACAAATTTCATAATAAATTTCACAATTTCAAAATAAATCCATCAATTTCAGAATAAATTTCACAATTTCAGAATAAATTTCACAAATTTCAGAATAACTTTGAGAATTTCATAATCACACAAATTTCAGAATAAATTTCAAAATCACACAAACAAATCACAAAAATTTCAATTTCAGAATCACACAGACAAATCACACATCAAATTTTAGAATCAATTTCACAAAGTCTTATAAATTTCATAAATGAAATTAGATGATAAATACTTGGATCAACCTCGAGGGCTTCTTCTCACAAAGATATACCATGATCTGAAAGAACATTACTAGTAGACAGGAATGAAAAGAGACATAGCAAGCCATGTCTCCAAATGTTTGCATTGTCAGTGTGTTCAATTTTCTCAGGTTTGTTGTTGTCTAAATGTCTTATCGTTTAGAGAAAATTGGTCAAAATGAAAATGGATAATTCCAAGTGCTTTTTGTATAAGTTTTAGTATGATATGAATAAAATTCTTCTTATCAAATATGACGATGACCGTCTGAACTCTCCAACATTTATAATTAAAATTATGCTTTGTTATAAAAAAAAAATAAAAAAATGACATAGTTCTGCAATTTTGCTTCTGGCTTTGGGGGCGTTGCCTCTCGACGCCGCCAGGGCGCTCGGATGCTTATTCAGACCCTCATGCATGATGGCAAATATGTAATAATGGTGTATGTCTTCCAATCCACATTTCTTTCTCCTTTTTATTTACAGGGTTTGAATAAGTGTTCGAGTTTTTGAACCTTAATGCATGAGAAATGCTAAGTAAATACTATTATTACATATTTGCTATCATACAAGAGGGTCCGAGTAATAGTGGTATTTACTTAGCATTTCTCATGCATTAAGGTTCGAACATTTCTTTCTCCCTTTTATTTACTCACTTATTCGGACCCTCTTGCATGATCAAATTTTTTGTATAAAAAAAGAAAAAAAAACTTTTGTTTAACCAAATACATTAGTTTTTTTCTAGCAATAAGTTTATGTTAAAAATGAAAAAATTATTAAAAAAAGGCTATAAGACTTGAACAAACAAACAAGGCAAAGAATAGTTACGCACACAGGCTGCCTATGTATTCCTTTGCAAAGAATCAAACTAGCGTAGTTCTAGGGCAAATATATTTAGATTGAGTGGATCCAAAAACTACATAACATTGATTAAAATATTTAAAAGTTTCACTACAAATATAAATTAAAAATAGTTTACCTTTCCCCTGTATTTGTGTCCTTTTCCTAACAAAGTAAAGTTGATTAAAATATTCTGCGGGACCAGTATGCGGGAGCCTGGGGCACATCGCACTTCCAAATTCTCCCTTTTATTTACCCAATTATAATGGTAGCATAGAATGTCATGTTTACTTAGCATTTCTTATGTTTGCATCTACTCATCTCATATGCATTAGGGTTCGGACACTCGGACATGTCTTAGGTTGATTACAATGGGGTAGACACTTTATTGGTGAGATAAGATAGTGAGCAGCACAAATCAAATGCACTAGTAAAAACTAAAGGGAAGTGTTCAAATTCATGCTGAAAATACAAGATAGAAACATGATAAAAAAAAAGAAAAAAAGATGGTCGAAGTGGCCCAAGGTTTGAAAGAAGGCAAGAGTTGCATTGGCTTGGTGCTGGCCGAGACTTTGATGGGCTTAGACGCCTTCTATCGGTGCCCCCACAATTGCCCCCCAAACATCCGACTAACGCCAATTAGTCGGCATGTTTGGTTTTATACATGGAAAGTCAAAAATACGATGCTCGCACTCCTTCCAATGTATTTGTTCTGTATCTGTATAGCTCACACGCTACAAGATATTTGATTTGCCTACTCTGTCTATTTGCTTTGGAGCCAACTGTGAGTAATAGAGGTTTGACGAGCGAGAGAGAGAGAGAGAGAGAGAGAGAGAGAAGACAGCACCATGACAGATCGGAGAGTATACTGTTCTTGAGCTCAAAGATCCACAGAGAGAGAGAGAGAGAGAGAGAGAGAGAGAGAGAGAGAGACGCCTCCATGATGGAGGAGGAAAAGGGAAGAGAAGAGAGAAAGAGAGAGAGAGATGCGTTTCGATGATGGATGAGGAAAATGGAAGGGGAGAGTGAGAGCTAGAGTGAGAGAGAGAGAGAGTGAAGACAGTGAATGAATGTGAAGATAATCGGTTGGATGATTCTAGAGAAATCATCTCAACCGTTAGTTTGTACGTGGACGGTGGTGATCATTCTTGGAAGTGAAAAGAGCCATTATGCTCTATTTGTCTCAAAAACAAAAAACAAAAAACAAAAAAAATTATTTATTTATTTTTTTTGGGGTAGTGATATGTTTTTTTGGTAGGGTGAATTATATTATATTTAATTTTTTTTTGCCAATTTTTTTAATTTTTTTTTCATTTTTTATATTTGTCTAGTCAGGAATAATATAAATATATAATTTTTTTTTTTAGAAACAGTTAAAAAAAAAGTCACAAAAGACAAAAATAAACCAAAAAAAAAAAAAAAAAATACTAAAAAACCTATGGCCAAACAACACCTACAAACTTAGAGGGAAAGTTGGTTGAAATTTGCCAAAATAACAAGTGACCATTGAAACACTATAATATTGCTATAATTTAGCAAATTAGCACATTGCCAAATTATAGCAATAGTAATGGTATTATAGCAACAACCATTGGAGATGCTCTTAGCGTTTTTCACTCTAACCCCATCTGTTACTGCATTGCCATTTTTGAGATGAAAATACTCTTTAACACTATATAAAACACCCAACAACACTTCTTTTCAAATTTTTCTCATTTTTTTTTTGTTTTATTATTATTTTTAAATATTTTTTTCTATAAAAATATATTTATAAAGAATACTGAAAAAATAATAATGGATTAATGCTTATATTAAAAAAAATAAAAATAAAATAATAATGAAATTGTAAATATATAGTGTGTTGAATGGTATTTTCATCTAAAAATATTTAGAAGTTTGATTTAATTCACGGTGTAATGTGAGAATGGGTCAAAGTGAAACATGTCAATAATTTAGGAGATCCATTTGTACGATTTTATAATTTAGTCAAAGTGATACTTCTCAATAACTTAAAATGTCTTTGTGTAAATAATTCAATAAAAAAGTTATGACAAAAGTTTTCAAGATCAATATAGATATGAATTGTGCTACATCTCCTAATTTTATCTTCCTAATTCCACCTTTAATGATGTTGTTCACTCTTGTATGAAACAGTCCAACACTCCTCTCCCTCTCTCATCTTTAATCTTCCTTTCATATCATTAAAGATAAAATTAGAGAAACAAAATTAAGAGGATAAATCATTATACGATATACTCCTCTGCCTCACCTTTTTTGCTTTCCCAAAAAAAGTAAAAAAATTGTGCTTTTCTCATGTAACTCACTGCAAGTTTCCAAGTGTACAAGAAATGCTATATATATATATATATATATTTTAATACCAAATAAAACTTTCTTGAAAATTTGTAAAGAAGCCTTGATGAATGACCTTGAAGCCATGGCATACATTTGATTCAACAAATGAATTAGTAGCTAGTCTTTCATGAGAGAAGGAAATTACTACTACCTTTAAAGACATCAATTTGTCATATAGTGAAATGGTAGAACTTACTACAAATTCACAATGCCATTTCTTGATTTTTGTTCATCCAAACACCATTCTCATCACATGGGAAAGAAGTGAGATCGGGACATTCTACTTTCTCCAAGTACATCAAATTAGGAAATAATCTCCTAAGGTCCATCCAATGCATTTGGAAGTCACTCAAGTACTTCAATTGCAACATCTCAATTGTGGTAGCTGCTGTTTGGTCTAGATGACACAATAGTCCTCCTCTAATGTGGAGTTTCTTCAAGTTCTTCAGATTGCCAGACGACAACCAACTCGGTGTAACCATTTCAGGGAAACACTCAAGCTCTAGTTTTTGCAATGAGGAAGGAAGTTTCATTTGGATAGGAAGTTTCAAATCATGCTGCTTGGTGAACGATCCTGTCAGTGCTCTTGTTAGATTGGCATGTGGCTGTGGCTGTGGTTGTGGTTGTGGTTGTGGTTGTGCTTGCTTACGTGTGTCGTTTGTTTCGCCTTGTAAAAAGCATCCTATCTAGGATATTTTTAACTTTTGCATAGTTTTTAATGTTTGTAAATGATGGAGCTGCTCACTTGTTGGGAATTCTTTCATATTGGTGTGTAGGCTCAATTTTCTCTGAAAAATCTAGAAACCCTAGATGTTGATTTGTAATTATGTACCAATTTTAAGCAAAATATAACAATCCCAATCAAACAATCAAGAGAAAGAGACACAAAGATTTTACGTGGAAAAACCACAATTGGACACCTTCCAATTGTGATAAAAAAATCACGAGCAACTGCCACAAGACAATCCACTAAGAAGATTTAAAGGAATTACACATGTATCACTCTCAATTATCTAGCGAATCCACAACGCCTAATTGAACCAACCTCTATGTGCCTCTTCCAACCCCATCTTCACCACGAAATTGTCTTTCTGATGAGCCACTCCGGATTCCACCAAAGCTTCAGGCTCGAATTCTTCAGAATCCACAACTGAAGAACAACTCTCTCTTTTGTGTATAACAAACAAACCTTTGATGTACTCTCTTTAAACCATGAGTTGAATACTCAATAAAACATCAAAGAAAAAATAACAAAATATCCCCAGATATAAACCTTTAAGAACCAAAAAGAAGATCTGGAGAGATTCAATGAATGAATCAATGAATAGCCTAGATTTGGGAGAAACCCAACTATTTATAGAAAACCAAAGCAATCCTAGTTGGGAAAGAAAACCAACTTCTTGTAGAAAACCAACTTCTTACAGAAAACCAACTTCTTGCAGAACTCCAAAGTAATCTTGTTTTTGAAGGAAACCAACTTCTTAAAGAACTCTTGTTACAACTTTGGTTTTGATCCATGGAATTTGACAACAAAAGGTCCTAACAATCTCAACTTCGACAATTTTGTCAAATCATTGATAGTACATGAGTTTTTATCCTTGGAATCTTCTCCAATGATAAATCCCTTAAGAACTTGGAGTTCTGATAGTGAACCAAGGCCCTTGGGCATGTGATCCAAAAAGTACCACTCAGATATGTCCAAGTGTGTCAAATTCTTAAGTAAGCCAATCCAATCTGGAACAATCTCAAGATTGTGACAAGCTTTGAGATCTAGGATGTTGCGATTAGTCATCTGTGAAATACACTGAGGAAGCTCTGTAATTAAAGAAATTCCTCAAAGGCTAAGAAATCTCAACTTTTTCATATTTTTGAGTGCATTGAGAATTTTGGTATCTATGACTTCAATGTCATGCATGATCTTGTTTTGCCACCTTCCCAAGTAAACAATTTAGAAATAGACTAACTTGGAAAACCCTTCAAACCTGTCATCAATAATAGCCTCACCAACATTGAGGAAGCATTTATACAAGGAAGCCCATGGAGTATAATTAATCGCATCCATAGTACACAGTACTTTACAACAAAACAAGCGGAAAAAAGAATGAACGGAAGGGTGCATTCTATAGCTATCCATGGCCAAGCCACAATTTTTGTAAATAGGCTCGATAAAGCCCTTTGTAGTAAACTCATCCAAGAACTCATTGCTAAATTCCTTTGCCGTTTTCACCAACGCAATTTCTTTGTCCGTTGAGGTTGAGAATGTTGGGGATACAAGTCCCTCTCCAATCCACAAATAAATCATTATCCTTTTCTTTATAGTAACCATTTCTAGGAACACCAAGAAACATTTCAAACAATTTTTTTGTTCGTCTAAGAGGGCATCGAAAGATACCTTGATTTGATGGAACTTTGGCTCCTTGTACAAGCTGTGCGAATGGCCGGCCTTGTTTACATCGACTTGGTAGTTATTGCTGCTACGGTTAATGGATCCATCAAACCATGGATTCCGACGTGGTTTGGAATCATCATCGTAATGGGTTTTCATAATCAGCTTTGATGGAATTTGGGATTTCAATTTCTTGACTTCCACTTTCAGTTCGCTAAGTTCTTCTCCTCTTCTTGTTTTGAGCTGCTCAAATTTCTGACTGGCTTGGTTGATTTGGACATTCATACGATCTACATACTTCTGAACCTTTACTATGGCCTCTTTCATGTAAATAAGATCTCGACCAATCATGTTAGCGAGCGCAGGATCTCCAACGTGGTAGTCATCGTTGTTTGTGGTTGGATTTGGTTAGGAGATACTGTTGTCCATGGCTTTCACTACCAAAAGGTCGTGCTGAAGTCTTGCCTAGATTTAAGAGAGTGAGTGAGTGAGTGAGTGAACACGTTTTTTCTTTGATGGTTAGGGTTTCAAAGAGAGATGGATCAAGAGAGAGAGAAAGAGGCAAATGAGAGAGAAGAAACGTTGTGACACCATAAGAGAGAGAGAGAGAGAGAGACGAAGTGTGTGTGTGTGTGTGAGAGAGAGAGAGAGAGGAGGGGAGAGAGACGCAAGTGAGACTGAGAAAAGGTGCAGGAGAGATAAGAATCCGGATCCTCGGTGCCACTTTCCTGCGACGCATCCCTGTCGCCCTCCAAAACGACGTCGTTTTGGAGGGTTTTTTTTTTCCTCCCATCTTTTCTCGTTCTTTCTTTCTTATCATCAACACCGGGCATTGTGTTGGTATGTTTCTCTCTCTCTCTCTCTCACTCTTTCTTCCTTGTAATAAAGTCTGCAAAGTTGTTCATGACTTACCAAGAGCACAAGAATAATTTGAACAATCCAAAATAGCCATGGTCATCATCCAAATGGCCATTTTTCCTAAGAACACAAACAATAATTTCATAATCATCATCAACAACAATAACTAAAAAAAAATAAAAATTGCAGACCCATCTGTGAGAATCAGAGAGAAAGAGGGGAAGAGGATGGCCATGGTCATCCAAATAATAATTTCCCAAGAACACACAAAGAATACAAAAAATAAACCCAGAAAAATTTCCCAAGAACACAAGCTCTGCATTTCAGATTATGATTTCATAATCATCATCAACAACAATAACTATTAAAAAAAAAAAATGCAAACCTAGAAAAAAAGAAAAATATATGAGATCTACAAATGAGATCAGAATCTGATATAAACCCAAGAACACTGATATAAATAAGATCTAGGCTGGTGGCGCTGAGGAGGAGGAACACGGAGGCAGTGGTGATTTTGGCGGCGGCGGCGATTTGGGGGATAGTGAGGTGAGGGGATTCGGAGATGGCGACGGCGGCGATGGATTTCATGGGTTGGACGGGCATAGGGGTGCCGAAGAGGAGGCCGGTGGAGATGTTGTAGAGGGAGGTGAAGATGAGAGTGGTGGAGAGGTTGAGGTGGGAGACTAGGGTTAGGGCTAGGACTATGGTGTGTCGAGGTCGCCGACGGAGCCCCCGAGTTCGGAACACTGAGTGTTTAGTTTAAAGAAACAATGGACATTTTTGCTTTGCAGCCTCGCTCCAATTAGACCACAACCACAATCTCTCTTTCTCTCTCTGTGTTCATGTTCTGCTTCAAATTTCCCTCCACCCAGAAAAAGAGTGATTTATATGATACTTTTTTTCTATATATCTAAGCCAAGAATCAAACTAGGGAGAGAAATTGAGAGTGAAATTCATGTTCTGCTTTGCCTTGTATCTGGGTTCCCAGTTGATACATTGTAGTGTGAACTATGACAGGAAAGCCATTATCATCAATGGACAAAGAAGAATCCTAATCTCTGGCTCCATACATTACCCAAGAAGCACCCTTGAGTTCTGCTTTGTTTTTTTTTTTTTTTTTTCCTTGAAAAGTTGTCCCAAAATGACGTCGTTTTAGGGCGCTACAAGGAACGGCTGCATAAGGGCGGCGAGATCCGAATCGAGAGATAAAAGAGCAAGGATTCTCTTTTTGGCTTGATTCATTTTTAGGCCCAATTTCAATGATTCGAATTATTTATATTTTAAGATTTTTCATATATATTATACTTATAAAAAAATTAAATCAATTGAATATAAAAAATTATGTATTCGGATCATTGAATTAAAAGTTTTATTAAATAATAAAATTGTTTATTAAATTTTTTTTAATAAACAATTTTTAATTCTTCTTATATTTGATTAACTTAATTTTTTACAAATATAATATACATAATAAATATTAAAATACGAACGATTCGAATTATCGAAACTGAACCTACTAACTCACTAAATAAGAAGCCAAGGAGAGAATCCACCAAAAAAAAAAAAAAAAAAAAAGAGGATCCTTACTCGAAGGGAGGGGTGGCCTACAGATGTTGGAAATCTACCAAGACAATAATTGATGAGACGCGAGGAAGAACTGCCCCGGACGAAGGCTGTTGAAACCGCGTTCCCTCGGTAGGTAGGTTTTTATAAATTTTATAAATATAAATTTGAGACAACTTGATCCATTTATCAAATTTCCAAGACAATAATTGATGAGACGCGGGGAAGAACTGGCCAGGAGCAGGGTTGTTGAAACCACTTTCTCTCGGTAGGTTTTATAAATTTTATAAATATAAATTTGAGACAACTTGATACATTTATCAAATTTATTATGGATTCTGTTTTAATTTATGGAGTTTGTTATGAGTTCTATTTTAATAATTTAAATTATTTATTTTGTAAATTATTTGTATATATTATTTTTAAAAAATATTTAAATTGATTTGATAATCGTAACATTTTTATTTTATTGTATTTGTTTCTAAAAAAATAATTAGTCTATTTATTAAAAACGTACTTGTTTATTTTTTTTAAAAACAAAAGAGATAAAATAAAAATGTTATAATTATTGATTCAACCTAATATTTTTGCATGAATAATATACATTAAGAATCTTATAAAATAAACAATTAGGATCATTGAAATAGAACTGTAATGGATTCCACGGAAAAGCTCAATTGTAGACATCCATTTTAACTGGTCTTAAGACTTGAGCGTTTTCTTCCGAACATCCGATGATGAAAATTGAAATAAGTTATTTTATAAATTTCTCAACAAAACAAATCAGATTTAAGTTTTAATTATAACCTTACACCTATTTTAATCAAATTATTTTAGACCCGTTAAAAATCTTTATCTGGCCAAAATCCAAAACGCAGAGCAATTTTAAAAAAATTGGCTCCTACACGACGTGAGATGGCCACATGTTTTGAAAAACCTCGTGGATGGCCGCATGGTTTTTGAATCTCGTGGGATGGCCATGTTGTCATGGAATTTTATTAAGTAATTCACCAACTATAAAAGGGGCACTCCACTCGGTTTGGGGGAAAAAAAAAAAGGCTTCCAAAAAAAAAAATTTCTTTTGAAAATGAAAAAGAGGAAAAAGTTAAGGAAAAGAAAGAGGAAAAGAAAGGAGGAAGAGACAAATTTGTTTAAAGGAAAAGAAAGTGGTGAGAGAAATTGTATTCAAAGAAAGGAGAAGAGAAAAAAAGGAGAATAATTAAAAAATTGAGAGAGAGAATCTGTCAAGGGATTTTGTTTTGCAAACCTTTTAACCTCTTTCTTCACGGATATATTATCTTTTAATTTTATTAAAGTTAAAATCTGAATTTGAGATTTCATTAAAATATATTTTATAATCTTAAAGGTATTAGAAAGGGAGTTTAGTAATCAGAAAATTTATTATTTACTCAAAAGGTGAATTTTAAATTTTTTCTCATCTAATTTTGTGTTGTTTATAGACAATTTTTTTAAAACAAAAATAAAAATAAAATAATATAATAATTTATAATATGTAAATAATTATTTGAGAGAGTTGTCTCCCATCCTCCTCCGTTCTCATGTTATTGCTTTTCTTTTTGTTTTATTATTTTATTGTTTTGTTTTTATTATTATTTTAATATTATTATTATTATTATTGTTGTTTTGTTTTTATTATTATTTTAATAATAATATTACTATATATATAAATTGTGAAGTGGGTTGCGTCGGCACCCACATTTGTTTGATTTATTTATTATTTTATTATGTAATATATATATATATATATATCTATATCAACTAATGGTAGAAGGATTAGGGGTAGATCTCGATCGGGCTCACCCCGAGCAACTCGTACCTAGTCTGATGTTTTTTTAGGATTTGGATAATAATATTTTGTCTGGACGGTCTTAGACAAATTTTTGATAAACTTTGTTGCAATTCTCCAACTATTAATTTTGAAAAATAATTATAAATGCTTTATACTGGGTACTTGTCTGTGACAAATAAACATTATAATATAACATCCATCAAAGTTGACATGTAGATGCAAAAGAAAGGGCTTTTAATGATCACATAAATAGCTATGGGAAAGACCCTTTTTGAAGAATGCTACAATTTAGAAACCACAATTGACCTACAATGATAGAGCAAGGGATTTGGGACTTACATTGTTGAGTTTGTAACAAAATAAGAATTGGAATGTAACTGTCACGACCTAAACCCGGCCCTATGGATTTAGCAAAGAATCGGCGATGTCAATCCGAGATTACCAAAGGCACATAATCGATATCTGATAAATCTGAGTAGAGGGCTGGCGGAAGCCAATCTGATAAATAACTAGTGTCCATAGAGGCATGTTAATCGTATGCCAAAAACATTTTTCATACATTTATGCATTCAGACCCTGATATACACAATCATTCTGAGACATTCAAGACGGGACTTAATCCTCGCTTACGGTCTGATAAAGCAGTCTATACTGATAGCATTACAATGATACAAAAGAGTAAGGAGACCTATGGGGACACAAAAACACCCCAAGCCATGGCATGGCGTCTCGGAACCTCACAGTGAGGCACACAGGCTGGCTGACAAAACTGGGGACCAATCCCACGCTCCTAGCTTCGGTCTGGTGGCTGAGCACCTACATATATATATAATCAGTGAGGTAAAGCCCGATGAATAACATAGCGTGTAAAGAGGTTATGAATGAATGTCCTACGATAATGAAATCAATTCATTATCTGATTTCAATCTTCGATTTGATCAATCAATATTTCAATCAATGGTCATATGTGGTACATCCATTAGCCTATAAACAGTAGGTCCAAGAGGACCGCCTTTGCGAACCTAACAATAATGATGGCCATCAATCAAGATGGTTCCACAAGGAAACCGACAGAGCTCAGAATACCAATAACAGTGGGTGCTAAGGATGCCTGTCTGATTCGAAATCTGAGGACATACATTCATTCAATAAACAATATCAGTTCAATAAACAGTTCGATTCGATATTCAAAATGAAACCATTTGAACATATCTTTACACAATCTGTTACTCACAGAGATTGGGCTATCAGTAGCTAGAGCGCGTCCCCGAGAGTCAACCCTAAACAGTCAATCAAATAGAACACACACTAAGTTTACAGTTGGAAAGGATGATAATTAAATTCCTAAATTCCTCGGTGTGGTTCTATGTCTACATCCTCATTAAGATGCCTTAAACTAGGCCTAAGAATGCCTAGGATGGGATGAGGATGTGAAAATGCACTTAGAAAACAATTTCAGAATTTTCAGTGAACAGGGCCTCCGCCGGCCTTGAGTTTCCCTTTCGGCGGACAAGCACCTAAAGGCCCACGCCGGCGTACATTCCGCCGCCGGCGTGATGAAAGATGCAAAAAATCTTTGGATCGCGATTTTCCGCTCGGCGTTAAAAGCCCTTCGGCGGATCAGAAACAATGCAAGAAAATACTGGGAGCATGAATTCCCCGCTCGGGCGGCACTTTCGGCGGACGTCCAAAATCTGGAAAATCCAGATTCGACCTTTGAGTTTCAAACCAAGTTTTGATGCTCCAAATTCGATCCTCTTGGGCCCATTTTCTGGAAAACTCTTTCAAACACATAGAATAACAAGTTCTAAAACTCAATTTAAGAAATCAAGGCCCAAGGGTGTTTAACTCAAACTCAATTTCAAACCATTATCAAGAACACTTTCAAAACATGACATGCATGAGTTTCAAACCAATTTCAATCTTTAAATCTTGCTCCAAAGAGCTCAATAGTTGGCAAATGAGATGAAATCATGGACTTAATATGACTATGAGCTTGCATGTACTAATTAGCCAAGAATTCAACTTCAAAAGTCAACAAATTCAACATGCATGCATGAATTTGACTTCAATCCAACATATATGAACAATTCCATGTCTTAACTCTATGATGATGCATGAATCATGCACAACTTAGCTCAAGGACAACAAGAAGACAATAATTTCCTTACCTAAAGTGTTGATTTCTTGCCTAGAAGCTCAATTCATGCACATATACTTCAATCTGCCACAAGTCTCCTAGCAATTCACCAAAAATGAACTCAACTCTCTCCCTCTCTCAACTATGGTCGGTTATGGAGCCAAGAAAGGGCTGATCAAATGTAAACAATGTGTGTGATGTAGTGGCCACTAAGTGGCAATTCCGTAAATAAGCCTAAGTTTGCAATTAACTCGTTTTTAATCTAATTTAACCATTCCTAATCAATTTTCAGATAAAAAATACCATAAAATCACAAATATTTTACTGATTATAAAACACTAAACGGTTCCTAAATCGGCCGCCGATAAGGCCTTCAATTAACAGTTTAAACACATAACTCAAACAGATAATCATTCAAGTAAACAGATACAATATGCAATATAATAGACAAACTTATTCAGTTTCAGTTTCAGTTTCATTCAGTTCGTTCAGTAGTTCATCCAGTTCACTTATCAGTCATTATCAGTTCGGTTTAGCATTAATCAATATATAATTCAGTGGTTTAACGGTAATCAGTACGAGGGTTGTTACAGTCTCCCCTCCTTATAAGGAGTTTAGTCCTCTAAACTCGAGTTACCTTGACCGAAGAAAACAGGTTCGTGAACAAATCCGGATATCGCCTAGCCATGTCATCTTCCCTTTCCCAAGTGGCATACACACCACCATGGTTCTGCCAGTCAACTTTCACTAGCGGAATCTCTTTGTTTCTCAGTTTCTTGATCCGTCGGTTCATAATCTGTATAGGCCGTTCCTCGTAAGTGTAGTCATCACTCAACACGATACGGGTAGGCTCAATCACGTGAAACGGATCCCGAAGATAGTCTCTCAACATCGAAATGTGGAAGACGTTATGCATATGCTCCATTTCAGGAGGAAGTGCAACTTGATACGCCACCGGATTGATTTTCTCAATAATCTGATACGGTCCGACATATCTCGGTGCTAACTTGCCTTTGACTCCAAAGCGAGTCTGGCCTTTCATTGGTGTCACTTTCACAAACACGTGATCACCCACTTCATATTCTCTATCCCGTCTTCTGACATCTGCATAACTTTTCATCTGCTACTGCGGTTTTTCGGTCTCTTTGTATCAATTTCACTTTCTCAGTAGCTACATATACAATCTCGGGCCCAAACAACCGCCCAACTCCAACTTCGCCCGTGATTGAGATCTACATTTTCGCCATACAATGCCTCGAAAGGTGCCATTCCAATACTCGAATGGTAGGCATTTGTTGTTGTAGGCGAATTCGATAACGACAAATGGCTTTCCAATTCCGAAAATCGAGGACACACATTCTCGATAAATCCTCTAGAGTGCGGATGGTCCTTTCATTGTCCATCTGTCACGAGGATGATAGGCACTACTCGGCCTCAATTCAATACCCAATCACGGTCTGTAGGCTCTGCGAACCTCGATGTAAACTTGAATCCTGTCGGAAACAATAGATCAGCACTCCATGCAATCTCACAATCTCATCAATATAGATAATGAATCTATCTCGCATTATAAATCGTCTTGACAGTAGGAAGTGTGCTGATTTAGTCGATCTATCAACAATAACCCAAATAGAGTCCATACCTTTCACGGAGCGCGGTAATCCGCGATAAAATCCATCGTGATATGCTCCCATTTCCACTCTGGTATGGGTAAGGGTGCGATAATCCGGCAGTCGTTGATGTTCAGCTTTGACCTGTTGGCAGTGAAGGCATTTGGACACAAAGTCGGCAATTTCCTTCTTCATTCCTGGCCACCAGAAATTCTGTTTCAGATCTTGATACATTTTCGTATTCCCTGGGTGAATAGAAAACTTCGAACTGTGGCCTTCTTGTAGAACTCTTCTTTTCAATTCAGTGTCATTCGGTACACACAGTTTGTCTTGAAATTTCAGAACATTGTTCTCAAATTTGAACCCCGGTCTCGGTTTTGAATCTCTTTCTTCAATAACCTTTTTCAAGAAATCATCTAGTCGTTGTTTTTCTTTAATCTCTTCAATCAATGCTGGTCGGGCAGAAATAGCAGCTAAGGTTCCACCTTGTTCTTTCAAAACGATTTCAATCTCAGACTTTTCTAGATCAAGAAGCAACTCTTTCTGTCCAGTCAACAAACAGGCTAAGTTGGCAATCGATTTTCGGCTCAATGCATCGGCAACGGTGTTGGCTTTTCCCGGATGGTACAAAATCTGTAGGTCATAATCTTTTATCAGTTCAAGCCATCTCCGCTGTCTCATATTGATTCTGAGTGAAAAAGTACTTCAGGCTCTTGTGGTCAGTATACACTTCACATGTTGCTCCATACAAATAGTGACGCCAAATTTTCAATGCAAAGACTACTGCAGCAAGTTCTAGGTCATGGGTCGGGTAGTTCTTTTCATGCGGTCTCAACTGTCGGGAAGCATAAGCAATAACTCTCCCATTCTGCATTAAAACACACCCCAAACCCTTATGAGAAGCATCACTAAAAACAGTATAACCATCCGTACCTGAAGGTAGAGTCAAAATCGGTGCAGTCACAAGTCGGGTTTTCAGTTCTTGAAATGCTGATTCCCTTTGGTCAGTCCAGTCAAATGATATCCCTTTCTGTGTCAACTGAGTCAGTGGTAAGGCAATCTTGGAGAAGTCCTTAACAAATCTTCTGTAATATCCAGCCAGTCCCAAAAAGCTTCGGACCTCAGTCACATTGGTTGGTCTAGGCCAGTTCACTACAGCTTCAATTTTCTGCGGATCAACAGAAATTCCATCTTTGCTAACAACATGCCCCAAAAACATCACATGATCAAGCCAAAATTCACACTTAGACAGTTTAGCATACAGTTTCTGTTCTCTTAAGGTTTGCAGGGCAAGTCTCAGATGGTGTTCATGTTCTTCTACGGTCTTAGAATAGATCAGTATGTCATCAATAAATACCACAATAAAATCATCAAGGTATGGTTTAAAAATTCTGTTCATGAGGTCCATAAATGCGGGGCATTACGTAACTCGAGCGGCATAACTAAAAATTCAAAGTGGCCATACCTCGTTAAAGCAGTTTTATCAATGTCTTAGGTTTGACTTTCAATTGGTGATACCCGATCTAAGATCAATCTTGAAAACACTTGTGCACCTAGAATCGGTCAAACAAATCATCAATACGCTGTAGTGGATACTTATTCTTCTGATTACCTTGTTCAATTCACGGTAATCAATGCAGTCTCGATGAGCCGTCTTTCTTCTTTACAAATAAAGCAGTGCACCCCATGGTGACGTCTTTGGGTGCGATAAACTTCTTGTTTAACAGTTCTGCAATTGTACCTTCAATTCTTCGGTCGATTCGATTGGGGCCATTCTATAGGGGCTTTAGATGTGGTGGTACGGAACCACATCCACAATAAATTCAATTTCCCTGTCAATCAAATCCCCTGACAATTCATCTGGACATACATCTAGGAATTCTCTGGCTATAGGAATACAATTCACATCAGTTTTAATGTTTTCATTAGCGAGTGCACAGTCAATCTGAACACGGATATCCTTTACACCTTTCTAATCAATTTGTGACCTTCTACAGAAGAGATCAGACATGGAGGAGGTACTCCACCACTCCCATTAAACACAAACTCAGCCAGCCACGGTGGACGGAGAACTCCTTGTCTTGTTACACAGCCGATAGTGGCATGATATTTTTGTAGCCAATCCATCCCCAATATTACATCAAAGTGATCTATGTTCAATGGCGATAAATCAATAAATAGGTGCATATCTAGCGATAATCTCACTGGCGGATACATATATGCACATGTCATGGATCCCCAACGGTGATGAATCTGACTAACAAATAGTTCATGGGTTCTAAGGGTCTATTCAATTTACGCGAAAAGCATGCGACACATAAGAATGTGTAGACCGAATCAATCAATACATAAGCATTACGAGCACAGATAGAGAGGATACGACACACGGTCTCGGTGTTTTGCACGTCTCCGGTACTAGGGCAAACACTCTACCGCCTCATAGGCTCTTTCGTAGCTTTGGGGTTGGTTTTGGTGCTACATTCGATCTTCTGCGCTTGCGACTTTACTACTAATGGTGGTGAAGGGCGATCTTTAATCTGTGGCCCACTTTGCCCCACCTGAAACAAGCTCCAGAAATCTGATAGCAAACTCCCTTGTGCTTGTTGCCACATATAGAGCACGGTGGAGTAAACCCACTCCCTTGGCTGGGGCTAGTAGTCGACCCCGTATTCTGTTTCTTATTCGCTGGGTTATGCTTACCCTTCTTAAACTTAAAACCCTGTCTTTTCCCTTGCCACTCACTTGTCGGTGTTTCAGATTGTTTCACTGCTGCAATATTTGTCTCGGCCATCAATGCCCGGTCGAGAACACCTACATAAGTTGGCATTTTCAAAACATTTATCCGGTCCTGGATAGCAACACTAAGGCCGCCTTCAAACCTCCTGGCCTTCTTATAATCGGTATCCACCATATGTGGTGCATACCTAGCAAGTTCGGTAAAATTCTTCTCATACTCGGCAACAGATGTTTTGCCCTGTCTCAGCTGTTCAAACTCAGTCACTTTTCTGTCCCTGATGCACTGGGGGAAATACTTTTCAAAGAAGGACTCCTTGAACTGAGCCCAAGTCAGAATGGTATTTGCATCACGGGTCAACATCCACCACCTTCTGGCTTCTTCCTGAAGGGTGAAGGTTGCCAACAATACTTTGTTTGCTTCGGAGCACGGAAAAACCTCAAACAACTTTTCGGTCTCGAGAACCCAAGCTTCAGCCTTTAATGGTTCTAAGCCTCCCTGAAAGGATGGCGGTTTCATTTTGTTGAATTTCTGAGTCAGCGCAATAATATACACCTCATTAACATTCACATTCTGTACATTTGGTGTATTCTGTTCCGGTTGCACCGGAGGAGGAGGAGGAGGTGGGGGCTGTTGGTTCGGTTGTTGTTCGAGTCTTTCAATTATCAGTCCCATCATTTGTTCAAGTCTGGCCATTCTGGCCTCAGAGGATGATGCTTCAGTTTCATTTGCATTATCCATTTCACTATAGCGATTATATGATTATCATTATAAGCAGTTGTACAATTAAGCTTTAACACTTTAACATATAATCAGTCAGTCATAAGCACACACTTTTCAAATTCATGAGATGCCCTAATTACTTTTCTAGGACACCCTATAGCTCGTTTGGACACGTGTGTGCGGTATAACTCGTGGTTAAGTATCGCTCTGATACCACTCTGTCACGACCTAAACCCGGCCCTATGGGTTTAGCAAATCGCCGATGTCTGAGATTACCAAAGGCACGCCAATCGATATCTGATAAATCTGAGTAGGGCCTGGCGGAAGCCAATACAGTAAATAACTAGTGTCCATAGAGCTGTGTTAATCTGTATGCCAAAAACATTTTTCATACATTTATGTATTCAGACCAGTACAGTATACACAATCATTACAGACATTCAGTACGGGGACTTAATCCCTCGCTTACAGTCTTGAAAAGCAGTCTATCTGATAGCATTACAAGACAAAACAAGAAGGAGAGACCTATGGGGACACAAAACACCCCAAGCCATGGCATGGCGTCTCGAACCTCACGGTGAGGCACACATTTGGTGACAAAGCGGGGACCAATCCCACGCTCCTAGCTCGATGCGGTGGTGAGCACCTACATATATATATAAGCATGAGCTAAAGCCCGGTGAATAACATAACGTGTAAAGAGGTTATGAATGAATGTCCTTCTGAATGAAATCAATTCATTATCTGATATTTCAATCTTTGAGATTTGGTCAATCAATATTTCAATCAATCGGTCATATGTGGTACATCCATTAGCCTATAAACTTGAGGGTCCAAGAGGACCTGCCTGCAGACCCAACAATAATGATGGCCATCAATCGGTATGGTTCCACAAGGAAACCGACGAGCTCGAATACCAATAACATGGGTGCTAAGGATGCCTGTCTGATTAAATACAGGACATACATTCATTCAATAAACAATATCGTTCAATAAGCAGATTCGATTCGATATTCAAAATGAAACCATTTGAACATATCTTTACACAACTGTACTCACAGAGATTGGGCTATCGAGCTAAGCGGCCCCCGAGAGTCAACCCTAAGCAGTCAATCAAATAGAACACACACTAAGTTTATTTGGAAAGAATGATAATTAAATCCCTAAATTCCTCGGTGTGGTTCTATGTCTACATCCTCATTAAGATGCCTTAAACTAGGCCTAAGAATGCCTAGGATGGGATGAGGATGTGAAAATGCACTTAGAAAACAATTTGAAATTTTCGATGAAACAGGGGCCTCCTCGGCCTTGAGTTTCCCCGGCGGACAAGCACACAAAGGCCCACGCTCGAGCGTACATTCCGCCGCTCGAGCGGACTGATGAAAGATGCAAAAATCTTTGGATCGCGATTTTCCCGCTCGGCGTTAAAAGCCAGCTTCGGCGATCAGAAACAATGCAAGAAAATACTGGGAGCATGAATTCCCGCTCGGCGTACTTCCCTTCGGCGGACGTCAAAATCTGGAAAATCCAGATTCGACCTCGAAGTTTCAAACCAAGTTTTGATGCTCCAAATTCGATCCTCTTGGGCCCATTTTCTGGAAAACTCTTTCAAACACATAGAATAACAAGTTCTAAAACTCAATTTAAGAAATCAAGGCCCAAGGGTGTTTAACTCAAACTCAATTTCAAACCATTATCAAGAACACTTTCAAAACATGACATGCATGAGTTTCAAACCAATTTCAATCTTTAAATCTTGCTCCAAAGAGCTCAATAGTTGGCAAATGAGATGAAATCATGGACTTAATATGACTATGAGCTTGCATGTACTAATTAGCCAAGAATTCAACTTCAAAAGTCAACAAATTCAACATGCATGCATGAATTTGACTTCAATCCAACATATATGAACAATTCCATGTCTTAACTCTATGATGATGCATGAATCATGCACAACTTAGCTCAAGGACAACAAGAAGACAATAATTTCCTTACCTAAAGTGTTGATTTCTTGCCTAGAAGCTCAATTCATGCACATATACTTCAATCTGCCACAAGTCTCCTAGCAATTCACCAAAAATGAACTCAACTCTCTCCCTCTCTCAACTATGGTCGGTTATGGAGCCAAGAAAGGGCTGATCAAATGTAAACAATGTGTGATGTAGTGGCCACTAAGTGGCAATTCCGTAAATAAGCCTAAGTTTGCAATTAACTCGTTTTTAATCTAATTTAACCATTCCTAATCAATTTTCAGATAAAAAATACCATAAAATCACAAATATTTTACTGATTATAAAACACTAAACGGTTCCTAAATCGGCCGCCGATAAGGCCTTCAATTAACAGTTTAAACACATAACTCAAACAGATAATCATTCAAGTAGCAGATACAATATGCAATATAATAGACAAACTTATTGATTTGATTTGATTTCATTGTTAGATTCAAGAGTTCATCCAGTTCACTTATCAGTCATTATCAGTTCGGTTTAGCATTAATCAATATATAATTCAGTGGTTTAACGGTAATCAGTACGAGGGTTGTTACAGTAACATACCATACCATCAATTGACTAATTTAACCATTCACCGAAAAAGGTGTCTCATTCTACCTCAAATTGGCAAATCAACTAAATGTGTCACAAAGCTCCACTTGCCAATTAAGATATTGATTCAATTTGTGTTGTTTATATCCATATGGCAAGTCACTACATATCAAAATTTGAGATCTTGAGAATTATTTAAATCTATTTTAATTACCAAATATATAGTAATCAAGACAAACAATTTGGCTTTGTACATGAACAAACTAAGATAATAAAACTTTCTTATCAACCAACACCTTTCTCAGTGGGTTCCCCTTTTTTGGAAAGTCGTAATTACCTTTGTAAGTTAATGGGAGAACATAAAAGAAGTATGAAAATTCGCAAAACATAAGTCAATTATGTAACCAAAACACGCCCAAAAAAACAGAAACAAATACGAGATATATGCATGCAAATTTCTTAAGATGAACTTCATAGCGCGAGTAAAATTCTTAAAGAGTAATAAGCTTATGCAAAGAACTTGTGAGACAAATGAAAAATTGGAACTAATCCAATGGTGAAAAATATTTTTCAGACACCCTTTCAGATGTATAGCTAAAAGACGACCATACAATCAATACAATTAGTTTCATAATTGTAAGATGCTTGATTCATAGGTTATGCTTGACTTTGATTTCTGTTTTTTGTTTTAAGAAATAGAAAAATAAAAAACTAACACGGAAAAAGTTTGACAAACTATTTACAATTTTAGCAATTATTCTATGAATTCTTAAAAGCAAAGCTTTGTTCGTACAAAAATGAAAATGATAGGTGTTCATTGTTTTTGTTTCTGAGATACAAATTTCTTCTTGCTTTTTTTTTTTTTTGAATATTAACACAAGTTGTTGCAGTTGCCCCTGGCTGTTCTACGTAACAGTTACTGCCACCTTAATTGAGTCAATTTTGGGTTGTCTCTTTTGGGTACCCTCTTCAAACGCGGTTATATAGCTAATGTAACTATCTTCACAACTCTGATTGAGACTTGACCCAATGCTCTACTATGCCATCCAAATTGTTTAAGGTGGTGCTTGTAAAGAGGTTATGTGGAGGTTGATATACAGATATAGTTTGTTGTTGGTTTAGGCACTTAATGTTAATTATGCAACAAATTGGCATGTGTTTTCTGATTATGGACATTAAGTGGCAAATAATGTTTGTAATGTTTTAATCCTTAGTTTTTTGTTTCTTCTTGTTCCTAATAAAAATAGAGAGAAAAAGAAGAAAAAAAGACAAGCCGTACCTTGCACATGGATACCTACAACTTATCAAACATTGATCAATATAAGCTATGTCTAACACTGCAGGAAATTTGAGTTTAAAAAACGCCGCTAAAAGCCTGAAAAACGCCGTAAAATCTTACAACAAAGTTTAATATTTTCGTCGCTGATACGGCCAGCGCAATAGCTTTCCAACGTTTGAAAAACGTCGCTAAAAATATTAGACGGCATTTTTTAAAATGCTGCAAAATCTTTGACGCCCGTCCCACCTTCCATCACAAACGAACGTGTGACGTCATGATGACGTCATTTAGTGGCGTTTTTAAAAAAATGCCACTTTTTTTTCCCCTGTGCTGCTGCTGCAAGAATATGAACGTCATTTAAAAAAACGCCACGTTTTGTTTTGTTTTGTTTTTTTTTTTTCCTGTGCTGCTGCTGCAAGAATATGAAATAAATGCTTGGTTATCATTTTTCAAAAATACTTTTCAGAAAATTCTACTTTTTTATTTTCCGTATTTTTTGTTTTTATTGAATTTTTAAATATTTTGAGCAATTTTAAAATTTTAAATATACCTAACATACATATACCTAAAAAGTAAAAAATTTGAAAAAACCTTTTAAAAATTCACTAAATACCAAAAATATAAAAAAAATCGAGAATTGATACATTTTTGTATTTTTATGTATTTATTAATTTTAAAATATTTTCACAATTTTTTTACTTTTTAGATACATCTAAGTAAGGTGCATCCAAAAAAGTAAAAAAAAATGTTTAAAATTTTAAAAATATTTACTAAAAACAAAAAAACACGAAAACCAAAAAACTCAGTTTTCAAAAAACCTAATTCAAAAAACTCAAACCAAACACACTGATTTTTTTTTTTTTTTTTGGCTACTGCTGCTGCAAGAATATGAAATAAAATACCAAAGTTGGCAATCTCTGTCATTAGATATAGTTGCAATAAAATAAATGTTATTGTGCACTACAAAGTTCATACTACAACTTTGGAAATAGAGTATAAACCAAAGAATTTAACTAATTGCACATTTCATGAGATTTTTACTACACAAAATATATCACATTGATCTTCCAAAGTATATCACATAATAGAGATATTAAAAAGCCTTTCTTGAATGACAAACTACAACTGTAATTATTGTACGAAACCGATATGAGTCCTTGTGATGTTGCAGATAACTAGATACCAAAGACTGCTTCAAAAGAGACTTGCTTAAAGGCGATTGAAGCTCTCAACAAAGCCAAGGAAAGCGCAAAGTTGAAAACTGAGAAAGAAGCAAAAAACAAAAAGTTATCATCAAAAGCAGCTAAAAATTACAGTCATATATGGATGCAGATGATTGGAAGGCTAAGAAAGGAAAAATAAAAGAAACAATGATGGTAGATGGTAGGATTGTATGTTTTTCTTGTTTCTTACCTCTGAAAATAAGAAAGTATAAATGTTGTTTAACTAATGTAATGATGTAGCTCATAAGCTAACACGTTTATTAGGATGCATAATATCTACATGAGGGTTTTGAATAACTTTAAAAAATACAGGTAATGTCACCTACTGACAGCTACTGCTACATAATGAACTTAATTTAAGGAAAGATCATTCACAATGGATTTGGGTAAAACTTTGAAAGGGGAAAAAGAAAAGGAAAGGACAATGTGAATTAAATGTAACCTCTCTTTTTTTCTTTTTCTTTTTTCTATTTCCCTTTCTTTTTGCAAATCCTATCCAAATCCATGATCCAAAAACAACACAAGGTTTTTCCCTATTTCCTCCTACACCATTCATTGGGTTATAGGTATTTCGGCCAAAATATTTGTATCTTTTTATGAAATAATAGATTCAGACAAGCCTTCCAACAATAAAGCTCATGAGACCTTGCTGACATCTAAAACGACACAAGTAGAGGATTCTTGGTCCACCAAGGCAATTGAAGACACTGAGTACTAGAATTTGAGATCCATGATATATTATTTCCAAAACACTAAACACAATTTAAAAAAAATTAAAATTAAAAAGAAAAACATCAAATGTTGTGACAACATGGTACTGCAATAATTGACTCTTTACACTACCTGTTCAGAGCCTTCCCAAGATCTGCACAAAGAGATCGAATATATGTCCCCTTTGAGCATGTCACTCGGAAAATCAAATTTTGTTTGCGATAAATGAGACAAACTTAAAAAAACAAGAAGATTATTGCTACATGATAGTATGTAGCATATCAACTTCATCAGTCAATGTCCTTTCTCAGTTCATATAGACACTTTTCCTAATATGCATAAACCATACACATAAATTATATCTCTGTTTCCCACTAATGAGGGAAAGGTTCTCAAAAGTTCCTGAATATTAATTTATTTTCATTTTCAAACTGCGTTTGATCTAATTTTCAAAGGGTAATCACCAATGTGAAATTTTTTGAGCACAATTAGCATGACATTTATTTGTTTTTATCACTGAAAGAAAGAATTGCAAGGATTCAAAATAAGATCCATCTCAAGCTAGCAGAACCACCATATAAAAAAACCCACAATTAGTACATGACAACATTCATGTGATAAATAGGTTATACAGAAGCAACAAGCCAAGCTTGAACAACTGTTATCTAAACTTAAGCGATATCAAATTGGAAAATTGAAATCCGCCTCGATGAAAGTTCAATGCTTTCTCGTCTTCTTGCTTTTTCATACATCTTCTCACCCCCAACATATCACAAGGTGTAGAAACATATAAGCAATCATACAACCACACAATGCCATTTCAATACCACATCATTGTCTCACAGAATTCTAAGGAACGTGAAGGAAAATATGAATTATATATCTTACAAGCAATAATTACAACCTAAAAATCTGTGAGAAATTTCCTATTACATTTATGTGCAATTTCTATTTAATGTGCCATACCATAGACCCTATGAATAAATAAATAAAATGATTTGATTATCAATCCTAGTTAATGCCACATGAATGTGTTTCATACATTTTCTTCTCAAATTTTAGGCAAAAAGAACACAGCTAAATTCAGGTTTGCATTCATGTTTGTATCTTACACACTTTGACAAGCAAAGGGTCGTGTGTGCTTTTTACCATTTTTGTTTTTCTTGTTTGCACGATCTTTTTCATTTTTGGTTATGTATTAATACTTCATCTCCATCATGCTACAATAATCAGTCTATATATCCAAGTAAACATGAAGCAAAGCAATATAAAAAAATTATGTTCTTCTTTGTTTAACACTCCTACTTGAAATGCATTTTGACTTTAGTGCATAGCTAGTTTCAAAATGGTAGTGTGCATGCTCCCACCCTTGTGATGTTGCATCCAAAAGGTTCACAACTAGTTCATGTAACATAAAGTCACACTTAAGTAACTAACCTATATGTAACTATACTTAACTGAACTGTGCTATAGGCAACCCATCTACATCCACATATTGTCAAAGTTCAATTATATTCTTTTGGTTTTAATACAACATAATATGCAATTGATGCCAAAATTTAGTCTCAAATGAAGTAACTTAGCTAAATGTAACCTCACTACAACCATATGCACTATGCATGATCATCTACATCAAAATACTATACAAGTAATGCCAAAATTGCGCCAATATGAAATCAACACAAAAGCCGAAAAAGAAAGTTATATCTCAAAAATACCTTATTACCCTATAAGCAGGGACAAAAAAGGTTGAATGAAAAAATCAAAAGGATAAGGATGAAAATAACTCTTATACTAGTACTTCAGTCCCATATTCATCCAGCAAATTAAAAACCTTTATTACCAAAAGTCAATAGATCAATCCACTTACTTTCATTGTATGACAAAACTCATTTGGAACTGATATGCCATTCTTTTGCAACGGCTCTCTTCCTGTTTAAGCAAGCTTGTAACAAAATGAAGGAGGAAAACTTACTTTGATGGTAGAAAACATTTTAGGAACTTGCCATATCTCCCCACAAAAGGATGCCACAGTTTTCTTTATGTCCTCATCTTTGATGAGTTCCCACGGCTCACGTTGGATGACCTGAATAAGAGGGTGGTGTAATATTAGAGACATTGAAATGGAATGACAAGTTTTTCAGGACAAGAATTCTATAAAGGCAACAAAAATGTAAGCCTCATCCCAATAGACTGTCAATCAGCTTACAATGATCCAAAAATACATAAGATAGAGTGGGCCTTTCATTTTTATATATATATATATATTTTGTGTTTTTTGGGTCATTTCATTGTTTCTGCATATAAACTAAAAAAGTATATGAAGATCAACCCAATTAAAACCATATTTGAGGTTTCCAAAGAATTGTTGTCCTTTTATCTATTTTTTTAAATAATACTCCACCTCCCTAGAACATGAATAATTATAAATGGATTCCTTATCATTAGTTTCTTTTTGAGAGCATGCAGTTGCTAGGTTTCTATGCTATGTCAGGTTGAAGGAAAAGTGCATTGAGTCATTATCTCACCTCAATTCTAAATCTCTGAATATGACACTATTTCTTGAATTCCAAAGGGTCCACACTATAGCAAAGAAGATGGTCTCCCAAATTACAGTAACCTTAAAAAATTTCATGGTTTTCCCCTTTCAAAATTAAACAATCCTTCGATTCCTTCGAGATAGAGCTCATACTCAGACTCTGCAGAAGATTATTCAACACCTCATGTTCCCACTGAAAGAGATTTATCCTAAAATCTAGTTTCCAACTACTACCATTTGACAATGAGAAAGTAGAGAATGAAAAATGTACCTGAGATAAGAGCAAGAGAGATCAGCTAGAATAGATCGATTTTGGATTTTGGATCTGCGATTTGATGAAGAACAGATCGATTTTGATGAAGAACAGAAACAGAAACACTAGTAGTCTCAACAAGTTAAAAACCAAAATAAATTTAAAAAAAAAAAAAACACACACACACAAACACAAACACTCTAAATAACAAAATCAAAGATGATAATCCAATATTTTCTAGTTTTTGTGTGTTTGTGGAAATTAAGCTAGTGCATATAAATGTGTGTATATATAGGTAAGTAGTTAACATAGATAGATTCAAATAGAGAAGTAGGTGAAGGTGAATTGAGACGAATTAGACGAAGAGAGAGATAAGTGAACCAGTGATGAGGACATGAGATCTGCAGTGCTTGCAGTAATAAACGAAGAGATCGGAGTCTGGACCATCTGGTCCTCACTCGATTAGCCTCGAGATCGATGAAGAACAGAGATCGCTGCGATTGATGAAGAACAGCTAGAGCAAACTGCTGCGGTTGAGTTCTGTGTGTTTGAGCTTCAAATTGAAGGTTGTTTGAGTTTCGATCAACATTGATGAAGAACATACAACACAAAATCTGCAATCGAGCGAGCGAGAGAGAGAGCATGTGTGTTTATGTCACGCCCTAAGCTCCGTGACAACGCCGCACACTCATAAAAGTGAACATGCAAGGCTAAGAATCCAATCACATAACCCACAATGTAAAATACTCAAAATAAATCCTTAAATTGTCATAATGCTAAAATCCACAAAAATTGATTATTCTTATCGTATGAAATTATCCACCAAGTCCACAAACAAAATCCATTAACAAAACAATAATCCAAGTACTTAATCCATAGCCCTACTCTCGGCACTCCCATATGTAAAAATCCCACGCAGCTTTACTCTTCAGAAACTGAAAAAAAATAAGGGTAAGCTAGACATCCTAGTAAATAACCAACCATCACTGCCAGCTGGATCAAGTATATCAAAAAGAAGTAAATAAATAGTAGATAACCAATAAATATAATTTTTGATACAAATCAATAAATGACACGATTATTTGTAAGATGGTTTCATAGCTGAAAATAAGCGATTGTAGCAATACATTTTAATTAAAAGTCAATGGCTTAACTCGATGAAATTTCGTTATCCAAGATTTATAGATCGATATTGAGATGGTTGAATGATCGTTTCACAAAACCCAAGTCTTAATGACTACGGTCACTTAGCCCGTGACAAGGCCGAGAACCACACCTAGGCTGGTAAAGCCCCAAAAGAAACTAGTTTACGTGCCAATAAATAACCCTATTGGCTAGGGTCCAAATCATAGTCGAGACTAGAGTGATGTTCAAAATTCAAACAATACACAACTTTTAAATAAAATATTCGATATTTTGAATAAACACTGGTACAATTTTGAATAATTTCACAAAATATTCAAATAACTTACATAATAATATTCGATGTTGTTTTATACTTGACCCATATTTTATTTTGAGAGAACAGGAAAGCTATGAATAAATATTTATGATTTTAAACGGTTCGATAGGAATAAAAATAAACCAACAGTGATAGAGGGTTACTTACCTCGAAAGCTTAGAAATAACACTCTAACACCAACTCCACCACTTCAATCACACAAACCTAATAAATACAACCTGAAATAAATTAATATTTTTTTTACATGTTACATACACCTACAAAAGCCCCACTATATTAGATTAATGTATTGCTTTAATATCCAAGAGATCAAACCATTCAACCCAACTTTAAAGCCAAACACACCCTTACCCATGATACAAAACTCCATTATTTCTATTACCCACCCTAAGTTACACTTACACATTGCACCAAATTCTCAAAACCTAAGTAGGTACCTATAGATCTTCCAAATCCCTTTAATGCATTGATTGTTAAATTCCTCAACATAAACTTAATAATTAACAGTAAAGACAGATTTTACCTTAACCAATGGGTGTCCCAAAATCACCAACGTGCTGCCTCCAATCCCTATTGTAGCCTCACTTGAACCTCTCTTCTCTTTTTCTTTTCTTTTTTCTTTTACCTTCTCAAACCCTAGCCGCTTATGGAGCAATTCACTGCCTCTGATTTGTTTGTTTTCCAAGACTTAAAGCCATAATAAGAGGGCTTATTAACCTAATTTCTCAAAGTTACAAAATTACCCATCTAAGTAATAGGAAATATAATGTCATCTCATAACTAATTCTTTAATATTAATAAATGACCCATATAAATTAATTTAATTACTAATCTATCCAATAAAATAATCCTACATACAACTTGGGTTTTATAGTTTAAGCTTCAACTCGTGGGTTGTGGAAGAGGCAGAGAAAGTGAGAGACACAGAAAATGAGAGACGGAGTCTAAGACGGTGTTAATAAATCGACCCAATACGACGTTAATGGAAATCCAAGACAACGTTTTGAGAACGGTGTGTTTAATGAATCTACAATGGCGTTTCCATAAACGCCACAAAACAAACGTTGCTATATGCCGCTTTTTTGGTAGTTATCCTTTTTAGTCTCTAAGTATGTGATTTGTGTCATTTTTATTAACAATGTTTAAATTGTGAAAAATGTTTTAATTTGATCACCTAACTCTGTTAATCGATGGTGTTAAAGCTAGGGTAAATGTGGAAATTCAATCGGAACAAAAAAGTACATTTGTAATATATGCTAGAGGTGAGTGCAAACACTATACATTTGTAATTTTATTTAAATTTTTGGATAGCTTGAAAATTGAGGAAAATTGATCAGTAGTTTTGAACCGTTTAATGAAGTAAAAAATAAAGTCATTTTAACAGTTGTTACATGTGATAGCTATTGGGTGGAAAGGGATGACAATTATTGAGTGAGAATGATATTCTTGAAAAAGTAGAGAACTTGACAGTGGCTAACACCAGTTTAAATAGAATAAATATACTAGAAAAGTGAGCATTGAAATCAGCAATTATAGAATCCAGTTTGTGGTTAAAATGAAAGGTAGTTCGGAAATAAAAAAGGGTTATTAACCCAAGGGGTTGTGGCATTGTGGTAAAGCCTTGGGGTTTAAGCCCCAAGGTCACAAGTTCAATTCCCCACCCCCCCTTGGGCCAATCTCCTGGGCGCAGCACTGTTGGTTAGGAGGTTGGACCTCAAGTTGTCTAGTCAGCACTTGGTGTGGGTTCAATACTCCATTGTGCAGTCGACTTAGCGGAGCTTGTCTTGGGAGGTCGGGGCAAGTTCCCAGGTTATAGTCTCTCGCTTGTACCGGCTAACAGGACACTTTGGTGATCTCTGCAAGGGGCGCTGCCTTGGACCTCTTGGGAGGTCGGGGCAAGTTCCCAGGTTATAGTCTCTCGCTTGTACCGGCTAACAGGACACTTTGGTGATCTCTGCAAGGGGCGCTGCCTTGGACCTGCGGAAGAGTGAGAGGATTTCCCTGTAACAAAAAAAAAAAAAAAAAAAAAAAAAAAAAAGGGTTATTTACCTGGAGAAAATTATTGAGAAATATTACTTCAATTTTTTAAATTATAAAAATATATAAATGGATCTCCTAAATTATTGGCGTGTTTCATTTTGACCCCATCTGTTATTGCATTGACATTTTTGAGACGAAAATACTCTTTAATACTATATAACACACTCAATAACAACACTTCTTTTTAATTTTGGTCATTTTTTTTTTGTTTTATTATTATTTTTAAATATTTTTTTCTATAAAATATATTTATAAAGAAAATTGAAAAAAATAATAATAAAACAATAATAATGAATTAATGCTTATATTTAAAAAAAATAAAAATTAATAATAATGAAATTGTAAATATATAGAATGTTGAAGGGTATTTTCATCCAAAAATATTTAAAAGTTTGGTTTAACTCACGGTGCAATAACAGAAAGGGTTAAAGTGAAACATGTCAAAAATTTAGGAGATTCATTTGTACGATTTTATAGTTTAATCAAAGTGATATTTCTCAATAGTTTAAAATGTCTATGTAAATAATCCAATAAAAAAAGTTATGACAAAAGTTTTCAAGATTAATATAGATATGAGTTCCTAATTTTGTCCCCCTAATTTCACCTCCAATGACGTGGCCTACTCTCTTATAAAGCGATCCAACACTCCTCTCCCTCTTATTTTTAGCCTTTTTAATTTTACATCATTAGAAATAAAATTAGAGGAACAAAATTAAGGGGATAAATCATTATACGATATACTCCTATACCTCACCTTTTTCCCTTTTCCAAAACAAAGTAAAAAATTTATTTTTTTTCTCATGTAATTCACTGCAAGTTTCCAAGTGTACTGATTAGAGAAATGCTAAAATTTTGAAGTTGAACTCATGAAGTATAACCCCCCATCAGGTAGCATACAAGAAACGCTATATATATATATATATTTTTTTTTAATACCAAATAAAACTTTCTTGAAAATTTGTAAAGAAGCCTTGATGAATGACCTTGAAGTCATGGCATACATTTGATTCAACAAATGAATTAATAGCTAGTCTTTCATGAGTGAAGGAAATTACTACTACCTCTAAAGACATCAATTTGTCATATAGTGAAATGGTAGAACTTACCACAAATTCACGATGCAATTTCTTGATTTTGTGTGTTTGCTCTGTTCATCCAAACACCATTCTCATCACACGGGAAAGAAATGAGGGCGGGACATTCTACTTTCTCGAAGTAGATCAAATTGGGAAATAATCTCCTAAGGTCCATCCAAGGCATCTGGAAGTCACTCAAGTACTTCAATTGCAACATCTCAATTGTGGTAGTTGCTATTTGGTCTAGATGACACAATTGTCCTCCTCTAATGTGGAGTTTCTTCAAGTTCTTTAGATTGCCAGACAACAACCAACTGGGTGTAACCATTTCAGGGAAACACTCAAGCTCTAGTTTTTGCAATGAGGAAGGAAGTTCCATCTGGATAGGAAGTTCCAAATCATGCTGCTCGGTGAACGATCCTGTCAGTGCTCTTGTTAGATTGGCACGTGGTTGTGGCTGTGGTTGTGGTTGTGCTTGCTTAGATGTATCGTCTCTTTTGCCTTGTAAAATGCATCCTAGCCAGGATATTTTTAACTTCTGCAAAGTTTTTAATCTTTGTAAATGACGGAGCTGCTTACTTGTTGGGAATTCTTTCATATTGGTGTGTAGGCTCAATTTTCTCAACTTTGACAATTTTGTCAAATCATCAATAGTACATGAATGTTTGTCATCGGAATCTCCAATTATAAATCCCTTAAGTACTTGGAGTTCTGATAGTGAACCAAGTGCCTTAGGCATGTGATCTAAAAAGTAACACTTAGATATGTCCAAGTGTGTCAAACTCTTAAGCAAACCAATCCAATCTGGAACCACCTCAAGATTGTGACAGGATCTAAGATCTAGGATCTTGAGAGCAGTCATCTCTGAAATGAATTGGGGAAGCTCTGTAATTAAAGAAATTCCTCGAAGGCTAAGAAACTGCAACTGTTTCATATTCTTCAATGCATTGAGAATTTTGATGTCTGCGACTTCAATGTGATGCGTGACTGAGTTCTGCCACCTTCCCAAGTAAACAATTTTGAAATGGGTGAACTCCGAAAACCGTTCAAACCTGTCATTAATAATAGCCTCACCAACATTGAGGAAGCATGGATGCTCATACCGAGCATATTCAGCAACAAATCGAGTATCCGAATCCATAGTCCACACTGGTCTAAAGTAAAACTTCTTTAAAGTCGAATGAATGAAAGGGCGCATCCTGTAGCTATCCACAACCAAGCCAGAATTTTTTGTAGATAGGCTCGATGAAGCCCTTTGCAGTAAGCTCATCCAACAACTCGTTGCCACAATCCTCTGCTGTCTTCGTCACCGGAATTTCTTCGGTCTTTCGGTCGATTGAGATTGTGGGTACAAGTCCCTCTCCAATCCACCAGTAAATCATAAGCCTTTTCTTTATAGTAACCATTTCTGGGAACATCAAGAAAAATTCCAAACAATATTGTAGTTTCACGGGGAGGCGATGGAAAGATACATCGACATGTTGAAATGCTGTGGTGTGATCAAACTTTGGGTCCTTGTACAAGCTGTGAAAATCACCGGCCTTGTTTTCGTCGACTTGGTAGTTGCTGGTGCTACTGTTAATGGATCCATCAAACCATGGATTCCGACGTGGTTTGGAATAATCATCGTATTGGACTTTAATAAGCTTTAAGGGAATCTGGGATTTCAACTTCTTTACGGCCTTTTTCAATTCGCCAAGTTCTTGTGTATCACTACCTTCTTCTCTTGTTTTGAGCTCCTCAAATTTCTCACAGGCCTGGTTGATTTGCACATTCATATGATCTACATACTTCTGAACCTCTACCATGGCCTCTTTCATGAAAGTAAGATCTCGACCAATCATGTTAGTGAGTGCAGGATCTCCAACTTGGTAGTCGTCATTGTTTGCGGTGGTGGTGGCGGTGGTGGTGATGGTGGTAGTAGTACTAGTAGCTTTGTGGTGGTGGTTGTCAAGTGGATTTGGTAGGGAGATACTGCAGCCCATGGCTTTCACTTTCAAAAGGTCGTGTTGAAGTCTTGGCTAGAGATCTGATCCAAAAAAAAAAAACAGTCTTGGCTAGAGAGAGAGAGAGAGTGAACACGTTTTCTTCTTTGATGGTCAGGGTTTCAAAGAGAGAGATGAATGAGAGAGAGGCAAATGACACCACAAGAGAGACTTGTGTGAGGGAGAGAGAGAGAGAGAGAGAGAGAGACGCCAAGTGAGACTGACAAAAGGTGCAGAAGAGAATGAAGGGGGTGGCCTACAGATGTTGGAAATCTACCAAGACAATAATTGATGAGACACGGGGAAGAAATATGGCCCACTGGCCGGGACAAGGGTCGTTGAAACTAGCACTGCAAATGAACCATTTGTTTATGAATAACAGTAAAGCCGGCTCGGCTCATTTCAAGAACGAGCTCGGCTCGTTTTAGTTTAAGCGAGCTCGAACTCGATGTTTTTGCCTCGATTATCTTTAATTAAATTATATAATAAATATATTATTTATATAATAAATATATTATTTATATATTAAATAATATATAAATATATATAAATACATTATTTATATATTAAAAATATATAAATATATATAAATAATAATATAAATGTATTTTTTATATATTAAATAATATAAATAATATTTTTTATTTAAATATTTATATTTAAATAATATAAATAATATTAAAAAAAATTTATCGAGCCGAGCTCGAGTTCGATAAAAATTAACGAGCCGAGCCGAGCTCGAGCCAGTCCCTTATCGAGCCGAGCTCGAGCTCAATAAACGAGCTCGATAACTTAATGAGCCGAGCTCGAACCCAGCAAAGCTCGGCTCGGCTCGGTTCGTTTGCAACCCTAGTTGAAACCGCGTTCTCTCGATAAGTTTTTATTAAATAATAATTTGAGATGACTTGATGGGTTTCGTTTTAATTTATGGAATTTATTATGAATTTTATTTTAATGATTTAAATTATTTATTTTGTAAGTTTTTTTGTATATATTATTTATAAAAAATATTTAAGTCGATCTGATAATCGTAATATTTTTATTTTATCGTGTTTGTTTAAAAAAAATAAATAGTCCATTTAAAAAAAAAACGCATTTATTTATTTTTTCAAAACTAAAAGTGATAAAATAAAAATATTACGATTATCGATTTAATTTAATTTTTTTACATGAATAATATATATTAAAAATCTTACAAAATAAACAATTAGGATCATTGAAATAGAATGGTTATGGATTACACGAAGAAGCCCAACCCTCCTTTTAACAACGTGAAGGAAGTTTCACTAGTCTTTCGTGGGAGCAGGAAATTACTACTATATAACTCCCAAGATATTAATTTGTCACATAGTGAAATTGTAAAATTGTAAATTCAAGATGTCATTTCTTGATTTTGCGTGTTTGTTTTATCTATCCAAATACCATTCTCATCACATGGGAAGTAAGTGAGACCGAGGCATTCTACTTTCTCCAAGTAAATCTAATTGGGAAATGATATCCTGAGTTCCATCCAACTCATCTCTAAGTCACTCGAGTATTTCAATTGCAACATCTCAACTGTGGTAGCAACTATTGTGCCTAGATAACACAATAGCCCTCTGCTAATGTAGATTTTTTTGTTCAAATTCTTCAGATTTCCAGACTACAACTAATTGGGTGTAACTATCTCAGGAAAACACTCAAGTTTTAGTTTCTGCAATGAGGAAGGTAGTTCCAATTGGAGAGGAAGTTCAAAATCATTCTACTCGGTGAATGATCTTGTCAATACTTCTGTCAGCCTGGCGCATAGTTGTGGTTGTGGTCATACTTGCTTATGTGTGCTTTTTGTTTCACCTCATAAAATGCATTGTGACCATGATATCTTCGACTTTTGCACAGTTTTTAATCTTTTTAAATGATGGAGTTGCTTATTTGTTGGAAATTCTTTCACACTCGTGTACATGCTCAATTTTTTTAGCTTTGGCAATTTTGTCAAATCATGGATAATTCATGACAACTTTTTGTTCTCAGAATCTGGAATGATAAATCCCTTTAGGACTTGGAGTTTTGATAGTAAACCAAGCCCCTAAGTTATGCCACATTCCCAAGTAAACAATTTTGAGATGGATGAACTTGGAAAACCGTTCGAACCTACGATCAATAATAGCCTTACCAACATTGAGGAAGCATTGAAGCTCATACCGTAACCGAGCATATTCATCAACAAATCAAGCATCCAAATCTATAGTCCACACTGGTTCTGGTCTAAAATAAACTTCTTTAATATGGAATGAATGGAAAGGGGGAATCCTATAACCATCCACGGCCAAACCACAATTTTTGTAGATACGCTCGTTGAACCCCTTTGCAATAAGCCCATCCAACAACTTGTATCTTCTTCCGTCACTACAAAAAATTAAGGCTCTGTTTGGTAAGCCTCTCAAAATATAATTCTATCCATTGATTTGAGTGTGTTGTTTATTTGAAACTTTCAAATCATAATTTTACATCCATTTCTCAAAATTCAATTCAAAACATAATCATTATTTTTCAAAACTCATAACCAAACACATAACTCAAAACTCTTTTCAAAACTCAATTCAAATCAATATTTTAATTTTTTAAACATTTTAAATATTTAAATATTTAAAAATATTTTAATTTTGTTAAAATTTTAAATATTTTAATATTTAAATATGTTACGATTTTTTTATTTTTTAATTTTTTGAATATTTTTAAATATTTTAATTTCAAAATATTACGATTTTAATTTTTTAAATTTTAAAATATTTTATAAAAATAAATTCAAACTCTATTTTATAAAAATATTTTTAAATATTTTAATTTTTTTGTTATGTATTTGATTACGATTTGAGTGTAGAATTGTGAAAGTAATTTGGAGTTTCGAGTTATGTGTTTGGTTATGAGTTTTAAAAATAATTTCTTAATTAAGTTTTGTTTTATGTATTTGGTTACGATTTGAGTGTCGAGTTTTTTTAAATTTAAAATATTAACATTTTAAATTATTTAAAATTTTTGAATATTTAAATTATTTAAATTTTTACGATTTAAATTTTTTGAATATTTATTTTAATTTTTTACTTATTAAATTTTTTAGATTATTTAAATTATTTAAATATTTATGATTTAAAATTTTCAAATATTTATTTTGAAAAAAAATTATTTCCTTTGTAGTATTTTCAATTAAAAAATTGATTAATGTTATTTTTTGTTAATAATAATTTTTTTAATTGAATTTTAAAAAGAATTTGATTATGAGTGTTGATCAGAATTTTCAATAGTGTGAAAGTTGTGCGTTTTGTTATGAGTTATAATAATTTGAATTAAGTTTTGAAAATTGTTTTCAAAACACATAACCAAACAAAATTTCTTACTTCACATGTCAAATCAAACTTTCAAAACTCAATTTCACACTCAATTCAACACTCTATTCAAAAATTATAACCAAACAAATTTTCTACACTCAAATCATAATTCTACAACTCACAAACTCAAAATACAACTCATATTCTCAAATCACATTTACAAAACTCTACCAAACGCAACCTAAGATTTTAGAGACAAAATTCTTTTTAAGGACGAAATATTTTTGTTGTCAATAGTGTTATTATTTTATTTTTAGCAACAAAATTGGTTGAATTACCAAACCTTTGAGACCAAAAATTATTTTTGAGACTAAGTTATTTTGTCCTTAAAAGTGTATTTATTAACGACATTTTCAAAATTTTGTCTTCAAAAGCCTTTTTTTTTTGACATTTTGGGATGACTTTTTAACAATTATTCTCTCGAGAACTGAGATTAGTCCCTAAATATTTTTTCTAATAACATTTATATTTTTAAAGACCCAAAAATTTAATCACTAAAAATCTTATATATTGTAGTGCGTGCAATTTCTTCTAGTTTTTGGTCCACTGACATTGGGGATAGAAATCCCTCTCCAATCCACCAGTAAATCAGAAGCCTTTTCTTTATAGTAGCCATTTCTGGGAACGCCCAGAAAAATCCCAAACAAAATTGCAGTTTCAAGGGGAGGGCAACGAAAGATACGTAGATATCGTGAAATGAGTGGTGTGCCCAAACTTTGGCTCCTTGTTTAGATCGACTTGGTAGTTGTTGCTGCTATGATTAATGGATCCATCAAACCATGGATTCTGACTTGGTGTCAGCATTATCTCAACACTAACTCAATCTATTTATTATTTTGTACTATCGTGTTGTGTCATTTTCGGTAAGTGTTCGGTTTGTATCGTGTTAGCGTGTTAAGTAAAAAATTTTGACCATTTGCTTGATAAAGAAGTCATATCTGATGTATCTAAGGCTTCAATCAGTGCAGTTATATCGTAGAGTATGCATTGCCATTGTAGGATAGTATACCTATTATAACTAGTTTGTTAGCCTCCGTTTGGGAAGTGGGTTGACTTTTTGACTTTTTGACTTTTTTGGCTATTTTAGCCTGGGCTTAAAAGCTTGGTTTGGGAAGTGCTTTTTGGCTTTTTGGCTTTTTTGAGTTTTTTTGTGAGAGAAGAATGTAATGATTATGGGTTGGATGTGATGTTTTGTTTGTTATGGCTAAAATAGCCTATTTTGTTTTTTGTGGCTAAAATAGCCAAAAAAACCTGCAAACCCACTCGCCAAACACAGAGTTTGCTAGTTAGTTGGAGTATCGAGGCTTTGTATAAATACATGTTATAGTTGGTTGTCATTGATTAATCAAGATGATGAATTGATTTTAGTATTTTTTTCAATGCTAAAAATAATGTATGAAAAAATTAAAAATTTTCCCTATATGTTAAATTTAATGAAACTAATTTCTATTGAATGCAATTAATTATAAGAATATTTGATTTCAACTCAAATTTATTTTTTTAATTTACGAAAATTATATTCTATAATTATTTTTTTAATAGTTTATTTATTTATTTATTTTATTATTATTATTTTTTTATAACATAGGAAACATTATATTAATAAAACACAATAACAATACATAATCAAGATCTCAAAGGGCCATCCTAACCAAACAATAAAACAAACAACAAACAAAAACAAACAACAAAAAAACAAATCTACCAAAAAGCAGTTATGATTCAGGAAAAACCATCAATCTGCTTAAAAATGTGGTCTGGAAAACAAGATCTACTTGAAGCCCGCAGTCCCCGTTGATGTCGTCCCCGTCACTACTATCCAACTTTGCCACCACTGTCGTCGGAGAAGGAAGGACACCCACAATGGTATAGGAAAAGAGTTAAGAGAGAAGAGAACTATTGTGAGTGTTGAAAATCCAAAAAATTATGTTGAAATCGAAGAAGAAAACTCTTAAAACTCCTATTTTGGACATAAAAAGTCCAACAAATCTACATTCTAAAACTATAGATCTATACTCTAGGAGTGTAAATCTACACTTTAGAAGTGTAAAATGAGTTACTAAAATGTCGCCAGAGAATCGCAAGAGCATTACCGGAAATCTCTTAGCTCTCTCTGAACAGTATGCATGCATGTCATTTTTTTTAATAGATTAATTGGTGGATCTAGATGGCCCCGTTTGATAGAGCTGTGGGAAAGTAATTATAGTTTATACCTTAACAGCTTATAGCTTATAACTGTGAACATAAGCTGATTTTTGACTTATAAATTAATTTTCTCCTCCCCCACTCAAAGAATAAGTTGATTTTTGACTTACACAAACCTATAAGCTGTATTGTTAAGCTGAACCAAACACATCAAAATAGCTTAAATTAAGCTAAAAGCTGAAATAAGTTGGAAATAAGTCCTACCAAACAGGGCTGATGTCATGTGTAGAAACCAATTTCATGGTTAAAGACTGAACATTTATTAACAAACAATTATCCCTGAAAAATCTAGAAATCCCCTAGATGTTGATTTGTAATTATGTATCAATTTTAAGCAATAAATAACAATCCCAATCAAACAATCAAGACAAATCAACACAACGATTTTAACGTGGAAAAATCACAATTGGACACCTCAAGCGTGATTAAAAACCACGCAATGACCACAAAACAATCCACTAAGAAGATTTAAAGGAATTACACAGGTATACTCTCAATTACCTAACGAATTCGCGCCTAATTGAACCAACCTCTATGTGCCTCTTCCAACCCTGTCTTCACATCGGAATTGTCTTTACGATGAGCCACTCCAGAATCCATCGAAACTTCAGGCTCGAATTCTTCAGAATCCACCGAAAAACAACTATCTCTCTCTCTCTCTCTCTCTCTTGTATATAACAAACAAAACCTTTGATGTATTCTCTTTAAATCATGAGTTGAATACTCAATAAAACATAAAAAAAAAAACTAACAAAATATCTTCAAATATAAACCTTAAGAACCAAAAAGAAGATCTGGAGGAATTAAATAGTTTTGGGAGAAAACCAACTATTTATAGAAAATCTAAAAGTAATCCTAGTTTTGGAAGAAATCCAATTACTTATAGAAATCCACAAGTAATCTTAGTTTTGAAAGAAATCCAATTACTTATAGAAATCCAAAAGTAATCCTTGTCAAATGGGATTGCCAATAATAAAACCTAGCAATCTCCCCCTTTGGCAATACCGTGACAAAACACACCTAACAAATAAAATCTTAATCACCCCAACCCATTACAACCAACAAACACAAACTTCTTTCTCAAGATTAAGATCTACAAAACAACTATTAGTGTCACAATCTCCAAAACAACTATTAGTGCCACAAGAGTATATGAAAAAGCAATAAACATATGACAAGATTATCTTGAAGCATGAGATGGAAAACATGAATAGATGCAGCTTGAAGATTTTAAGAACATGTAGCATGAAAACCTGAAAACTTAAGACACATGCACCCGACACATGACATGAATACATGAAATCCTCAGACACACTGGACAACATTAATCCCCCCCCTTTTTTTCACGAATTGACAAAGGAAGCTCAAACAATAAAGAAGCCAATGCAAAGCAACATGCAAACCAACTAATGCCAATCTCTCGTACCAAACAAAACAAAGTGTTCATGCTAACAAACTCTTGCAATGATAAACCAAACTCCCCATCACTAAAAACAATGAACAAGGAAAAAAAACGACAAAAATAATATGGTGGAGCAAGCAAGGAATTTTAGATGTGTACCTTAAAAACACACAAGATGATCCAAGAAGCATAATTACTAGAAAACACAATGTGCACAATCTATAGAAGATTCCTCATGAAAGAAAGTGATGCATTATGTGAAAAGTATAGATTCCATGATAAAAGTGTGTGTGTGACTCTTGGGATTTGACAAACAATAGATTCAAATCCTAGTAGTGATATAAAAGCTGGACCTCCAACAAGAGAATCTAAGCATAACTACGGAAAGTCAAACCACTAGGAATAAAGGGGTATTTTGTGAGTAAAAGCGGAGGCTCCCCCTCAATCAATGAATCCTTTATTTTATTTTATTTTTTTTTCACATCTTTTTCTTTGCTTTCTTTTGCACATCTGTTTTTTGTTTCTTTCTTTTGTACATTTTTTTTTTCTTTTGCACACTCATTGGCGGCTGACACGCTCAAGAGTATGGAAACCGAACCAGAGAAGCATGGATATAATAAGGATGGCCTGGTTGGTGACTCTGAGGTAGCCTTTTTCTCATGGCTGGACTACAAAGAATAGAGGGGAAAGCTATGGAGATGCAAAAAGATGGAAGGTGGTTAAGAGACTCAACATCACCCATGATGTGCTAGTATAGGTCAATTCCTCTAGAAAAACAAAAGATACTATGCCAGAAGTCCATAGAAAAAAATAATCACTAAGGCGAAAGACTCCGATATTTGCTAATCCAAGAGTGTGTACAGAATGAGACATACTAATCAAAAACACACACTCCAAAATGAGTAATGACTACAGAAAGCACACACATATTAACATATAATGGATATTCTTATCAATTCCAATATGTACCAAGGATTACTCAAAAATTTCAAGTTTGTAAAACTATACTAAGAAAATCTTTTTGAATTTTTTTTTTTTTTTCTTAACCAAAGCAAGACAAAAAAAATGAACATGCACATATTTTTTTTTTTAGACAAAACAAGTCAGAAAATGAACAAGCACACATAAACCCAAAAACTAAAACAAATAAATAGATTAACACAAGTCAAGTTTTCTTACCCAAACCGCTTTAGTATAAACAAAGTTGTGAGCATTGTGGTTTTTGGGTGGTGTCTTGACGTTGTGGTTTCCTTCCCTTTCAATGAGAACCCATCTTGACATGGTTTCCAACTTCCTATTCATAGGTCTAGGCAAATACATTCTCTCATGCAACTTATAACAATAAGGCCGAATATGACCATGCATACCACAATGATGACAAATAAAAACAGGATGTACAGGGTGTACCTTTTTTTCTTTTACCTTACCAACTCTAGGAAGTTTGAGAAGTCCATCCTCATGTTGAATTTTTTGTTTTCCTTTTTCTTGAGTTCTTGTATCATGAGATTTAGACGCACTCTGTTTTTGCTCTTTGTTATCACCAAAGCCAATGCCACTCTTGTTACAACTCATTTGTTGAGACCCAATGATATCCTCCAAAGTCTTTGATCCTTTGTTCAAAAGACCAATGGTAGCCATAGCACACTTGAGGTCTTCCTCTTTTTTGATCAATAGTTCTTCCAAAGCAACTTGTGACATCTCGAGAGATTCAATATTTTCTTCATCCATGGCATAGGTTTCCTGTAGCTCATTTCTCTCTGTCTCACAAGTCAATAGTTTTGCACAAAGAGCTTGTCGATCATCAGCTATCTTGATGGCATCAATCCTGGCCTCGGAAATCTCCTCCTTAAGTTTGACATTCTCACTTTCACATGCTTTAAGTTTCTTTGTGAGTTTGTCATTTAATTTGAATAAGTTAAGAGACTCCTTATATAACTTTTCATAAGCTTGCTCCAGCTCTTCATCATCACTCTCCGAGGATTCGTCAAGTAGGGGTGGTCGAACCATAAAATTTTCCTCACAAATTGAATCCATTATCACAAATCAAACAAGATCTCGTTCTAAAAGAATTTTCTTTAAAAAAAATAGAACGACCAGCTCTGATACCAATTGAAAAATCTAGAAATACCCTAGATGTTGATTTGTGATTATGTATCAATTTTAAGCAATAAATAACAATCCCAATCAAACAATCAAGACAAATCAACACAACGATTTTAACATGGAAAAACCACAATTGGACACCTCCAACTGTGATTAAAAAACCACGGGCAACAGCCACAAAACAATCCACTAAGAAGATTTAAAGGAATTACACAGGTATACTCTCAATCACTTAGCGAATCCACGCCTAATTGAACCAACTTCTATGTGCCTCTTCCAACCCTGTCTTTACCTCGGAATTGTCTTTATGATGAGCCACTCCAGAATCCACCGAAGCTTCAGGCTCGAATTCTTCAAAATCCACCGAAGAACAACTCTCTCTCTCTTGTATATAACAAACAAAACCTTTGATGTAGTCTCTTTAAACCATGAGTTGAATACTCAATAAAACATCAAAGAAAACTAATCCCCAGATATAAACCTTAAGAATTAAAAAGAAGATCTGGAGGAATTAAATAGTTTTGGGAGAAAACCAACTATTTATAGAAAATTCAAAAGTAATCCTAGTTTTGGAAGAAATTCAATTACTTATAGAAATCCAAAAGTAATCCTTATCAAACGAGATTGCCAATAATAAAACCTAACAATTCCCATCAACCAACCTTGTGTATGTGTTTTTCAAAGATAGTACAGATATACTCATTCCAACAACCCTGTGACCCACCGTTTTTCCTTTCCCAAAACAAAGTAAAATTTTCATTTTTTTCTCATGTAATTCATGTAAGTTTCCCAAGTGTACTGATTAGAAAAATACCAAATTTTGAAATTGAACTCATGTGGTATAACCTCCATCTAGGAACATACAATAGACACTATAATAAGGGTAAATTACAATATAACCCCTAAAGTTTGCTTAAAATATAGATTGTTTTATGTGATTTAAAAAATTACAAATACTCCCTTATTAAAATTATTTATTTAACAGAATTAACTAAAAAAATAAAATTCATAATTGCTCTTCTATATAATAATAAAATTATCTAAATTATTAATTGAAACATATTTTTAACATCATTAAAAATAGTTAATTTACTTGATAATTTATTAATAAAAGGGATGATTTGTTATGAAATTAGAAATCTCAGAGGATGGGATGTAATTTTCAAACTACAGGAAGCGATTTGTATTTTAATCAAATTTCAGGGGTGTCTTTTGTAATTTACCCTTTTTTTTAAATATTTATATAAATACCAAATGCAACTTTTTCTTGAGAAATTGTAAAGAAGCCTTGATGAATGACCCTAAGTCATGGACTACATTTAATTCAACAAATGAATAAGTAGAGCTAGTCTGTCATGAGAGAAGAAAATTACTACTATATCTCAAGACATCAATTTGCAATTTCTAAATTTTGCCTCTGCCCCTCCAAACACCATTCTCATCACACGGAAAGCAAGTAATTAGCTGGGAAAGCAAGTACTTCAATTGCAACATCTTAACTGTGGTAACTGTGGTAGTTGCTATTGGGCCTAGAACAATGAAAATGCATGAGTGAACCTGTGGAGAATATAAATTTGAACAATTGAAAATTTGAAAGTAGAAGAAGATCAATCAACAATAAAGGAAAAGGGTCGTTCCCATTAACCTCCATCCTTGCTACCAAAATATATATATATATATATATTACTCCATTCAATTCAAATATGTTGTTTTTAAAAAATAAAAAAAAAATCAGAAAAATTGATTTTATGTTTAAGAAATGAAGAGAATCTATCACGACCATTAATTAATTTTGCTATTGCCAAACTCATTTAGAATGTGGAGATACAATATCTTAGGATTAGCTTTACTAGGGTCGTCCCCATTAACTCATTCAGGTTCAGCCATTCTCATGAGCGACACCACTCACAAGCAAGTGATGTCAATCGTAGTACCTACTTAATAATTTATTTGTTTTATTTACTATATATAACTTTTATTTAGGATTAATTATACTTGGCATCCCTGCACTTTTGTCAAAATTTCATTTTGATTTCTTCACTATCAATTGTGAAGTCAATCCTTAACACTGTCAAGTTGCAATGTCATTATTCCGTGCATCTACAATTACTGAGGTTGATTAAAATTATAAGTTGAGGGACCAAATTGAGATTTTGATGAAAGTATAAGGACTAAAGTGAGATTTTAGCCCTATTAACGCTAGATAGATGGAAGGGTGACATTGCGACTTGATTTCAAATTAAGGAGTTTACTGTTACAATTGAAAGTAGGGATCAAAGTGAGATTTTGGTGAAAATTTAGGGGTACTAAGTGTAATTCACCCTCCCAACTTTTACTCAAATTCCACTTTTATTTATTTTTATTTTTTTAACATATACGCAAATTCCACTTTGGCTTTTTAATTTTTAACTTTCACTCACTTTTTTAATGGTGGGGTGACCGGGAGGACTACGTTGAAACTTGATTTGAAATCTAAAGACTTTATTATTGCAATTATTATAGTGAGAGATCAAAATAAATATTAAGTGAAAGATAGAGACTGAAAATTGTACTTTAGCCATTTAAAAATAGTGAAGATGTATATGATATTGAGAACCTCGGTGCATGTCTTAATTCTCGTTTGGTAGATGGAACATATAGTACATCTTATCTGAGTTGCTTATAGCTTTTTTTATTTTAAGAGTCTGTGTCAGACTGTTTAGTACAACTTCTGGTTATAGCTTATTAGGGACTAAAGTGGGATTTTGGTGAAAGTGCAACGACTAAAGTGAGATTTTAGTGGAAGTATAGGGATAATGACATGAGAAAATGTTACATATTGCTCACATGTGAACTAATGTCAATAGTTTAAGAGAGTAATTGTTCACAAATGTGATAGCTTGAGGGGATAAAGTGAATTTTTCTCATGACATTGTTTTGTTTTTTGTCTTTTGTTTTATGGGTTTGATAAGTTGATTAATTATTTATGCGTTAATATAAATGTTTTGAAAATTGATTTGATTTGTTCAAATTAGGTTCTACCAATATGTACAAATTTTTGAAATGAATTAATTGTAGTGTGATATTCATCTCTTACCCAAGTAACTTGTGATAATCACACAAAATTCTTTTTTAGGTAAGATCATGTTGATATCAAGAAAAAATTTCATTTTTATCAATTAGATGTCCTATAGGTGATGGATATTGACAAGTGATAGATATTCTATAGGATTTGTAAAATTTAGAGGGTATATGATATTTACTTTGATTTTTTTGTTTTTTTTTTTGTTTTAAGAAATAGAAAAATGAAAAACTAACACGGAAAAAGTTTGACAAACTATTTACAATTTTAGCAATTATTCTATGAATTCTTAAAAGCAAAGCTTTGTTCGTACAAAAATAAAAATGATAGGTGCTCATTGTTTTTGTTTCTGAGGTACAAATTTCTTCTTTTTCTTCTTCTTCTTCTTTTTTTTTTTTTTTTTTTTTTTTTTTTTTTTTTTTTTTTTTTTGAATATTAACACAAGTTGTTGCAGTTGCCCCAGCCATTCTACGTAACATGCAATTTCCCTCTTGATAGATTTGTTTCCCAACATCCATTGTTTCTTGTCTCTAGTTGATTACCAACTTATTAGGTTAAATTCTCTTCACCTTAAATGATCTAAAATTTTCAATTTATTTACCTCTGTAATGTGTCTCTGTAAAAGGTCTTCATCTATTGTGGTAGGAGGAAACTATAAGCTATCATTGTGTCTTTCACTCCTCAAAGCACTTGGATATCCTTTCTCAAAAATATAGTTTATGCAAAATTATCTTTATGGCATTGTAACCACGATCAAGGAGGTTTCAGCAGAGAAGATGAAGCATGTACCAAGGAGGTAGAACAAAGGGTAGGACCTAATGATTGTCATTTGGGAGAGGAGGTAAACATAGTTCTTGAGGAGACCATGATGGAGGAGTCAGTGCACAACCTAAAAATTAATGTTGAGCAACTCTTTACACATGGTTTTATCATAAGCTTTAGTGGATTAAGAGATGGACTTGGGCATGGCATCAATCTTGAAGTGTATTTGGCCCAAGCACTTAGTAAGAATTTAAATGAGAAGGGATTTTTGAGCCTAAATCATTCAGGCTTAGTTAGGAAACATGCTTTTGTCCCAAAACTCCTGCGGAATGAGAAGAAAAAAAGAAAGAAGAAGGTTCAGCTAGAGGGGTTCACCAGCTTTGCTAGACTTCATAGGCATAAAGCTGCAACAGTCAGCAAGCACACCTCTAAGTCTGTCACCTACAGACTAGCAGCAGCTGCGTTAGCATGTTTAGATCTGTCTGAAGGTATTACTAGTTCGAACAATCTTCTCCTCAATGAATCTAAAGCCACTATACAATTGGGAAAATCTCTTAGCATCAATTTCAATGGGAAAGAAGATGATGTTCTAAACAAGATTATTGAGCTAGAGCTAAAAGACAGAGAAATCCAAATAGGAGGGTTAGGTCTAAGAAGGAAGTAGGATGGCAACAAGTAAGCTTAGCTGGAACATTTAGTGGGTTATTAGCAGTTGTTAAGCTAGTCTTTGGGTGGTGGCATCAAGTGTTAGTGGTCATGTGAGCTAATGTTGGTGAGATGCGTGGTTTTTTTTTTTTTTTTTTTTTTTTTTTTTTCCTTTTTTCTTTCTCATCCTTATTAATGTAATCTCATATGTAATGTATGATTTCTTCATCAATAAAGATTTTCTTTCCTGATTAAAAAAAAAAAAAAACCACGACCAAATGTTGTTGAACATAACAGTGTCACAATGACATTGCAATTTTGCTTACTTAGCGATATTTGATGACTAACATGCTAGTAGTGAACAGTGATCACTAACAATATTTTGGTATGGCATTTTTGGCAGGTATGGGAGGTATGACTCTATAAGGTTGATCCTTCAAACTTGGAAAGAAGATATTTGATATCATCATCAAGAGTTACTCTTTTATCCAACATGCCTGTGCCAGAGAATGCCAAAGATGCTGCTGAAAATCTCAAGAAGTTCGCAAAATTATGAAATGCTATGGTTTTACTTGGTAAAAATCAATGTATGTTGCACCAATTTAGCATATGTACACTTTGTAAACATTAAATAAATATGAATGATATTCATGCCACTTCAAACTACTTACTTCATTTTGTCAACTTTTAGTTCGCCATAAAAATTTGTGAATATCATTGAACTAATAATATTACAGCAATATGAATATAAGTACACCTAATGACGATGGGACATACTAGGTGAACTGGTGTTTTTTTATTCTAGTGAATTAGTTGATACTATTATAATATTATATTATAAATACTAATAAATAAACGAAAATGATGATAGGGGCATATCAGGTGAATGAATTGTTCTTATGGTTGGTGAGTAGAAATAAATTGTGGATTGAGAAACGAGGGGGGCCACCGGTTATATATATAAGATTATATATCAGTCGTTGTACTGTAGTAGCGGATCTTTTTTTGTGTCGTCCATCAAAGCAAGGGGACCATGGCTCCCTAATGTGTTAATGTAGATACCCTGTTTGTCCATATGGACATTTTAATTAATTAATTAATACTCAATTTGTGGAGGGAGCCTCTTATTTGAGTTCTTTTCCCTGAAGTTGTTGTGCTGAGAATCCTTGCCATCCACATCCCAACTCTTCCTATAGAGAACAAAGGGTTGTTTTGGGAAGTAAGTTAAAAGTTAATTTTTTGATTTTTTTTTTAAAAAAAACATGTAAAAAAGTAGAAGGGTAATGTGATCTAAAAGAGGTTAAAACTCAAAAAATTGACTTTTAATCTCTTGTCAAAAGAGGCCAAACTTGTTTAGGGTATGACTGAGAGTAGAAATTACTCTGTCAAATATGCTTTTTTATTGTTTATGGATCTTAATGAGAAATTTCACAACTTTGATAAGTTAAACCCTCACTTGAAGAAAGTTTGGTATAGAATCAAGTCATTGAAGATCCTTCCTAAGGTTTTATTCTTTCTTTGGAAGGCCATTCATATGCTTTTCCAATTAAAAGTTGTTAATGTGCAAACAAGAAGTTGAAATTGGACTTCTCTAAACATGTATCGAGATCTAGTTTGGACTTTGATTTTGATAGTGGAAGCCTAGTTCTTTCAAGGAATGGTTTTTTTTTTTAATTTTTTTATTGGATATGTTGGTGATGACCCTTTGGGAGAAACAAGATTATTTTTTATTTTCATTTTAAAAATGTTGATCTTATGCCTAGTGATATATTGGCCTTGATTAATGATCTTAATTCTTAATTTTATGCTTTGAGTGAAAGTTGGAGACTTGCAAGTGATGGATGGTTGGGAAGCCAAGTGATGCTCTACAATACCATCCAAATTATTTAAGGTGGTGCCTGTAAAGAGGTTATGTGGAGGTTGATATCCAGATAGATAATTTGTTGTTTGTTTAGGCACTTAATGTTGATTATGCAACAAATTGCTACATGTGTTTTCTGATTATGGACATTAAGTGGCTAATAATGTTTGTGATGTTTTAATTCTTAGTTTATTATGTTTCTTCTTGTTCCTAATAAAAATAGAGAGAGAGAAAAAAAAAAAAAAGACAAGTCTTACCTTGCACATGGATACCTACCACTCATCAAACATTGATCAATGTAAGCTATGTCTAATAACATTTTTAGTCTCTTATGTATGTGATTTGTGTCATTTTGATTAACAATATTGAAATTGTGAAAAATATTTTAATCTGGTCACCTAACTCTGTTAATCGATGGCATTAAAGCTAAGGTAAATGTGGGAGTTGAATTGAAACAAAATGTACGTTTTTAGTTATATATACTAAAGGTGAGTGCAAATATGTTATATTTGTAATTTTATATTTAAATTTTTGGATATCTTAAAAATTGAGGAAAACCGATTAGTAGTTTTGAACCGTTTAATGAAGGAAAAAATAAAGTCATTTTAACAGTTGTTACATGTGATAGCTATTGGGTGGAAAGAGGTGACAATTATTGAGTGAGCAGGGTATTCTTGAAAAAGTAAAAAACTTGATAGTGGCTCAAACCAATTTAAATATACACTTTATATAATAGAATAAATATACTAGAAAGTGTGCATTGTAATAGGCAATTATAGAATCCAGGGTGTGCTTAAAATAAAAGGTAGTTCTGAAATAAAAAAGGGTTATTTATATGGAGATTTCTTAAATTATTGTGAAGTATTATTTCAATTTCCTAAACTATAAACGCGTACAACTGGATCTCCTAAATTATTAGAACATCTCCAATGGAGCTGTCAAACAACATGCCAAAGCTATAATTTGGCAAGAGTGACAAAAAGAGGGTCTCCAATGGCTTGCTATTTTACTTGCCAAAGATACCAGATGCTATTTATGTTCTCAAATTTGGTAGGTTGAATAGCAGCTGCCAAACATGCCACATCAGCAAATATCAATAGATTTTTGGCTCCAAATTCAATTGAAAAAACAAAATTCAAACTGTAAAAAACCTCCCAAATTTCCGAATCAAACCCAAATTTCATAATCAAACCCAAATTTCAAAGAAGTTGCCAAATTCACAAATTTCAGAATCAATTTTAGAATAAATTTCACTATCTCAGAATAAATTTCACAAATTTCAGAATCACTTTGAGAATTTCAGAATCACACAAATTTCAGAATAAATTTCAAAATCACACAAACAAATCACAAAAATTTCAATTTCAAAATCACACAGACAAATCACACATCAAATTTTAGAATCAATTTTACAAATTTAAATAAATTTCATAAACAAAATTAGATGATAAATACCTGGATCGACCTCAGGGGCTTCTTTTTCAACCGAGAGGTTTGACTACAGAGAGAGAGAGAGAGAGAGAGAGAGAGAGAGAGAGAGAGGGGCAGATTGGAGAGGTTTGATGAGAGAGAGAGAGAGAGAGAGATCGGAGACAACACCATGACAGATCGAAGAGTATACTGCTCTTGAGCTCAAAGACCCACAGAGAGAGACGTCCTCTTGATGGAGGAGGAAAACGGAAGAGAAGAGAGAGAGAGAGAGTGTGGCGTTTCAATGATGGATGAGGAAAATGGAAGAGGAGAGTGAGAGTTAGAGTGAGAGAGAGAGAGTGAAGACAGTGAATGAATGTGAAGATAATCGGTTGGATGATTCTAGAGAAATCATCTCAATTGTTGGTTTGTATGTGGACGGTGGTGATCATTCGTGGAAGTGAAAAGAGCTGTTGTGCTCTGTTTGTCTCAAAAAAAAAAAAAAAAACAAAACAGAACAGAACAAAAAACAAAAAACAAAATATATATATATATTTTTTTTGTAGTGATGTTTTTTGGTGGGGTAAATTATATTTAAATTTTTTTTCTAATTTTTTAATTTTTTTCGTTATTTTTTATTTTGTTTAGTCGGGAATAATATAAAAGACAAAAAAAAAAAAAAAAATCATTAAAAAACCTATATCCAAACAACACCTACAAACTTGGAGGGAAAGTTGGATGAGATTTGCCAAAATAATAAGTGACCATTGAAGCACCATAATATTGCTATAATTTGAAAAAATAGCACTATTCATTGCCAAATTATAGCAATAGCAATGGTATTATAACAACAACCATTGGAGATGCTTTTAGCGTTTTTCACTTTGACCCCATCTGTTACTGCATTGCCATTTTTGAGATGAAAATACTCTTTAACACTATATAACACACCCAACAACACTTCTTTTCAATTTTTCTCTTTTTTTTTTTGTTTTATTATTATTTTTAAATATTTTTTTCTGGAAAAATATATTTATAAAGAATATTGAAAAAATAATAATGGATTAATGCTTATATAATAATAATAATAATAATAATAATAATAATAATAATAATAATAATAATAATAATAATAATAATAATGAAATTGTAAATATATAGAGTGTTGAATGGTATTTTCGTCTAAAAATATTTAGAAGTTTGATTTAACTCACGGTGCAATAACAGAAGGGATCAAAGTGAAACATATCAATAATTTAGGAGACCCATTTGTATGATTTTATAATTTAGTCAAAGTGATACTTCTCAATAGTTTAGAATGTCTTTGTGTAAATAATGCAATAAAAAAGTTATGACAAAAGTTTTCAAGATTAATATAGATTTGAATCGTGCTACATCTTCTAATTTTGTCTTCCTAATTCCACCTTTAATGATGTTGTCCACTCTTATATGAAACAGTCCAACACTCCCCTCTCTCTCTCTCATCTTTGACCTTCCTAATTTCATATCATTAAAGATAAAATTAGAGAAACAAAATAAAGAGGATAAATCATTATATGATATACTCCTATGCCTCACCTTTTTCATTTTCCAAAAAAGAGTGAAAAAATTGTGCTTTTCTCATGTAACTCACTGCAAGTTTCCAAGTGTACCGATTAGAGAAATGCTAAATTTTGAAGTTTTGAACTCATGTAGTATAACCCTCAACAGGTAGCATAAAAGAAACACTATATATATATATATATATTTTTTAATACCAAATAAAACTTTCTTGAAAATTTGTAAAGAAGCCTTGATGAATGACCTTGAAGTCATGGCATACATTTGATTCAACAAATGAATTAATAGCTAGTCTTTCATGAGTGAAGGAAATTACTACTACCTCTAAAGACATCAATTTGTCATATAGTGAAATGGTAGAACTTACCACAAATTCACGATGCAATTTCTTGATTTTGTGTGTTTGCTCTGTTCATCCAAACACCATTCTCATCACACGGGAAAGAAATGAGGGCGGGACATTCTACTTTCTCGAAGTAGATCAAATTGGGAAATAATCTCCTAAGGTCCATCCAAGGCATCTGGAAGTCACTCAAGTACTTCAATTGCAACATCTCAATTGTGGTAGTTGCTATTTGGTCTAGATGACACAATAGCCCTCCTCTAATGTGGAGTTTTTTCAAGTTCTTCAGATTGCCAGACGACGACCAACTGGGTGTAACCATTTCAAGGAAACACTCAAGCTCTAGTCACTACAAAAAAAATTGACTTTTTGCGATGATAAAATACCGTCGCTAATACTCCTAATGCCGTCGCTAATACTTTTTGCGATGGCAAGAGGGGGTCGCAAAAAATTTTTTGCGACGGCACAGTGCCGTCGCTAATGTTTTGCGACGACATTTTTACCTTTTTGCGACGGCACTGTGTAGTCGCTAATAACGTTTGAAATTTCTTGACTTTTTTTGCGATGGCACTATTTTACCGTCGCTAAAAATGTTATTTGAGACGGCAAAAAATACCGTCGCTAAGTCTTTTTTTCAACGACAAAAACACTATTTTTTGCAACGGTGTGTTGCCGTCGCAAAAAGTATTAAAAATATAAAAATTTATATTTTTTGCGACAGTATAATGCCGTCGCAAAAAGTATTAAAAAAAATAAAATTTCTATTTTAAATAATAAAATTTCTATTTTTTCCGACAGTATAATGCCATCGCAAAAAGTAAAACCTATAACAAAATTAATAAAAATATTAAAATTTTCTATTTTTTGTGACGCTGTAATGTTGTCACAAAAAATAAAAAAACATCCCACAATAAAAATATTAAAATTTCTCCATAATAATATAAAAATAACAATTTCTTCATAATAAAATATTTTTCCATTCATATAATTACACATCAAGGTTTATGATAGTGTCAACAAAGTTTCTATAGTGGACTTTCTATTTTCACAATGATCAATCACTCACTAATTTTTATCACAATTACTTGATTTAACATTAAAGGGAAGTCATGAGTATACTTAACAATTATCACAAATGTGGAAATAATTTTAGGCACATGGATCAAATGTACCTAAGTAGCACGGATACGGATACGAAATACGACATGGACACGACACAGACACGCGGACACGCAATTTTTCAAAAAATAGGGGACACGACATGCTGGGGACACGTTTAATATATATAATTTTATTTATATATTATATGTAAAATTAAAAAATATATACTATTTATATTTATTTTTATTTATTTATTATATGCAAAATTAAAAAATATATACTAATTTTATTTATTTATTTTATTTATTATATGTAAAATTAAAAAATAAATATATTATTTGTATTTATTTATATCATTTAAGACCAAAAAAAAGATTAAGGGTTATATTATTTATTTATTTATATTATTTATTATTAGTATATAAATATATACATTATTTATTATTTATTATTAGTATATAAATATATATTATTTATTATTAGTATGTAAATATATATATTTTTATATTATTTATTAGTATGTAAATATATATATTTTTATATTATTTATTTCATGATACTTGACACGAGACGAGAGACGAGAGAGAGAAACGACTGAGAGAGACGAAGAGAGAGAGTGAGAGAGAGAGAACGAAGAGAAGTGATCGGAGAAGATCGGAGCTGAGGCGGTGAGGCGATCGAGAGCGACCAGAAGCAGACAGACCAGCGACCACCGACAAGCGAAGAGCTACCAGGTGTGCCGGCGACCTCTCTCTCTCTCTCTTTCTATCTTCTGTTTTCTCTGTTCTTTCGAATCTAGGTTTAACAATTTGTTCTGATTTTGTTATTTACAAATTGAACCCACAGAAGTTTCATAAATTATGAATTTTACCCCGCCGTGTCCCAAAGGTGTCCCAAGCGTGTCCAGAACGTGTCCGGTGACAAAAAATTCAAAAAAAAAAAGGGGACACCTTTCACTGCGTGTCAGACACGTGTCAACCGCGTGTCCGTGTCCGACGCGCGTCCGACACTGATACGTAGCCTTCTCCAAGGTGTCCGTGCTTCTTAGAAATGTACAGATATGATTGATTTTTAATAGTCATAATCAACATCACATGACACTGGAAAGGCAGAAATAGATGTAAGGTCTGAAACAGTAGATAAAAGAATTTCATCATATACATTGATTATACGCTACAAGCGGTGGCTGATGAAGCCAATCTTCAAAGCGCAGCTATAGCGTCAGACACAAAAAACCCAATGCTGAAATCAAAGTTGATGCAAGTCAACTGATTTTTGTTTCAATCTTCTATCTTCATTGTAAGAGTGTATGTACCCTGTATATATATATATATCAAAACACTGTAAGCTCTATGGTAAAAGGCACATACAAAGTAAGATTGTTCTTTGAACCCTAAACTTACAGCCTAAACAATGAAAAACACTATTAATTTCTCCTAACTGGGCATCCATTGTTCTTGGAAATTAACAATAATCGCAACAATGAAAAAAAGCAGATCTTTGAAATTAATCTGAAAAAGTACTTAACTTCAACAATGTATAACAAGGCAAGATAGACAATACGACTAATAAACAAAAACTTTCTAACCAATTCCATATTCAATTAAGTAGCTATCTTTCTATCAATATTTAATTTGACGTTATTGACTTGATTTTGATGGATTATGAATGTTGTGACCGATGCCATGACAGTTTTTCCCCCAACTGTTGACAATTAAAATTATTTTCTAAGGATTACAGTGATGTAATGATGTCATACTTGAGTTGGCAAAATTCATATGTACTGCTAATATATAGACCAAATAAGTTATAAAGGTATGCCAAGCAACAGATTCAAGTTATAAAGTTTCCAGGAAAACAACCAAAGATATTGCCTAAGCAATCAAGGTTACAGCCCCTAGGCTACCTACAGGGCTATCACCTAACCTTGCTTGGATGTTTTGATAGCTATGGATCATTTTCTTTTCCCGAATGGAGTGAAAATATTAGTTACTATATGTTTTGTATTTCCAATACATTGAGGCCAAGTTTGGCATGAGTCAAAAAAGACAAAAAGTCAAAAAGTCACTATCCTATTTAAGTCACATCCTCTTATTTAAGTCACATTACCTCTCTAACACATCACTTCAAACCCAACCCAAATCCAACCCATATTTCATAAAAAGTCAAAAAGTGCACTTATTTAGTGTTCCCAAACTAGGCCTGAATCACATCATAATACAACCATTTTCGTAGTAATGCAATTTCAAAAAACATAGGCTTCGGCTGAAAGTTACTAACAAATTGCATTAAAGCGTCCTATAGAGATATACTAAAGGCCTAAGGCAAGCAATACCAACCATTACAAAAAAATTCATTACTATGTTTTACTCCTAAAGGCCTAACCTAAGGCAATCAACACCAAGCAATAGCGACTACAAAGGCAAGCCATCAGTTGCAATCCCTGGAAAGAGAGAGGCTAAGAAATTAGAAAAAAATTGCTTTTTATTAATGCGTTCCAGATGAGATTGCAAGCTGTGTCTTTGATTGATTCCAAACCACAAACGAAAGCCACCAATTGGACATGGGTTGTTCTAAACATGAAATAAACACATAGTATGTTAATGCACAATATCATTGCAACAATTAAATTATAAGTTGACTTACCGGTGGAGTGAACCCAGGTAAATCCTGAGAGTGAGAAATTAAAAAATCACCAGCAGAAATGGGGCAAGATGTCTTCCTGCAGAGTTCATCAGTCTCACTGTAGATGTGGAATCCAAAATATGCAACATCAATCACCAATTTTCCTCCAGAGATTGCTTCACCTGAATGATAAACAACAAAAAATCTTGCCAAACTCAGAAAGAACAATCACACAGAAAATTTCCTCAAAGGACTGGGCATGTCTAAGTATGTTCACTCAATCATGAGGGGCACAAGGAGTGCTCATTCAAAAGAAATTTCAAATATAACAACCAGATATCAGGAGTAGGTCCGAAGAAAAACCCACACAGAGAAATGAACAAACACGCAAGCAGTGAAGAAAGAAGCGAAAAGTTCTTGGCAATTAAATTTTGCATATAGATAAAATGAAGTTGTAAATCTTTAACCCAGAAATTGAAAATAAGCACATAAGATGCTGTAGACCTGTAATTAAGGTAGCAAATTAGGTAGCAATTCTAATACTATCTGAAGCTTCTTTTTTCTTTTTTCTGTACATACATGTGCTTAAGATGCTGAAAACATTGCATGTTAAATGGATGAAAATTTTAAATGGCTAGTAGTAACAAGAATGAAATCTTAATTTTCTTTTTAAAAAAAATAAAGTTAATGAAAGCTTGATGCTTGGTTGGAATCACAAGGCTAAAAGTGAAACATTGAAAAAAGTTCTCTTTGTCATCATTTCTATTACGAAAAAAGTTCTCTTACGAAATAGACTTAGTAAGGGAGTTCTCTTTCTAACCGTTTCTCACTCAACTTATAAACCAAACATGGAAAAAAGTTCTCTTTGTCATCATTTCTCAACAAATCACCCCATCCAAACAGAGTAAACAATATATCAATAGCAAATTAGCAACTGATTCAAGATAAAGGTAACATCTGACATACAGTACTGCACTTCAAAAAATTAAGTAAAGGACTCATCACTGTCTCTTCTATTAATCGCAGAATAATTATCAATGGATCAACGTAGAATGATGTTTTCATTTGAACAAACTTCAGTAACCAGTGCATGCTAATAACAACTATTTGCAACCTCAAATTGAAATGAAGCTTAAGGGGGGGAAATTATGAAAAAGATAGATCAGATCAGATTTGATCTCGATGTTTGAAAAATTCAACAAAAATAAGGCAAAAGTTATCGTAGGCTAATTCCTTTTATCTGGATCCAAACAACGAAAAACGAGAATTCAAAAATCTATTCCACAATTTTCCCTAGCTTTTCTAAGTAAATAAGCAATGCATCTACGAATGACTTTAAAAATTTCCACACTCATCCAAATATATATAAAGAAACAAATTACAAGCAACCCTACAAGCAAGACCGAATACAATAAAACTAACCTCCCCACTCTCATCGTCTTCGTCATCCTCATCGTTCACCTCCGACCTCGACTTGTCAGACTCTTCTTCATCAGCTGGACCCTCAGCCTATACCAACCATTATTGCAAATAATCAAATAATAATTGCCTAAAACACCTAGGGATTGATTGAATAATAGTAAATTAATTGAATCATGAAGAATGTTACCATTTTCTTGTTATAAGCTTCAAGAGTTTTATTGTATTCGGTCTTCCTTCTCTCTGCCTTCGCAACGTAGGGAGCTTTCTCCTAATTTTTTCAAAACATAAAAATTGAACAACAATAACAAGTAAATATATTTGATTTCAGAGAATAAATCAAAATCAAATCATTATTTGGAATTGAATTACTCACAGCTTCTGACAAAGATTTCCATTTATCTCCTCCAGCCTTACCAACCTAATCCACATTCCAAAAACAATAAAAATTGAAATCAAACTTGAACAAAATCCACAAATCAGAAATCTGTAAAACAAATGAGGTGAAAACACTCACGGCGGCTACAGATTTGTTGTTAGGATGCTTCTCTTTGTACGTTTTCCTAAACTCCTCCCTAAAACATTTAAAAATATATTCATTGACGCAGAATATACAGATCTAACAACGATTTTCATGCGAGAGAAAGGAAAATAGATGATCACATGAAAACAAAGAAAGCACTAGCAGGCCTCTTCGGCTTGTTAGGGTCCTTGGCAGCCTTCCCCTTCTTCGCCGCTGGCTTTTTACCAGCCTTCTCGCTCGGAACACCTCCCTTCACCGAAAGCCTAACAACAAAAAAATCGATCTTCAATACCAAAAAAACACACTCTGAATCACACGCATAATAGATCTCAGATCTAAAAACTCCAAAAACAACAAGGCAAACAAAACTTACTTGCTATCGGTCCTTTTGGTCTCCGTTTTCGATCTACCTCCTTTCATGGCGGAACCCTACAACCCTACAACCCTACCAGCAAGGCCATCGAAAGAGAAAGAAATGGGGGTTTGGTCGTCGTCTTTGGCGGATGAGGGTCGTCGCCACTCTCTCTTCTCGACCTCGCCGTCGGTGAGAGACCACGGAGGGCTTAGTGATGATGATGATGAGAGAGACCCGAAGATCTTCTGGACTCGAGCTCTGAAAGTGTTGTCCATGGAATCCGAAGATGAAGCCATCGATATCGATTGGTTGATATTTGATTGATGATTCAAACAAGTCTGTATGTATGTATGTTGATATTTTTTTTTTTTGATTTTCGTTACAAATGAATATTTAAATAATAAATTGACTTTTTTTTTTTTTTGTAACGAAGGATGCCGTTGCTGAAAAAATTTATTTTTTATTAAAATAAATTTTTTTATAGTTAATGAAGAGATTACAAATGAATTTTTTTTTTTTTTTTGATTTTCATTACAAATGAATATTTAAATAATAAAATGACTTTTTTTTTTTGCAACGAAGGATGCCGTTGCTAAAAAAAAAAATTTTTTATTAAAATAAATTTTTTCATAGTTAATGATTTTGTTTTTTATTTAATAAGGTTGAAAATTTATTTATTTCATATATTATTTTAATGAATAAAAAATTATTATTATTTTTTTTATTTGGTAGAAGTAGGGATAATATTTTCTATTAAAATAAAGTTAATTTTTTGTGATCAATGAAAAAAAAATTTTTGCGACTGATGTTTTTTTTGTTACTAAAAGTCAAGAACTAATTTTTTGTAGTAGAGGATGGGAAGTGGCAGTAGTGGTGAAAGTGGTGGATAAAATGTGATAGTGGTGGTGGTAGTGATGGTGAAGGAGATAAGTGGTGAAGTTGTGGTAATTGTAGAAGAGATAGAATAGCGATTGTGGATGAGAGATAATGGTAGTAGTGGTGGTGGTAGTGGAGTGGTAGCGATGGTGGTAATAATGATAGTTGTAGAGGTTGAGTGACAACAGTGGTAGTAATGGAATTGCATTTGCAATAGTGGTGAATGTGGTAGAGAAGATGGGTGGTGAGAGAGAGATGAGTGAGAGACAGATAGAGAAGAGAGATAGAGAGTAAGAGAGAGATAGACAGACAGACAAAGACAAAGTGATGAGTGAGAGAGAGACAAAGTGGTCGCTAAAAGTGCATTTTCTTGTAGTGGAGAGCTCGGTAAATAGAGAAGAGATGATAGAGAGAGTGAGCAAGGCGAACACAATGGGGGAGAGAGACAAACAGACAGACAGACACATAGAGAGAGAGAGAAGAGTGAGATACAGACAAACAGACACAGAGAGAGAAAGAGAGAGAAAAGAGTGATAAGTGAGAGAGAGACAAAGAGAGAAAGAGATATATATAGAGAGAGAGAGAGAGAGACATATAGAAAAATGGAGAGAAACAATGGATAAGCGAGAGATAGACAAAGAGAGAGAGAGAGAGATAACGAAAAGAAATGATCGAGAGAAAGACATAGAAAAAGAGAGAGATGAAGAGAAAAGAAAGATGATTAATGAGTGAGAGAGAGAAGAAAGATGAGTGATGGGAGTAAGAGAGTGAGCAAGGCGAACATAGTGAGGGAGAAATAGACAAATAAACAAGTAGAGAGAAAGAGAGAAGAGTGATGAGCGAGAGAGAGATAAATAGAAAAAGAGGTTGAGAGAGAAAGAGAAAGAGAGAGATAAAGGGAGAGATAGAAAAAGAGAGAGAAACAAGAGATGGGCGAGAGATAGACAAAAAAAGAGAGAAATATAGCGAAAAGATATGAGCGAGAGAGGGACACAGAAAAAGAGAGAGAGACAGAGAGAGAAGAGAAATGAGCGGGAGAGATAGAGAGAGATAGAAAGATAAGAGAGAGAAAGAGACAGAGAGAGAGAGAAAAGAAATGAGAGAGATAGAGAGAAGAGAGATGAGCGAGAGAGACAGAGAGAGAAAACAGATGAGAGAGATAGAGAGAAGATAGATAGGCAAGAGACACAAAGAGAAAATGAGAGAGAGAAATAGACAGACAGCGAAAGAAGAGTGGTGAGTGAAAGAGATAAAGAGAAGAGAGAGAGATAGAGACAGAAAGACAGGAAGATGAAAAAATGAATGAAAAGAGAAATGTTATATCAAAAGAGTAAGACGACATTGTTTTTTTAAATTTTTTTTGCGATAAAAAAATACTGTTGAATTTATTCAAACCATTTTGTGACTGTATATATATGAAGCTATCTCAAAACTACAATCACTATGCTAGATTAAAGTTTTCCAAAAACTCTTTTAAGAAAATTATACTTTCTTGTTTTTCGTGTTATATTATTTTTACTGAATTTTTAAAATATTTTAAGTATTTTTTTTAATTTTTAGACACACCTAACATAAATACACCTAAAAATTAAAAAAATTGTAAAAAAAATCTTTTAAAAATTCACTAAATACCAAAAATACAATAATTCAATACATTTTTTTTTGTATTTTTATGTATTTATTAATTTTTAAAAATATTTTTTCATAATTTTTTTTTAGTAAATACATCTAAGTAAGGTGCATCTAAAAAAAAATATTTAAAATTTTAAAAATATTCACTGAAAAAAAAAACACGAAAATCACTTTTTGCGACGGTAGAAAATGCCGTCTCAAAAAAACAGAGTATTTGCGACGTAATGCTCTCATTTTTTGAGACGGCAAATTGTGCCGTCGCAAATGCTCTGCTTTTTTGAGACAGCAAATGGTGCTGTCGCAAATACTCTGTTTTTTTGAGACGGCAAGTGTGCCGTCGCAAATAGTTCCGTCTTATAAACCTAGTTTTCTTGTAGTGAGTTTTTGCAATGAGGAACGAAGTTCCATCTGGATAGGAAGTTTCAAATCATGCTGCTTGGTGAACGATCCTGTCAGTGCTCTTGTTAGATTGGCACGTGGTTGTGGTTGTGCTTGCTTAGGTGTGTTGTCTGTTCCGCCTTGTAAAATGCATCCTATCCAGGATATTTTTAACTTTTGCAAAGTTTTTAATGCTTGTAAATGACAGAGCTGCTCACTTGTTGGGAATTCTTTCATATTGGTGTGTAGGCTCAATTTTCTCAATTTCGACAATTTTGTCAAATCATCGATAGTACATGAGTTTTTATCCTTGGAATCTCCAATGATAAATCCCTTAAGAACTTGGAGTTCTGATAGTGAACCAAGGCCCTTGGGCAAGTGATCTAAAAAGTAACACTCAGATATGTCCAAGTGTGTCAAATTCTTCAGTAAGCCAATACAATCTGGAATAACCTCAAGATTGTGACAAGCTTTGAGATCTAGGATGTTGAGATTAGTCATCCGTGAAATAGCTCTGTAATCAAAGAAATTCCTCGAAGGCTAAGAAATCTCAACTGTTTCATATTCTTGAGTGCATTGAGAATTTTGGTGTCTGTGACTTCAATGTGATGCGTGACCGAATTTTGCCACCTTCCCAAGTAAACAATTTCGAAATAAATGAACTTGGAAAACCCTTCAAACCTGTCATCAATAATAGGCTCACCAACATTGATGAAGCATTCATGCAAAGCAAATGATGGAGTATGAATTCGATTATTCATACCCATAGTACATACTACTTTAACGCAAAATTGGTTTAATACAGAATGAATTGAAGGGTGCATTCTGTAGCTATCCACGCCCAAGCCACAATTTTTGTAGATGGGCTCGATAAAGCCCTTTGTAGTAAACTCATCCAAGAACTCATTGCTAAATTCCTCTGCTGTCTTCATTTCTTTGACCGTTGAGCTTGAGGATACAAGTCCCTCTCCAATCCACCAATAAATCATAAGCCTTTTCTTTATAGGAACCATTTTTGGGAATATCAAGAAACATTTCAAACAATGTTTTAGTTTAAATGGGAGGGCATCGAAAGATACCTTGATTTGATCGAACTTTAGCTCCTTGTACAAGCTCTGCCAATGGCCGGCCTTGTTGACATCGACTTGGTAGTTGTTGCTGCTACGGTTAATGGATCCATAAAACCATGGATTCCTGTTGGGTATACCTCCTTATTGGAGTGTGGGACCTAATTGGTTTTGGAAAAAGAGTTTAATTTGGTTTAGTATTAATTATAATATATTTTTATATATTATATTTAATTTGAGGAGACCCAATCTAATTTGAAACAACTAAGGTATGATAAAAAAACTCTAGATTCAATATATTATTTGTATTGTTTTTCCCAAGAGGTGAACGGCAGCAACACATCTTTTCGGCAATAGTGCCTTGGTGGGTTTCAATTGGTATAGATTGGTGCTTTGGATTTGACTTGGTCAATTAAAAGAATTGGTGTCTTGGTTTTGCTACTCTGCTTTGAAGTGGTTGGTTTGGTTTTCAGTGTTGATTTGGTTCGTTATTTTGTATATTTTTCAACTCTAGTTCTGAAGATTTTGGTTCATCTATTTGGTGAGGTCTTTCCTCTTGTTTATTTGTGATTATTTGGAATTCACCTAAGGGTGGTTTGTGAAACCATTTGTGTCTCGTTTGTAATCGTTTGGAAACTTATTTGGTTGATAGTGGAATTGGATTTCGATCCCGTGGACATACCTCACATTGAGGGAACCACGTAAAATTCTTGTGTTGCCTTTGATTTAATTTTTCCGCATTAGTTTTTATTCCCATTGATTGATTTACTTGTGGGGAATTACATCGATTTTCCTTAACAACTGGTATCAGAGCTTACGGTTTATTGGGGTTTATTTATTTGTGTAAATCAATGGAGGGGAATGTGGGTCGCATGTCTAGCTTCAATGGAAGTAATTAGGTAACTTGGAAAACTAAAATGGAGGACCTATTATTTTGTAAAGACTTGTATGGGCCTATTGAGGGTGATAGTGGCAAACTTGATGATATGAAAGATGATGAGTGGAAGAGGTTAAATCGAAAAGCTGTTGGTGTTATCCGTTAATGGATTGATGACAGTGTATTTCATCATGTTGCTACTGAAACTTCGGTACATGATTTATGGAAAAAATTAGAGAGTCTTTATGATAGAAAATCAGCCACAAATAAAGCCTTTCTGTTTCGTAAGTTGGTTAATTTAAAATATAAAGAGGGCGACCCTATTAGGAACATCTGAATGAAATAAAGAGTATTGTTAACCAACTTGCTTCTATGAAAATTATTTTTGATGATGAATTGCAGGCTTTGATGCTACTTAGTTCCTTACCCGAAAGTTGGGAGACTTTGGTTGTGATAGTTAGTAATTCGGCACTTGATGGAGTTGTCACAATGGGCCCAGTCACTAGTAGCTTGTTGAATGAAGAAACTAGAAGAAAATCAGCGAGTTCCTCTCATTCAGAAGCATTTGTTGTTAGAGGCCGAAGCAAAACAAGGGGGAGGAGTAAGACTCCTCATGGTCGTGATCAAAGCCGTGACAAATCAAAGGATGGTTCTTTTTCAAAGAAAGACATTGAGTATTATTATTGCCATGAGAAAGGGCACATGAAGTGGGAATGCCGAAAGCTCAAGAATAAGGAGAAAAGGCGTGACAAAAGTGTGGATAAGAAGCAAGAAAACACAACGACAGTTACTACCGATGATCTCATGGTCGTTTGTGAAGATGATTGTATCAATTTTATGGGCCAAGAGAGCAGTTGGGTGATTGATTCTGGTGCTTCTTTTCATGTGACTTCTCGAGTTGATTTCTTCACTACCTACACTGCAAGAGATTATGGTTATGTTCGAATGGGTAATGAAGGTTTGTCCAAGATTATTGGTATGGGTGATGTTTGCTTGGAAACAAATTTGGGCTACAAGTTGTTACTTAAAGATGTGAGGCATGTTCCCGACATTCACCTCAATTTGATCTCTACTAGGAAGCTAGATAATGAAGGCTTCAACAACAAATTTGGTGATGAAATATGGAAGCTCACAAAGGGTTCTTTGGTGGTGGCTAAGTGCAAGAAGACTCATACACTTATTCGATGCAAGGAAAAATTTATAAAGGTGTTGTCAATGCACTTGAAGATGATACTTCTACCGAATTGTGGCACAAGCGGCTTGGCCATATGAGTGAAAAGGGGCTGCAAGTTTTGTTCAAGAAAGAGCCTCTACCCGGTTTGAACGGTACACATCTTAAAACTTGTGTTCATTGTTTAGCGGGTAAACAACATAGAGTTTCTTTTTATAAAAATGTTGCTTCTAGAAAAGAAAATGTTTTGGAGTTGATTCATTCGGATGTTTGTGGTCCTTTAAAAGTTAGAACACATGGTGGTGCACTTTATTTTGTTACTTTCATTGATGATTATTCAAGGAAAGTTTGGGCTTTTCTACTAAAAACTAAAGATCAAGTTCTAGAAGTATTTAAGCATTTTCAGGCCATGGTTGAAAGAGAAAGCAGGCGAAATTGAAGTGCATCGAGCAGACAATGGTGGTGAATACATTGGGCCATTTGATGAGTATTGTCGCGTGAAGGTATTCGCACCAAAAGACGATTAAAGACTCCTCAACAAAATGGCGTTGCCGAGAGGATGAACCGCACCATTGTGGAAAGAACAAGGTGTTTGCTTTCACAAGCTAAATTGCCAAGATCCTTTGGGGGTGAGACAATGAGTACAGCGGTTGACGTGATCAATTTATCTCCTTGCTATCCTTTGAATGGTGATGTTCCTGAAAGAGTTTAGACTGGTAAAGATGTGTCTTATGAGTACTTGAGAGTGTTTGGTTGCCGAGCTTTTGTTCACATTCTAAAGGATGAGAGATCCAAGCTTGATAGTAAGTCAAGACAATGCATTTTTCTTGGCTATGGGCGTGATGAGTTCGGGTATAGATTGTGGGATCCGGTCGACAAGAAAGTCATTCGAAGCCGTGATGTTGTGTTTCTTGAAGACCAAACAATTGAAGACTTTGGCAAAGGTGATCAACCGGAGCCAAAAACTAGTGATCTCATTGACATGGATCCATCTCCTTCATCTTCAGTTGATGATGAAAATAGGGGAGATGTGTAGCCACCTATTGAAGAAGTGGAGGATGATGCTAATCCTAATGAAGTTGAACCAGAAATTGAGGAAGAGCATCCAACTCAACAATCGCCACCACAACTTGAGTTGAGGAAATCTACAAGGGACCGACAACCTTCAAGAAAGTATCCTCCCAATGAATTTGTGTTGATTTCTGATCAAGGAGAGCCTAAAAGCTACCAAGAAGCAATTGAGCATGCAAAGAAAGATGATTGGAAAAAGGTCATAGAAGAGGAGATGAATTCCTTACTTGAAAATCACACTTATGACTTAGTGAAGTTGCCTAAGGGGAGAAAAATTCTGAAAAATAAGTGGGTTTTCAAATTGAAGAATGATAGGAAGAATCTGAGGTACAAAACACGTCTTGTTGTGAAAGGCTTTGGGCAAAAGAAAGGTATTGACTTTGATGAAATTTTCTCACCGGTTGTGAAGATGTCTTCTATTCGGGTTGTACTTGGCATGGTTGCAAGTATGAACCTTGAAGTTGAACAACTTGATGTGAAGACCGCATTTCTTCACGGTGATCTTGAAGAAGAAATTTATATGGAGCAACCAGAAGGCTTTGTGGAAAAAGGCAAAAAGAAATTTGTTTGCAAATTGAAGAAAAGTTTGTATGGCCTCAAGTAAGCCCCGCGGCAATGGTACAAAAAATTTGAATCTTTCATCATGAATAATGGTTTTTCTAAAACCACTTCGGACCATTGTGTGTTTGTGAAAAATTTTCCGGATAGAAAATTTATTATTCTTTTGCTTTATGTTGATGACATGTTAATTGTGGGTTAAGATTCTACCATGATTAACAAGTTGAAGTTAGAGTTGAGTAAATCTTTTGCTATGAAAGATTTGGGATCGGCAAAGCAAATACTTGGTATGAAAATTGTTCATGATTGCAAAGAGGGACTTATTTGGTTGTCTCAAGAAAGCTACATTGAGAAAGTTCTTGAGAGGTTCAACATGAATAAAGCAAAGCCAGTTGGTTGTCCACTTGCGGGTCACTTCAAACTTAGTTCGAATCAATGTCCTACAAGTGAGAAAGACAAAGAAGAGATGTTGAAAGTTCCTTATGCTTCAACAGTTGGTTCTTTGATGTACACCATGGTTTGTACAAGGCCGGATATTACTCACGTCGTTGGTGTGATTAGTCGGTTTCTCTCTAATCCGGGTAAAGAACATTGGGCAGCGGTAAAATGGATTCTAAGATATCTTCGAGGAACTTCGAAGGTGTGCTTGTGTTTTGGGGATGGTAATCCGATGCTTGATGGGTTCACAGATTCTGACATGGCTAGTGATGTTGATTCTAGGAAATCTACTTCGGGGTATTTGATGACTTTTGCAGGGGAGCTATGGCATGGCAATCTAAATTACAAAAATGTGTTGCTCTCTCAACTACCGAAGCTGAATTTATTGCTATTACAGAAGTTTGCAAAGAAGAGTTATGGTTGAAGAAATTTTTGCAAGAGTTGGGTTTAAAGCAAGAAAAGTATGTGCTTTATTGTGATAGTCAAAGTGCTATTCACTTGAGTAAAAATTCTACCTTTTATTCGAGATCGAAACACATTGATGTGAGATATCATTGGATTCGTAATGTGTTAGACTTGAAATTGTTACAACTCGAAAAGGTTCACACAGATGATAATATCTCGGATATGTTGACAAAGACTTTGTCGAGGGACAAACATTTAAAGTGTCGAACTTTGGCGGGTATGGTTGATGTCTCCACCTAAGTCGGTAGGGGGAGAATTGTTGGGTATATCTCCTTATTGGAGTGTGGGACCCAATTGGTTTTGGAAAAAGAGTTTAATTTGGTTTAGTATTAATTATAATATATTTTTATATATTATATTTAATTTGAGGAGACCCAATCTAATTTGAAACAACTAAGGTTTGATAAAAAAACCCTAGATTCAATATATTATTTGTATTGTTTTCCCAAGAGGTGAATGGCAGCAACACATCTTTTCGGCAACAGTGCCTTGGTGGGTTTCAATTGGTATAGATTGGTGCTTTGGATTTGACTTGGTCAATTAAAAGAATTGGTGTCTTGGTTTTGCTACTCTACTTTGAAACGGTTGGTTTGGTTTTCGGTGTTGATTTGGTTCGTTATTTTGTATCTTCTTCAACTCTGGTTCTGAAGATTTTGGTTCATCTATTTGGTGAGGTCTTTCCTCTTATTTATTTGTGATTATTTAGAATTCACCTAAGGGTGGTTTGTGAGACCATTCATGTCTCATTTGTAATTGTTTGGAAACTTATTTGGTTGATAGTGGAATCGGGTTTCGATCCCGTGGACGTACCTCACATTCAGGGAACCACGTAAAATTCTTGTGTTGCCTTTGATTTAATTTTTCCGCGTTAGTTTTTATTCCCATTGATTGATTTACTTGTGGGGAATCACATCGATTTTCCCTAACAATTCCGATGTGGTTTGGAATCATCATCGTAATGGTTTTTCATAATCAACGTTGATGGAATTTGGGATTTCAATTTCTTGATTGCCAATTTCAATTCGCTAAGTTCTTCTCCTTCTCTTGGTTTGAGCTGCTCAAATTTCTGACTGGCCTGGTTGATTTGGACATTCATATGATCTACATACTTCTGAACCTTTACCATGGCCTCTTTCATATAAATAAGATCTCGACCAATCATGTTAGCGAGCCTAGGATCTCCAACGTGGTAGTCATCGTTGTTTGTGGTTGGATTTGGTTGGGAGATACTGCTGTCCATGGCTTTCACTACCAAAAGGTCGTGTTGAAGTCTTACCTAGATTTAAGAGAGAGAGAGAGAGAGAGAGTGAACACGTTTTTTCTTTGATGGTTAGGGTTTCAAAGAGAGATGGATCAAGAGAGAGAGGCAAATGAGAGAGAAGAAACGTTGTGACGCCATAAGAGAGAGACGAAATGTGTGTGTAAGAGAGAGAGAGGGTTGTTGAAACCACATTCTCTCGGTAGGTTTTTATAAATTTTATAAGATTAATGCTTGAGGCCTCAAAATTGCCTCGAAATTCATATATATATATTAAAATTTTTTTTTCTATCTTTTTTTTTTTTTCCTTTCTTTTTTGCATGGGTGGTTATGTGTATTAGACATCTCGCACTAACTCAGTCTGTATGGTCTGATAAAATCTAACCCAACTCACTCATCTTATCAAACTACATAGGTTGAGTTTTTTTTTTTTTTTTTGTTGGACTATGTTGGTTTATTTTATTTGTTGGGTTATGTTGGTTTGGTATTTTTTTTTAAAAAAAAAATTGGTTATGTGTAGGGATGTGCCAAAAAACGAAACATTCAGTACCAACTCACCGTACAAAATTATATGAAATTAACAAAATTTAACTAGCAGCTTAATTGATTAGTGAATTAGGTTGGACTGGTTGAGTGATAAAATTGACTGATTAGTTAGGCTGTTGGTTAAATTTTGTTAATTTCATATAATTTTATACAATGAGTTGGTGTGGAATGTCTACTTTTTTGACACATTCCTACACATAAACCACTCTTTAAAAAAAAAAAAAAATTAAAATTAACTAACTAACACAGCCACCACCCAAAAAAATAAAAAAATTGTTGTCGAGGCAAATTCGAGGCCTCTAGCACCGCTGATTTTATAAATATAAATTTGAGACAACTTGATGTATTTATGAAATTTATTATGGGTTCTGTTTTAATTTATGGAGTTTATTATAAGTTTTATTTTAATAATTTTAATCATTTATTTTGTAGGGTTTTTTTTTTTGTAGGTTATTTGTATATATTATTTATAAAAAATATTTAAGTCGATTTGATAATCATAATATTTTTATTTTATTGTGTTTGTTTAAAAAAAATGGCCAATTTAAAAAAACATACTTGTTTATTTTTCAAAAAACAAAAGTGATAAAATAAAAATTTTATAATTATCAGTTCAATCTAATTTTTTTGCATGAATAATATATATTAAAAAATCTTACAAAATAAACAATTAGGATCATTGAAATAAAATTGTGATCGATTTCACAGAGAAGCCCAACTGTGGACGTCTCATTTTGACTGGTCTTAAAATTTAGGCATTTTCTTTCAAATATTCGATGATGAAAATTAAAATATGTTATTTTATGAATTTTTTAGTAAAAAAATCGGATTTAAATTTAAATTCTAACCTTACACCCATTCTAATCAAATTAGTTTAGACCCGTTAAAAAAAGAAAAAATTTCTGGCCAAAATCCAAAAATCAGAGCAATTTAAAGAAAATTAGCTCCTTCCCACGTGGATGGCCACATGTTTTGAAAAACCTCGTGGATGGCCGCATGGTTTTTGAATCTCGTGGGATGGCCATGTTGTCATGGGATTTTATTGAGGAATTCACCAACTATAAAAGGGGCACTCCACTCGGTTTGGAGAAAAAAAAAAGGCTTATTAAAAGAAAAAAAAGGAGGAGAAATCAGAGATAGAGAAAAAAAAATTTCTTTTCAAAACGAAAGAGAGGAAAAAGTTAAGGAAAAGAAAGGAGGAAGAGACAAATTTGTTTCAGAAAGGAAAAGAAAGGGGTGAGAGAAATTATATTCAAAGAGGAGAAGAATAAAAAAAGGAGAAGAATTAAAAAATTGAGAGAGAGTCTATCGAGGGATTTTGTTTTGCAACAAGGAGTTTTCAACCTTTTAACCTCCTTTTTCAAGGATATGTTATCTTCTAATTCCATTAAAGTTAAAATTCAAACTTGAGATTTTATCAAAACATATTTTATAATCCTGAGGATATTAAGAAGAGAGTTTGATAATCAAAAAATTTATCATTTACTCAAAATGTGAATTTTTGTATTTTTCTCATCTAATATTGTGTTGTTTATAGGCACTTTTTATTTATTTATTAATAAAAGTTAAATAATATAATAGTTTATAATATGTAAATAATTATTTGAGGGAGTTGTATCCCACCCTCCTCCTCCGTTGTTCTCTTGTTATTGTCTTTCTTTTTCTTTTATTATTTTTTTCCTTTTATTTTCCTTTTATTATTATTTTAATATTATTATTGTATATAAAAATTGTGAAGTGGGTTGTGTCGGCACCCACATTTGTTTGATTTTTTTGTTTATTTATTTATTATTTTATTATGTATAATATATATATATATATCAAATAATGGTAGTAGGGTTAGAGGTGTAATTCGGTTGGGTTCAATCCGAACAATTCGTGCTCAACTCGAGTTTTTTTTAGGACTTGAATAATAATATTTTGTAATCTGAATGGATCTGAGTAAATTTTTCTAGACAAATTTTGTGTGTAGCTCGAGTAATCCGAACCTGAATTGCGTTTTATATATTATAAAAATTATATAATATATGTACAAGTGTGGGCATGTCTTGTTTGCTTTCAATTTGTCTTCTTTTGGGCAAGAGACCACGTGGGGCTGCCCCCTTTGTTTTCACTAGGGTGTACATGGTTCGGATTTATTCGATTTTGAGAAAATTTAAGAATCGAACTGATCCTAATGGTTCTGTGATTTTGAGAACTGCACTGCATTACATTTGTAAAATCAACCGAACCAAAGCAAAAAACGGTTCGGTTTCGGTTTGGTTGACGGTTCCAAAAATTTTTATTTACAAGAATAAATTGTTAATATTAGCAAAATAATTACTCAAACTAATTACATTTAACTCATGATAAAAACTAATAATATTAAGGCATTACTTAATATTACATATCTATACCATCCTAATATCATTAAAATTATAAAAAACCAATTAATAAAAATAAAACTTGATATTAAATATATATATCTTTTAAAATTCGGTTCGGTTCGGTTCGGTTTGAACCATGGTTTTGTCATAAAATCCATTAACCAAACCGTTTTTGCAGTTATCATATTTCTTAATTCGGAACCGAACCAATTCTTAATAGAACCGAACCAAACCATACAATTCGGTCTGATTCGATCCGAATTACCGGTTTAAACGAATTTTTGAATAGCCTTAATTTTCACTTTGTCTTCTCTTGGGCAAAGAGACCACCACCTCTTTTTCATTGTTGTCATTTCCCTTTCTCTCTCTAGGCATATGATATATCCTTCTGTAGATTTAATTAATATTTTTTTTTTTCTACAAAAGAGAGTATTAAGTTGGGTCCTATACTATATCCCTTAGCTTCTCTTTAAAACTCTTGATAAAGTTGTCTTCTATGCTTGCTTTGTTGGATTTGAGATAGAACTATAAAAAAATCATTTTTATAGTAGTAATGGTTTACTTGCAGATAGTTTGGGCAAAATTTAATGTAGACATGATTTAATTTTTTAATGGATTATTTAAAAATTTCATTCTTTTATTATTTAATTCTATTTGAGTGTGATGAAGATGAATTATTTTTTTTTATATATATTTAGTACATGATTGTTATTGAATCACTCTTGATCTGATTTTTTTTAATTTATTTATCTGTTCAATTGGAAAATTCGAGCAATTCAGCTAATTTGATTTTAGATTATGTAGCTCGGTCCGAGCTTGGACAACCAAGCTCAGGTTGATGGTTGGCAGGGCCGGCCCTGAGATTTGTGGGGCCTAAGGCGCACTGTAAAAATGGGGCCCCTCTAATATATTTTTTTTTAATAAAAAATTTATGCATAAAATGATAAGTATTCATAAATTTTTTATTTAAGTATACTTGAACATATAATCATTAAAATTATAAACTAAAATTTACTTTCATATATTAACATAGGAAGAAATCAGTACAATGACTCAAAAATATTAAAAACTGGTTTTGTTGCTTTATAGTTTAGCAATATCCAGCTTATAATTAACCCAACGATCACTTAAATACTACTCTTCTTGCATTTTTAGCTGCAAAGTCACTAATTAAGTTTGTATAATCTAATTTATCTACCAAATCCTTTTCAATAGACAATATAGCTAATCCATTCAATCTTTCTTGTGACATTGTTGATCGAAGGTAGGATTTGATCAATTTTAACTTTGAAAAATTTCTTTCTTCAGAGGCAACAGTAACTGGAATAGTCAATAATATTCTATACGCAATCCAGGCATTTGGAAAACAACCATCCATCAATTTCAAATAATTCATCACCTCAATTGGCCTACTGATTTCTTTTGGCAAAATTTCTTTGAAGACTTTCAACTCAGAAAATAAATCTCTCCCATCAATATCCATAAGCCCATCATGTTTCAAAAAGTCTTCAAGATTAGCACAATAAGTCTTCAAGCACTCATCATTGGTAGAATTTAACTTCTTCAAATCAAACAAAAATCCAAAAGTTTCATTATATATTTGAAATTGTTCAAATCTACTCTTAAGTGAAGAAAGAGCTTGATCTATTATATATATGAAATAATTAACTCTAAAGGATTCTTCAGCTGATTGTGCAACCTCTTCACTAACATTCTCATCAAAATGTTTCTTTCTACGAATGACACGCCTTTCACGAAATGTAGGCTCAATCTCCATTTCAATTGCAACTTCTTTAGCTTCAATCATGGCCTCCAAAAATCCAGTTTCTCTATACTTCTCAAGAAATGTAATGAGTCCTTTTAATTGATGTATAGCAACATCAATATGTATGTCTTCAGCTTGAAATGTCTTGCTAACAGAATTAACAACAAACAACAGATTGTGCCAAATAATCATGCCAAGCAAAAACTCAAAGTTCTCAATTTCAGATGTAACTAAGGATTCAGCTTCACACTTTGTATTGGGATCATCAGTTTCTTTTTTCAACTGAATTAAAGCATCTCTAATTTGTGGAGCTTGGTACCATATAGCTTTAACACTTTCAATGCGACTTTCCCAACGAGTTTGTGATAATGGCTTAAGTGTGAGACCTTCCACATTGTCTTTGAAAATTTTCCACCTCTTTGTAGAAGATGAAAACAACATATATATGCATTGTACCACTCTAAAGAAATAGATAGCTTTGGAACAAGAGGTAGCCATATCACAAAGGGCAAGATTAAGACTATGACACCCACATGGCGTGTAGAATGCTCTTGGATTTATTTCAAGTACTCTTTTTTGTACACCTTTGTGTCTCCCTTTCATATTAGAGCCATTATCATATCCTTGCCCTCTTATATCACCAATATCAAGCTGGAGTGTGTGCAATGCCTCTCTAAGTACATTAAAAAGTCCCAACCCCGATGTATCATCCACTTTCAAAAATTCTAAAAAGAATTCTTCTACCTTTACCGGACTAGTTGAAACATCTACACATCTTATCACAAGAGACATTTGTTCTTCATGACTAACATCTGGAGTACAATCAAGAATAATTGAAAAATATTTTGCTTCTTTGATTCTTGCCACAATCGTACTCTTGATCTCACTCGCTAACATCTGTATCAATTCATTTTGGATTTTGTGGCCAAGATAATGGTAATGAATTTCACTCATTTGAATACGTTGAATGTGCTCTTGCATTACTGGATCAAATTTAGCTAGCATTTCAATTAAGCTTAAAAAGATTCCATTTCTTTCTTGATAAATCTTCTCATTGTCTCCACGAAAAGCTAAATTATTTTTAGCAAGAGTGATCACAATAGAAATTATCCTTAGTAACACTTGTCTCCAGTGTTCCCTCTCTTTGTTGATTTGTTCTTGAACACTTCTATCAATTGTTTCATTCTTCTTCAATCTACTTTCCAACTCAACCCATTTGCTCATGCAAATAAAGTGCTCATTACTAGTTTCATGACTTCTAAGCCTGTTGCCCATATTCTTCAAATCTTTCAATCCATCAGTAGCCAAATGAACATTGTTTCCATCTTGCTTAAACAACTTGTAACAAAAGCAAAACACTTTGTCTGAAGCATCTGAATATACTAGCCACTTCCTATCCTGCTTCTCTCCATTTTGTAACTGTCGCATGTAAAATGTAGAAGAAAAATGCCTATCTTTGTCATCTAGGGAAAAATTCACACCATTACCTCTAATGGGACCTCTTTCAACTAGTAAATCCTTAAATTTTGATCAATCTTGTCCCAATTACTAGGGTCATAAATGTTTAGAGGTCCACATTCAACATTGACATCTTCACTTTCACTAGATTTTACATTCCTCAAATCTTCATTCTCATTCTCATTCTCATTCGCATTCATATGTTCACTAGGTTGTTCAATCACCAAATCATCATTCTCATTATTACTCACACAATGAGTAGGCTCTTCAATTACCAAATCTTCATCATCATTGTCATTTAAACCCAAAATATCTACTTGTTTCTTGGTACCAAAATATTTATCAAGTGCTCCCGATTGAGGTTGAATTAATTGTTCTACTTTCATCCTCTTCTTTCTCTTTTCATTTCCAGAACTATACTTCCTAGAAAACATGGCTATAATCACAAACACTTCAATCCACAAATCACAAACACTTCAAATCAATCCACAAATCACAATCCACTGATCTGAAAGCAAATAAATTATAAAAAAATAATTTAATGAAACAAAATTAGGGCAAACAAATTATTGAATTAAAACTGATAAATACCTAGGTAAAAAAATTAGGGCTAAATTATTTGTTCCAATAAAATCTAATGGATAAAGAAGGTAATAAAAAAATTATGGCAAATTTATTATTCCACTAATTGATAGAGAAAAAAATACAAAAAAATAAAATAAAAATTAGGGCAACTTTATTTAATAAAATTTGATAGTGAGAGAGAGAAGACTTACATGAGAGAGAGTGTGCGAGAGAGAGTGAATCGCCGGAGGAGGAGTGTGTGAAAAAGGGAGAGTGAGTCTACGCTATGCTATGCTCTTCGTCTGCCTGCCTTCAAGAGGGAGAGTGATTCACTTCGTTTTGTTAAACAGAGATTGAAAACTGAAGCACTTCATTTTCATCACTGCTATGCTATTGTATATTATGTTTGTATGTATGGTTTGGGTTGGGTTGGACCCAAACACATTTTGGGCCCCTTTAAATACATTTTCAGTTTTGGGGCCCCTTAAAGCCTCCAAAGTTGTTTTTAGTCCCACACCACATAAACTTTGGGTTGGGCCCAAACACATTTTCAGTTTTTGTTTTTTTTATTTTATTTATTTATATATTTTCATTTTAATAAATATGGGCCAAACACATTTATAAATAAATAAGGGCTAAATTATACATGGGCCCAATAAAACATTTGGGGCCCTTTAAATTCATCTTAAAACCAAAAAAAAAAAAAAAAAAAAGATTGGACCTATACCAATTTTTTAAATTTGGGGGCCTTATTTTTGGGCCAAAATTTGGGGCCTAAGGCACAAGCCTTACCTGCCTTAAGGCAGGGCCGGCCCTGATGGTTGGGCTTGGGCATTTCCAAACTGTAACGCCTCCAAAATAATACCATAAATCCAACTCATCAGCAGAAGGATAATAGATATAATGTACTTTCATTCATCATATTTCATTTACAAAAGTTAACACATGCATTATACATTTACAAATATTCATCCTAAATGTACAACATGTGTTGCGGTGATAAAGGAATTGAAACTAAACAAACAGTTATATGCCCTACAGGCTTACATCTTTCCAAGTCATTACTTGGTTACACAAAAGTGAGCCTAGCTCAACACAATTTAAGCCCTTGGCTGTACAAAGAATATTACAAAATTAAAGAAGCTCTTGCTCCCGAAACCCCTCCAAGCTATTGCCCTGGCGGAGACAGGTCACCAGCACCTGAAAATGGTTTTTCCCCAAATAGAGTGAGCCAAAGCCCAGTAGAAATAATCTAACATAGTATACGAGATTTAACAAAGATATAAGTACAATGTATATATACAATGCCAGTGACAAAATCTCACATTTTATATAACCGAAAGGCACCCTGGTTCATATCTCAATTCATTTTATTTCAATTCATTTCAAGTTCATTCAGTATTATCAATTCATAAGTCAATTTCATCATTTTTTTTAATAACCCAACAGAAACTACAACTCAGTGGTTTTCCAATTCAAAACTCTACCACACAAACACTTCAAATCTTCCATTTTACTGTAATTTCGTCTGCGGGATCGGCACCAATGTATACATAAGATTTTCAAACTTTCACCCTGGACACTCCGGTCAACTTAATTGTAACGCCCCCGAAATAATACCAATAACCTAATTCACACGAGGAGCAAATGTAATAGAATTAATACATATTCATTCATCAGAGTTTGAATTACAAAAGGTATTACATGTGCTATACATTCATAAATGTTCATCCTGAATCTATAGCATGTAATACTAGATAGTGACTACAAAATAAATGTCCTACAGGCTTACATCTTTCTAAGACTTGCTTGGTTACAACCAAAGAGAGAGTCAAAAGCTTTGTACATTTAATAGCCCTTGGCTTAAATAAACATGTAAACACAAAAGAAGTGCCCTTAGCCCCTCGGTCCTCCCAAGCTACGTCCTTGGAGGAAGCATGTCACTAGTACCTGAAAATGGTGCTCCAAGTAAGGTGAGCCAAAACCCAGTAGAAACATTCTAACACAATATATGAGATTTAACTAAGATATAAATGTCGAGTATATTTACACTTTTTTCAATATTTGTAACAACATACATTCTCCACATAGGTAAACAATATTGATATCTATATCTCAATTCTTTTCCTTCTATTCCTTTCAATTTAAATCATTTCCATTAAATTCCTGACCAAGACTATAGCTCCCTGAATGACCCAACTGAGATTTACAACTTAGGGCTTCCAATCATCACAACAATCACACAGACACTTCAATCTTGCCATTTTATGGAAATTTCGTCTGCAAGATCGGCACCCATGTATACAAATGATTTCGGGACTTTCACCGTGGACACTCCGGCTAACTTAATTTCAATGGAGTCCATCTCCTGTCTCCTCCCAAAACATGGAGTACATCCCATTTCTTCTCCTAAATAATATACATATACAATGTATTTAAGACATCGTCATATTCAATGACAATCAATTCCACATATTCAATGTATCTAACATACCGTCATATACAATGACATAATTAGATGATTAATTTCAGTTCACCTATTCCTCATGCAATTTGTACAACAATCATAGCTATTCTCCACTGATAGCCCAAGACAGATATTTCTAAATAGATAAACAATCATTGTAATAGATAATTCATCAAATTTTCCATAGGTGAGTGATTTAACAAATCCCACTACACCATTCATTCACACATCCTCCCAATTTTACATTTTTCATACCAATTTTATTATTTATACAAAATAATTAATTCAACATATTTAGGGCAATTTCCCCCTCTTTCCAAATATTGCCCAAAGGCTAAAACCAACAATTTCTAACACAATAAACTCTCATAATCAAACCCCACGGTCAATTATATAACACTACATAGGCAACCCCTCTTTTACATCTCACCCAAACCCTAGGTTTGTGTTTAAAATACTCTCAAAGTTCACCATTCACACATAACGATGAATAACTAGGTTAAAGATCATAACAATGTGTAGGATATCCCTACCTCAAAGAGAGAAGACGAGCTAAGCAAGAGAGAAGCCTCAAAGATGCTGAAATCCAACTTCAATCGGTTCAAAATGATGATCTTGAGGAGCTCTTCCTTTTTAATGAAGGCACAAGGGTGGATAGATCACTAGATCTAGATGAAAATCTAGAGAGAGAGGGTATTTGAGAGAGAGAGAGGGTCCCACTTTAGGGTTTTAAGAAGAATAGATCTGAAAAAGTGATGTACGATATGATATACACATAGTTTGCTCGAGTGGAGAGTTTGACGCTCGTGCGTTAGACACAACATTTTGTTTCGCTCGAGCGTAGAATACACACATCCAGTAGTTATGCAGACACAGACAACCCGCTCAAGTGCAAAGAAAGCTGCTCGAGCGTCCACCCGCTTGAGCGTAGGAAATGCTGCTCGAGTGTGAAAAAAACTCCTCCCGTACTTTTGCAGACGCGTCAAGTACTGAGAGTCTGCAACTCCCGCTTGAGCGCAAGAAGGCCCGCTCGAGCGGAGGACTAAAATTCTGGGCAACTAAGTTTGGGAAAAACATGCAAGCAACTTGTTCCAAACTCAATCACAATTACCCAAAGGCCAATTTCAAGCGATACAAGGGAGAAAAGAGGTAAACAACAATATGAAAACATTAAACCCGAGTCCGAAATACAACAAATGACGGGTCAAAACCGAGATCGCTATAACCTTTCCCCCTTAAAGAATTTCGTCCTCGAAATTACAAATTAAGTTCAAAATTAACATTAAATCATTCATAACGATGTTAGCCTTACAAGTCCATCACCATGATCCGTTCTTCTGTCATCCATTCTCATCAACTCGATACACAAGTCCCATATTAAAATGAAATTCACAATATTTCCCAAAACATTGGAATGTAGAATCAAATCCACATTTCTAAAATTTACCTAGCATATATAATGCCTCCAAAGGTGATAAAATACATAATATTTCATATTCCCAAACGTATGCAACGTTCAAATTAAAGTTCAAGTTTTCAAAATCTTACATAGCATATATAATGCTTCCAAAAGTGACATAATATATAAGACATCCATAACATATACAATGTTTATTTCTTTCATTATAATAATCAAAATCTCAATACATGCTTAGACATCAACAAACAAGTCCGGATATTTCTCTCGGACTTCCAATTCACTCTCCCAAGTCGCTTCCTCGACCCTGTGATGTTTCCACAATACTTTTACCAAAGGGATTGTCTTGCCTCCCCAGACTTGGTCCCTCATATCCAAGACTCTCATCGGTTTCTCTTTGTAAGAGGCATCATCATCTACCTCTAAGTCGATCCAATCCAACACATGCGATGGATCTGGCTCATACTTCTTAAGCTTACAAATGTGAAACACGTCATGCACTCCGGACAGTCGTGGTGGTAGCGCCAAACAGTATGCAACCTCCCCAATTCGCTCAAGAACTTCAAAAGGGCCAATAAATCGAGGAGATAACTTCTCACTCTTCCCAAATCTCATCAAACCCCGCTTAGGTAATATCTTCAAAAAAACATGATCCCCCACCTCAAAAGATAAGGGCCTCCTCATACGGTCGGCATAACTTTTCTGGCGACTCTGGGTTGTAACCAACTTCTTATGGATAAGTGCAACTTTCTCCGTTGTTTCTCGCACCAAGTCTGGACCCAATAAAGGTGCATCACCCACCTTGGCCTAACATACAGGGGATCTACATGGTCGTCCATACAAGGCCTCAAACGGTGCCATGCCAATACTCGATTAGAAATTGTTGTTATAGGCAAACTCCACCAAGGGCAAATGCCTCTTTCACAACCCCTTAAAATCAAGCACACAACCTCAAAGCATATCCTCAAGGATCTGAATATTACATTCGGAATGCTCATCAGTCTGAGGATGGTAAGTAGTGTTAAAGGTTAATCTAGTGCCCAAGGCACTCTGCAAACTCTGCCACAACCGAGTTGTGAAACGTGGATCTCTAACTGAAACAATTGTCACAAGAACCTCGTGCAACCTCACTATGTCCCTAATGTACAGGTCGGCAAGATAATCTATCGAATCACTCACGCATATAGAAATAAAATGCGCCGACTTAGTCAACTGGTCAACTATCACCCAAATGGCATCACTACCTCGTTGAGTCCTCGGAAGGACCACAACAAAATCCATCGTGACATGCTCCCATTTCCACTTAGCTATAGGTAAGGGTTGCAACAAACCCGGAGGCCTCTGATGCTCGACCTTTACTTGTTGACAAGTAAGGCACTTTGATACAAATACGGCCACATCCTTCTTCATACCTCTCCACCAAAACTGGCAACTCAGATCGTGATACATCTTTGTACCTCCCGAATGCACCGCAAGGCGTGAATGGTGAAGCTCTCGGAGTATATCCTCTCAGCAAGACTCCGGTACGAACAAACAGTCACGGTATCTCACACTCTGGTCGGGATACACAATCAAGCCCTTCTCTACCTTTTCTCTGGAGATCTTCTCCCTAATGGTTTCTACCTCAAGGTCACCCCTCTGCGCTTCTAACACTTGGTTCAAAAGTGTAGGTTGTGCAACTACATAAAACAAGGTCGAAGATTCAACAGACTCGCCAAGATGCAAGTCAAACTCCTTGAGACCACCCAACATTTTCCATTCTCGAATGGCGATACAAGCCACACTACCAATAGACTTCCTACTCAAGGTATCGGCCACAACATTGGCCTTTCTCGGATGGTAATACAACTCAAAATTGTAATCTTTTATGAATTCCATCCACCTTCTCTGCCTCAAATTCAAATCCTTCTGTGTAAACAGATACTTCAGACTCTTGTGATCGGAAAACACCTCAAATTTCTCACCATACAGACAGTGCCTCCAAATTTTCAAGGCAAAAATCACCGCCGCTAACTTTAAGTTGTGAGTAAGGTAGTTCCTTTCATAGGCTTTCAATTGCCGTGAGCCATAGGTTACTACCTTCCCCTCTTGCATTAGAACACAACCCAAACCTTCTCGTGAAGCATCACAGTACACTGAATAGCCCAAACCCCTCTCCGGAATAATCAAGACTAGAGCAATAGTAAGTCTAAGCTTAAGCTCTTGAAATGACTTTTCACAGGTCTCACCCCACACAAATTTGATTCCTTTCCTCGTTAATCTAATCAAAGGTGACGCTAGTCTAGAAAAGTCCTTTACAAACCCACGGCAATACTCGGCCAACCCCAAGAAACTACGGATCTCGAAAGCGTTCTTAGGCTGTGCCTAGTCTTGCATTGCCTCTATCTTGGATGAATCTACGGTCACCCCTTCCCTGAATACTACATGACCTAGGAATTTAACTTCTTTTAGCTAGAACTCACACTTCCCGAACTTAGCGTGCAACTTGTGGGCCCTAAGCAACTCAAGCACTACTCGCAAGTGTTTTTCGTGCTCCTCCTCAGAGGATGAGTAAATCAAAATGTCGTCCACAAAGACAACCACAAAATGGTCTTGGAACTCACAAAAAATCCAGTTCATCAAATCCAGAAATACGGCTGGAGCATTGGTTAGCCCAAAAGGCATCACTAGAAACTCATAATGGCCATACCGCATACGGAATGCCGTCTTTCGGATATCCTCCTCCCTTATCCTCAACTGGTGATAACTCGATCTCAGGTCTATCTTAGAAAAACAAGAAGACCCTTTTAACTAATCAAACAGATCATCTATATGAGGCATTGGGTACTTGTTCTTAACAGTTACCCAATTCAACTTTCGGTAATCGATACAAAGTCGCAATGCCCCATCTTTTTTTTTTTAGCAAAGAGAGCCAGTGCACCCCAAAATAAAGTACTAGGGCGAATAAAACCCTTATCTAGTAATTCCTGGAGTTGAATCTTCAACTCATTCAGTTTAGTAGATGCAAACCGATACGGTGCCATAGAAATCGGTGCCGTGCCAAGCACTAAATCAATAGAGAACTCGATCTTCTGGTGAGGTGGTAGGCTAGTAAGATCATCAGGAAAGACATCCGGGTATTCACAAACTACCCTTGGTAGCTCAACTTAGACTTCCTCACACTCACCACTCAAGAAGCTAGCAAGGAGACAACTAAGTTCACTCTACCCACGCGGATCATATACCGGTGATAAGGCTCTATCCACTCGATCCCCCAAGAAATAAAAGCATTCACCGCTCAAGGTACGTACAGTAACCCTCTGACGGTAGCAATTTATAACAGCTCGGTATGACGATAACCAGTCCATACCCAAGATGACATCAACACTAGTCATATCAAGCAATACAAATGCAAATGGAAGTCGACGATCGACAACTTCTATATCACAACCCTGACACCCCTGTTTCAAGATAACCTCACCCCCAATAGGTGACTCTACACAAATAGGAGATGCTAACTGTGCCAACTCCAATCCCAAAATCGATGCAAATGCAAACAAAATAAAAGAATGGGATGCGCCCGTATCAATCAACACATTAGCAACAGAATTGCAAAACAAGAAGGTACCTTTTACTACAGAAGGATCAGGTACAATGTGACGCCCCCAAAATAATACAATAAAGATAACTCATATGCGGAATAATATGAGGAACAACATACTTTCATACATCAGAGTTTACTGTTTAACAAATAATTAAATGCCATGAAGGCTTACATCTTTCCAAGTCATTGCTTGGTTACACAAATTGAGTCTCGCTCATTACATCTTAAGCCCTTGGTTTACAAATACCAACGAACACACAACAATACATAATTAAGAAGCTCTTTCTTCTCGAAAATCCATCCACGCTATTGCCTTGGAGGAAACACCTCATCTGCACCTAAAAAATGGTATTCCCTTATAGGGTGAGCCAACAGCCCAGTAGAAATAATCTAACACAATTTATGAAGTTTAGCAAAGGTATAAATACCACGTATATAAACAATACCGATATGGAAGCATCCACAAGGCCTACATATCCATATGCCACTAAGGCCAATCTTATCCCATTTTCCACCAGTTCATTTCCAATTTATATATGCTACTCAATTCATGAGTTAAATTCATTATCTTTCAATCAACCACAATAAGACTACAACTCAGTGGTTCTCCAATTATGCAAAACACACACATAAACACTTCAAACTTGCCATTTTACGGATATTTCGTCCGAGGGAACCGGCACCCATTTATATGTATATTTTCGGGTCTTTCATCCAGGACACTCCAGCCAACTTGCTTTAAATGGAGTCCATCCCCTTTCTTCTCCTCAAACAAATATACATATGCAATATATTTATAAACATAATCATATTTGGAGTACATCCCCTTTCTCCTCCCAATAAACATACATATACAATGTATTTATAACATGGTCATATATGGAGTACATCCTCTTTCTCCTCCCAATAAACATACATATACAATGTATTTACAACGTGATCATATTCAATGACACCAACAATAGATTAGCATTAAATCGCCTAATCCTTATACAATTTCTACAACAATCATAGCTATCCTCCACCGATAGCCCAATACAATTATTTCCAAGATATATTCAATATCAGATTTAATAGCTTATTCAAAACTTCTATAGGTGAGATAATACATATCCAATATCACCATCCATATCAATAACCATCCAATTTAACATGTTCAATGTTAATTCCAATTATTTATACAAAATAATCATTTTATCAAATTAGGGCAAATATCCCCCTTTTTCCAATATTGACTCAACCACCCGAAATCAACTATTTTGGTACACCAAGATCTTATATTCAAACCCCATACTTATTTATCTCTTATACATCAAAAACCCCTCTTTTCATTTCACACCCAAATCTTAGATTTGTCCAAACCACAACCAAATCTCATCATCTATACACAATAGCAAATAACTAAGCTAAAAACCATACTAGAGTGTAGAAAATCCCTACTGCAAGTGTAGAAGACAGACAAGCGAGGTCGAAACTCCAAAGATGATGAAACCAACTCTTACTTGGACCAACACGAAGCTCTTGAAGCCCTCTACCTTATTTTCCAAGACACTAGTGTCAAGAACACAATGGATTTAGATGAAACCTTAGAGAAAAGGTGGCCTCTAGAGAGAGAAGCTGCAGATTTAGGGTTTGTGGGTGAAAAAGAGATCAAAAATGAAGCCAAAACGGCGCCGCTGTGAACTGATGTATACCAGGCTCGCTCGAGCGAAGGAATGCTCGCTCAAGCGACTAGACATAAAAAGGTCACCTCGCTCGAGCGAAAGAATGCTCGCTTGAGTGAACAATGCAAAGCTTCAGGTCTGCAACGCAGAAGCACGCTCGAGTGCAAGAGTGCTCATTCGAGCGAAGAACAGTTTACACAAGGCTTGCTCGAGCTCAAGAAGGCTCGCTCGAGCGCAAGAAGCCTCGCTCGAGTGAAGAGACCAAAATCTAGGCAACAAAGTTTTGGAAAAACAAGCAACCAACTTGTTCTAAACACACAACTACAACCCAATAACCAACATTAAGGGGAAGACAAGGGAAGCAAGACATAAACCACCCTCCAAACCATACAAACCTGAGTCTGGAACACCATAAGAGATGGGTCAAAACCAGGGTCGCTATATACAAGATCCAGCGCTATAACAACATACACACGCCCCGTAGGTCTCTGCTCAACCTGCTCACTCCTCAGAGCATAAGTCTGATGCACGGATTGAGCCGAAAAGGCTCCCTGTGTGGCCCTCGAGGCCTGTGCTGACTGTGCAGTCTGGTGACTCTGTGTCTGCCTCAAACCAGATGCACCAGATGTGCCACCAAACTATGGAAAAAACCTTTTCAAGTGCCCCACCTGCCCACACTGATAACAAGTGAGCAGCTGGCCTCTACCTTGACTTTGGCCCTGAGAACGAGCTGAAGATGATGCGGTTCGTTGCCCTCCTCCTCACTGTGGGCAAGCCGGTGACTTGTAATCCAACTGGCCACATTTTAAACAGGTCACATTACTCTGGCCACCTCTTCTAGAACCAGAACTCAGTACTGAAAAAGCGGACCTCGACTGAGCTCCCTAGGACTACTGGGTATTAGAACCTCTCTGCCTCTTACCGTCCCCTTGATTCTCCTGACTCCTCCTAGTGCCTCTCATCCTCTCCTCCTCCGCATGCATAATAGTCTTAAGATGAGTTGCAGCCTCCACAAGGCGTCCATAATCTCTAATCATGGATCCGACTAATCTAAACATGAGCCCGGTCCTTAACCGCTTCTCAAATTCTAGACAATGGCGCTCCTCAGTCGCCACTAACTCCGGTGCAAACCTCGATAAACTAGTGAATATGGCCTCAAACTCGACCACGGGTGTGTTCAACTGCACGAACTTGGAGAATTGATCCCTCAACTTCTCCCTCACTATAGCAGGTAAATACTTGTCCTGAAAGGCGTCAATAAAAGTTTCCCAAGTTCCTCCAATGCGCCCACGTGCGTATTTCCCCCACTGACCCGCGTCTCCCTTCAGCTGGAAGGACGCCAAGGTCACTCTCAAAGCCCCGTCTTTGATGCCGAGCATCTCAAACGTCTTCACCATGTGTTCTAGCCACTCGTCAGCCTTTAGTGGTTCCTTGGGATCTCCTAAAAACTCGTCCGGATTCAACCGGAAGAACTCCCTTTTCAGAAAAGACGGCCTTGCTTCAGCTACTTGGGTCTAGACTTGATTCTAGGCTCTGAGAATATCCATGGATTCCCTCAATGCTCTAGCCATTTCGCGGGCTAAGGCACCCATGGCTTGCTGACCTACTGGCTCAGCCACATTGGCCTGACCAACTCCTTTCTCTTGTGCCAGAATATCAGCTGGCATCGACATTTCTTGCTGCCTAGGCCTATGACGCCTACCACGACGACCACGTCCTGATATCCTAATAAAGGTAACAATAGAGATTAGCAAATTACAAATGTGCCGAAGCTAAACCACTCATGTCCTAATACGATGGATAACTGTAATTCAATCCACATAAGCACATAATCATGTAGACACATACAAATTTCCTTCCTATATAATGACCGTCCCGCGGTGTTGCTAGAGTTCCAATTAGAAATAGCAGTGATCAAGTGCTCTTCTAATAGGACTTCCAGAGACCCATAGACCCAATCAATATCTTAGGAACTAAATCACGTACCCATATAATCATATAAGCATGTTATCACAGAAACACATATTATCCATATCTAAGTCTCTAACAAGCGAGACAAACCCATTGTGATACTAACCACTTCCCACGTACCCAAAGTGTTCAAACCTGGTACGCTCTAATACCAACTTGTAACGCCCTAGAAATAATACCAATAACCTAATTCACTCAAGGAGTAGATGTAATAGAATTAATATATATTCATTCATCAGAGTTTGAATTACAAAAGGTATTTCATGCGCTATATATTCATAAATGTTCATCTTGAATCTATAACATGTAATACTAGATAGTGACTACAAAATAAATGCCCTACGGGTTTACATCTTTCCAAGACTTGCTTGGTTACAACCAAAGAGAGAGTCATAATCTCTGTACATTTAATAGCCCTTGGCTTAAATAAACATGTAAACACAAAAGGAGAGCCCTTAGCCCCTCAGTCCTCCCAAGCTACGTCCTTGGAGGAAGCATGTCACTAGTACCTGAAAATGGTGCTCCAAGTAAGGTGAGCCAAAACCCAGTAGAAACATTCTAACACAATATATGAGATTTAACTAAGATATAAATGTCGAGTATATTTACACTTTTTTCAATATTTGTAACAACATACATTCTCCACATAGGTAAACAATATTGATATCTATATCTCAATTCTTTTCCTTCTATTCCTTTCAATTTAAATCATTTCCATTAAATTCCTGACCAAGACTATAGCTCCCTGAATGACCCAACTGAGATTTACAACTTAGGGCTTCCAATCATCACAACAATCACACAGACACTTCAATCTTGCCATTTTATGGAAATTTCGTCTGCAAGATCGGCACCCATGTATACAAATGATTTCGGGACTTTCACCGTGGACACTCCGGCTAACTTAATTTCAATGGAGTCCATCTCCTGTCTCCTCCCAAAACATGGAGTACATCCCATTTCTTCTCCTAAATAATATACATATACAATGTATTTAAGACATCGTCATATTCAATGACAATCAATTCCACATATTCAATGTATCTAACATACCGTCATATACAATGACATAATTAGATGATTAATTTCAGTTCACCTATTCCTCATGCAATTTGTACAACAATCATAGCTATTCTCCACCGATAGCCCAAGACAGATATTTCTAAATAGATAAACAATCATTGTAATAGATAATTCATCAAATTTTCCATAGGTGAGTGATTTAACAAATCCCACTACACCATTCATTCACACATCCTCCCAATTTTACATTTTTCATACCAATTTCATTATTTATACAAAATAATTAATTCAACATATTTAGGGCAATATCCCCCTCTTTCCAAATATTGCCCAAAGTCTAAAACCAACAATTTCTAACACAATAAAATCTCATAATCAAACCCCATGGTCAATTATATAACACTACATAGGCAACCCCTCTTTTACATCTCACACAAACCCTAGGTTTGTGTTTAAAATACTCTCAAAGTTCACCATTCACACATAACGATGAATAACTAGGCTAAAGATCATAACAATGTGTAGAATATCCCTACCTCAAAGAGAGAAGACAAGCTAAGCAAGAGAGAAGCCTCAAAGATGCCGAAATCCAACTTCAATCGGTTCAAAATGATGATCTTGAGGAGCTTTTCCTTTTTAACGAAGGCACAAGAGTGGATAGATCACTAGATCTAGATGAAAATCTAGAGAGAGAGGGTATATTTGAGAGAGAGAGGGTCTCACTTTAGGGTTTTAAGAAGAATAGATCTGAAAAAGTGATGTAAAAGTACTTTTCGCGATCTGATATATACGCAGTCCGCTCGAACGGAGAGTTTGATGCTTAAGCGTCAGACACAACATTTTGTTCAGCTCAAGCGCGAGAAGGGCTCGCTCGAGCACAAAGAAAGCCGGTTGAGTGTAGGAAACGCCGCTCGAGTGTGAAAAACACTCCTCCAGTACTTTTGCAGACACGTCAAGTACTGAGAGTTTGCAACTCCCGCTCTAGTGCAAGAAGGCCCGCTCGAGCGGAGGACCAAAATTTTGGGCAACTAAGTTTGGGAAAAACATGCAATCAACTTGTTCCAAACTCAATCACAACAACCCAAAGGCCAATTTCAAGTGATACAAAAGAGAAAAGAGGTAAACAACAATATGAAAACATTAAACCCGAGTTTGAAATACAACAAATGACAGGTCAAAACCGGGATCGCTATATTAATTTCAATAGAGTCCATCCCCTATCTCCTCCTAAACAATGGAGTACATCCCATTTCTCCTCCCAAACAATCATACATATACAATCTATATAAATCATAGTCATTTCCAATGACAACCAACATATTAGTTTCAATTTACCTAATCCTCATGCAATTTCTACAACAATCATAGCTATCCTCTACCGATAACCCAATACAAATATTTCTAAACAGATATACAATCTTCTCTTTAGATAAATTATTCAAATTTCCATAGGTGAGAGACAACACGTGTCCAACTCCACCATTTTCATCAATAATCATCCAATTTCACATTACCATTATCAATTTCAATTATTTCTATAAAATAACAATTTACTCCAATTAGGGAAAAACTCTCCCTTTTTTTCAAATATCAACCCAAGTACCAAAATCAACAATTTTGACACAATATAACCTCATATTCAAACTACATACACACTTATTTCACATTCACCAAAAACCTCTCTTTTTATTTCACACCCAAACCCTAGGGTTGTTTAAACTACTCCCAAATCCCACCATTGTCACACAATGACAAATAACAAGCTAAAAATCATATGAAAGTGTAGAAAATCCCTACCTCAAAGAGAGAAAATGAGCCAAGCAAGAGTGAAACTTCAAAGATGCTGAAATCCAACTCTATTCGGATCAAAATGGAGATCTTGAGATGGTCTACCTTTTTATCAAATAGATTAGGGTGAAGAAATCACTAAAACTAGGTGAAAATTTAGAGAGAGAGAGAGAGAGAGAGAGAGAGTGTGTGTGTGTGTGTGTTTTAGAGAGAGAGGGTCTCAACTTTAGGTTTTAGGGAGAAAAGATCTGAAAAAGTCATGTAAAAAGTCATTTTCACGATCTAATATACGCACAGTCCACTCAAGCGGAAGAGTTGACGCTCGAGCGTTAGACACAATAAGTTGTTCTGCTTGAGTGCAAGAAAGGTCGCTCAAGCGCTAAGACACAATCGACAAGACACTCACCGCTGGAGCGCAAGAACTGACGCTCGAGCGTAGAAAACACACATCCAGTAGTTTTGCAGACAACAGACCAACGCTCAAGTGCAAGAAAGGCCGCTCGAGTGCTCCTCCGCTCGAGCGCTCCTCCGCTCGAGCGTAAGGAATGTCGCTTGAGCGTAGAAATCACCCTCCTAGTAATTTTGCAGACCTTCAAAAGTACTGGGTGTTTGCAAAGCCCACTTGAGCGCAGGAAGTGCCGCTCGAGTGAAGGGCTAAAATCCTGGGCAACACAAGATTTGAAAAACAAGTGACCAATCTGCCCAAATGCAACCACAACAACCCAAAAACCAATTTCAAAAAGATACAAGGGAAGAAAGATTTAAACAACAATATGAAAACATTAAACCTGAGTCTAGGATACTACAAGAGCCGGGTCAAAATCAAAATCGCTATAACACAATTTGGGTTGGGCTTGGGCAACCCTCCAACCGAGCCAACCTGCCCGAGTTGCACCCCTTGTTGAAGGTGTCAGATTTTTAGTGTTTAGATATTACTTGAGGGAAAGCATAGCACAAAGCTTGGCTTGGCCTAGTGGTTAAGATGTTAGTGTTGGGGCTTAGATCATAGGTTAAAACACTTCCAGCAACATTGTGGTTTCTTTTGTTTTATTTTTGTGGTAGATGATGACATCAACATGATGCAATGGTTACGTCAGCAGACAAAACATTTCCCATGTCAACAGAATATTCCCTGAGTTTTGAAAATTACAATTTGGAGAATTTTCAAACAATTGTGCTGTAGCCTAGATTTTGGGAGAATTTTTCAGTGAGGCCTCCAAAAGTACAACGAAGGTTAATCCTATCTAAACGAACTATTCTGAACTCAACTGCGAGGTTAGTATTATGAAATTCTGAATAGTTTTTGAATATTATTTTTATTAATATTTTGTATATAATATTATGCATATTTTATTAACTTTCTTTATAGCTTTAGTATCCCGCTTGTATAGAATTTTCTTATTATGTTTTACATCCAACCATGTAGCTACTTGTTTAACTGAAAGTCAATGGATGGAGGTTGTGTTGTTTAATTGGAATAAAATTGATTTTTATGTTTGCAAACTCAATTTTCTGTGTTTTGTACATATCTCAAAATTCTCTCAAAATACATGAAATCAAATTGTTCCAAAATGAATGACATAGTCTATACTTGTTTGTTTCACATAGTAATTTTTGAGATTATTAATATTTAGAATATGAACATATAAGGTTTATAAAATTCATATCATGGTTTAGTAGAAATCGAACTTTGATTGGGTAAGCATGGGTGCTCAATGAATGACATTCCCCCTTTATACCTAAGGTTCTGAACTGAGACATCTTTGGTTATGACGTATAGTGGCCTTGGCACGAGTCACAGGTTTCCTAATTTTCTCAAAAGATTAGGTAGCGACTCTGAGATCTAGTGATGCAGCCCATTTTTGGCAAAGGTTTTGCAATAAAATAGATTTTCTACAAAAGTTGCCAGATCTAGACTCTTATCTATGTTTCACATTGCACTCGTGAGACTAGATCAAAGAAATCAAGGGACCGAACTGCTTAGCGCACTCGAGTACCCTCCAGGCATACGATGCCAACCCTCATTTTAACAATGTAGAGGAAGTTTCACTTTGCCCCAAAATTATCACTCAAAAATCAATTCAACATCCATTCTTTCGATTATATGAATTTTACACATAAACCATTTAATTTTGGATCAATTTTACCTCGTCGTCAACTGTTCATAAAATATTAATTAGACTTTCAAACTTCATTTTGTTTGGGGGTCTAATTGATATTTTGGGAATAGTTTGGGAGGTTGTTGACGTGGCATGATAAGATGGCACGTGGCATGGTTTATTGAAGAATGATAGAGATCACAAGTTGTTGACGTGACATGGTAAGATGGCACGTAGCATGATTTCTTTGAAGAAGGACAGAGATCACAAGTTGCTGACGTGACATGGTAAGATGGCACGTAGCATGATTTCTTTGAAGAAGGACATAGATCACAAGGGGAATTTTTGAATTTAAAGATCGGTTGGTGGTTGCCAAGAATCATGGATTGGAGATCAAGTTGAAAGCAAAGAGTTTGGCGAATTAGTTCCTAGAATAATGGGATAAAGATGCAGGGAAGTAAAAGATCAAGGAAGATTAAAAAGAGTAAACTACATTGAAGATGGGCAAATCAAATATAAGAGGACTGGAAGAAGGAAGAAGGAAGAAGGAAGGAAGCAAGTACAGTTTTCGTTTGTGATGAATTTTTTAAGCTGTCGTTGAAAGTTGAAAATTAGTAACTTTTTTTTTGTGACGATTTTTTTAAATTGTCGCTAAAATTTATAATTAGTGACATTTTTTGTAACAAAAATTTTAAACTGTCGCTAAAAATTAACAATTAGTAACGTTTTTTTAATAGTGTTTGATGAAAAATGCCATTAATTATCATAGGATTTATTGGACAATAAGTCCACATATTAGAACCTACACATAAGTCCCATCATTAAAATGGTGGATTAAGGTTTTAAATATGGTCGCAATCGTTACGTAATGCTGTTACGTAATGATTGTGGTGGTTACCGCTACATGTTATGTCCGCTATAGTAGTGTGATAGAAATTCACGATCGTAATGGTTGCAACAGTTATGTAAAGGCCGTAGCGGCCATTACATTACTGCTACAACACCGTTATATTTCTTCTTCTTTTTTTCTTTTTTTTTTAAATTTTGTATATATTGCTATTTTCTCTTTTTATTACGTTTTCATTACTTTTTTACCTAATTATATTTGAATATGAACTTATATCTTTCTCATATGTTAAATTTATTTAACAAAATTTAGATTTTTTGTTATGTACTTTTACATTATTATGTTGATATTTTGTATTTTAAACTTCTATTTATGAGACTATTATTTTTAATTTTAAATTTGCTTCATTTTTTTTTTCTTAACAAATCAAAAAAATTATCCATTTTTATAATTAGTAAAGCAAAGAAAATTAAATAAATTCAACAATAGAAAAAATTCATAACAACTTAAAACTAATATAAAAATTAGCATATATATTCAATCATGTTTTAAAACTAAACAAAAATACTAAAAATAATTTCGAAGCTCACTAAATGTTATTCTAAAATAAAAACATGCATATCGGTATGTTTTTCTAAAGTTGTGCAAAGAATTAAAAAATTCATGGCTCCAGTTGCACCATCGTTATGCTACGACTGTTATATTCCGCAACCGCATTAGCATTACCGCTACCGTTGCGGTAACCGCCACCGTTATTCAAAACCTTGGGTGAGTCCTATATATATATACACTTGCTTTAAATGCATGTAGGCATCATATCGTGTTGAGTCGTATTTCTATCGTGTCAGAATTATTTCGACACTAACTTCATGTGTTATTATTTTGTATTATCATGTTGTGTCATTTTTAATTCGTATCTAATTCATGTCGTATTAATATGTTATGTCAAAAAAATTGACCATTAACTAAAAATTTAAGTGTATGAAATGATTAAAAAAAATTCTCCCCAAGTTAAATTTAATGAAACTAATCTTTATTAAACGAAATTAGTCCTAAGAATATTTGATTTCAAACTTAAAATTGATTTTTCTATACGAATTTGGCACCTTTGACAGATTCATGAAAGGAAATGGATGATCTTGAACTGGTTGGCTGAAGAAATGTCACGTTTAGAGAGACGACTGATAGTACAATGCATATATGTATAAATTAAATCGTATTTTTTTGTTATTTCTTTCAATTTAAATTTGAAATTTTATATTTAAATTTTTATATAGCATGATGGTTGAGGAAAATTGATCAATAGTTTTGAACCCTTTAATAAAGAGGAACAAATCATTTTAACAATTATTAGATAGGGTCGGGACGTCTCCAGTCCAGATTTGGAATAGTTTGGTCCAGTTCGGCTTACTGGGTTCACTTTTGGGTCCATTTTCGATAATCAAAACCGTTCAGATTTTAAGGTTTGCTAAATGCATTATTCCTGTAAAAAATCACATCGATTGGATAACAGATACTATGTATTCGGATCACTTTTGTCTAAAAAAGATGGACGGTCAGAAAATGAACGATCCATAAAAAAGTGATCCGAATATATAGTATCCGTTATCCGATCGATTTGATTTTTTAACGGAAATAATATACTCAACAAACCCTAAAATGTGAACGGGTTCGAATTATCGAAAAAAGATCCAAAAGTGAGCCCAATGGGTTGGACTGGACCCTCCAGTCCAGATGGTGGACCCTTCTGTGGGAAGTGGTGACAATTATTGAGTGGGAAGGGTATTCTAGAAAAATTAAAAAATATATTTAATCAGCTTGTTTGGTTTCATTTTTCAAGAAATTAAATTTTTTGATTTCTATATTTTTTTTTTCACTAAATTTTTTAATATTATAAGCAATTTTTTTAAAAATTTCTAGATACACCAAACATAAATACACTTAAAAAGTATAATATTTGTGAAAAAAATATTTAAAAAATTCACTAAACACCAATACATTTTCGTATTTTTGTGTATTTATTAATTTTTTAAAATATTTTTTTATAAATATTTTAATTTTTAGATACATTTAAAAAAAAATTTATTTAAAATTTTAAAAATATTCACTAAAAAGAAAAAATTTAATTTTTAAAACTTTAAATTCAAAAAATTAAAACCAGATACAATGATGTGTTCACACCACTTCAACTGTACACTTCCTAGAAACTTCGACTGTTTCATATTCTTCTTGGGAATTCTTTCATACGCGTATATATACTCAATTTTCTCAGCTTTGACAATTTTGTCAAATCATCGATAGTACATGAGTTTTTGGCCTCTCCAATACTTCTGAATGAATTTTTTCCATGGCTTCTTTCATGAAAATAGGATCTCAGCCAATCATGTTAGGGAGTGCAGGATCTCCAACTTGGTACTCGTCGTTGTTGTTTGTGGCGGTGGTAACTTTTGTGGTGGTGGTTGTTAAGTGCATTTGATTGGGCCAATTGCTTTGAAAGGAACTACTGCCAATATGAAAATATTCTATTAAAAAAAATCTATGAAACACTCTTGTGAGTATGTAATCCATATCAAATCAGTGAGTATTTAGTTGAATTTTTAGTAAAATATTTAGGCTCATTTTTTTTTTTTTTGGGGGGGGGGGGGGAAATACCACCTCAATTTTTGATTTATTTTTAGTGAGTTTTTTTATATAAAAATTATGTTAAAATTTTCTACTTTTCCCATTTGTCTTGTCAATACAAATCTAAAAACATGTTTTTTTTTTTTTAAATTTAAAAAAATCACTAAAGACGAAAATAAGTCAAAATATATTACTTATTTTTGTCTTTTTTGAATTTTTGAATTTTTTTTTTTCATAAATTATAATTTTTTAGTTTTTCTTCTAGGGCTAAATTTAAAAACCTAATTTTTTTAATAAAATATTACAAAAAATTCACGAAAAACAAAAATAAGCCAAAAAAAATTCCCACAACACCCCTTAGCATCACTAACATTTTTAATAGGATATAGATCCAACATAGATCCAACATATTGAATAATTTGTGGTGAAAGATAGAGGAAAGTCACGAAGTATGGACTGAGAAAAGGTGCAGAAGAGATAAGGAAGGCCTACACGAAATCTAATCTACTAATACAATAGTGCTACATGCACCAATTAATGAATACACTAGTATACCAATTAGTATTATGCCATTATTACAAATACCCAAAACCTCTAAATTATGCCACATAATCTGTTAGTATACTAGTTAGTACATTAATTGGTACATATAGTATTATTTTACAATAAATCATGAAACAAATAAGGCTGACAAGCCGGGACCCGGGTTGTCGAAGCCGCGTGGTTTCTGTGGTTATACAAAAACTACGTCATTTTGGCATTTTCTAATTATTGAGATTGGTCTAAGAAAAATACCATGCACTAACACTTATCAACCCATTATTTGTTAAGAATGTATTTGTGAGGTGAAAATTAAATTGATAAAATGTATGGTTTATGAGTAAAATAAATTTCAATCATTGATTATTTTTTTTTGGATAAATTCTAGATTCATAAGTTTGAGTTTGTAATCTTGTTGTTAATCTAAAAGTTGAAGCCATCCAGGTTTTTGGGCAAAAGACATTTTATACTGCTAAATCCACTAAAATTGAACTGATCCACACTGTTTTATCCACTAATTGCAGACTAAACTTTTAAATTATAATCCGTTTTTGAAACTGCTCCGCTCCGCTATAGTTAATACATATACATATATATATATATATATAACCTCTAATGAAATATTAAAATAAAAATGAGTACGAGAAAGATTTAAGATGAAATTGATTACATATTAGTAATTATATATATGAAAAATATTATGTAAAATTAGTTTGTGTTATATATATAAAAAATATTATGCAAATTAGTGTTATATATTATGCAAATACTTGATAATTGGTTAAGAATATTTTTCAATACGCTAACCGTCCCAAACTGGCCGAATTGCGATTTGGTTATCCCCCAACCCGCTATTTATTTTGTAATTTTACTCTTAAATAGCTCGGACTGCACCGCACACAGCTCTATTTGCATTTATGTTTGGTAACTTAGGTGAGAAAAGAAAAGAAACGATTAGTTAAGTTATGAGAAAAAAGAAAAAAATGTATTTTTTTTTTTTACTTTTTTTTTGGATAGATAAGAGAGGGAAAAAAATGATATTAATTTCTCTCATATGTTGGCCCTGTTTGGTGGAGCTTTTTGTAAGTTAAAAGATGATAATTAGAAAGTATAAGCTAAAGTACTCCTACCCCAGTTTCCAAATAATCAACTTTTTTCAGTTTATTTAGGTTATTTTTGCCTAATAAGCTATAAGCAGAAGCTATACCAAACAGTCTGGCACAGACTCCCAAATTAAAATAAGTTATAATCACCCCAAAAGCTGTAACAAACAATCCCGTTGTTTGATTAAGCTATATGAAAGGAAAAAAGAAAAAACAAAACAGAAACGATATAATGTTTTCTTACTAAAGTAACTTGTCATATGTGTTAATCTTTTTATTTGTTCTATATCTAAAATGGTAGTTTTGGTATTATAACAAAATAATGTTTGATTAGTTCCATTTCTCTCATAATCTTTCTACTTTTGGAGAGACTGAAAATAGAAATTGTATGAGATAAAAGTATTTCTCTCCAAACAAGTGATTGAAATTCATTTCTCTCAATTTCAATTTTTTTCAGCTCCAAATCATTCAAGCCAAACAAAATGTTAACCTTCGGGGAACAAAACATTTTTTGACGGATTCATAAATTGTTCCTAATATTTATACATTATTCATAACATGACACAATATTTGTAATGTAATCGCAATGATTCTTTATGCATATTATAAATTTATCATTCATAATTTTTATAACAGGGTGACAAAAGGCACACCACAAATCCAAAACACATGAATTCCCAAAATTAAGAGCTTGTTTGGCATGAATTAAAATAGTATATACATATATATATATATTTTATCTTTTTTGGATCACGTCACTTCTCCACTTTTCTACACATCCTTTTGTAAAAAGTTAATCTAGTACATCATAAAAAAGATGTGTTATAAAAAAATAATTAATACATAATTTTTTTGTGGTGAAAGATATAAATATTGTTTGTGGTATGTTATGTCAATTTGTATTAAAAGTTACGAATGACAAATCTATGATCAACTTATCTAAAGTAAAACTTACAAACAATTGTAATTATGTTATTAACATTATAATTATGTTATGAATGATACAGTGTAAATGTTACATATAATTTTAGTAAAAAAAAAAAAAAATACAATTTGTTAGAATATTTGTTATAGAACAATATAATTTTTTTTACATATATTGTGAGTGGGTGAATATGTTAACAGGGTGCCTACTGTATCACTTTTTATTGTATATGTGACAATTAGAATTATGGCAGAAAATGGGATTTTTTCTGTTAAGAATTTTGGAGTGCTGATGTAACGTCCCAAAAATTGGGTAGGGTATATCTATTTATACAACAAACCCACCTGATAGACAAACACACACACACACACACACACACACATATATATAGCTAACTATTCCATACATCCATTTCCATTTAATCCCAAATGCCAAATACATGCTGTTCACATCTCAATGCCCCTAGTTCCAATCCCAAGCATACATTTTACAACAAGCATGAAATGGAAGCCAAACAGATAATAAGTGCCCTGCAGGTTTACAAATTTATCCAAGAACATTCTTGGTTACACAAAATGGAGTTTCAACTCAACGCAAATACAGCCCTGGGCTTACATTCAACAAATAATAATAAAACAAAAATGGAGTCTCAACTCCGAGTCCTTTCAAGTCAGTGCCTTGGCGGAGGCATATCACATGTACTTGAAATGGTTTCCCTTACAGAGTGAGTCACAGCCCAGTAGAGATATACTGCATAACATATGGACCATGACAAGACTAAAGAGGAGTATGCTCATGCCATGCTCATGATAAAACAATTTATCTCTCTTTTTATAAAGCATGCAATGTTGAGATGCAACAATAGATATAAAACCATTTCCATTTTAAACCATATATGTTACATGAATATAGGCCCGGTGAATCTCTAGGTGAGTGTCTGCAAGTAGGCCCTAATGCACTACCATTGTCCTTTTTACTAGTAAACTGGAAGGCTCGACACCTAACCGTACGGTTCTACACCCCCTACCTAGATTCACCAAGTATTTATCTTTTCGCAAATAGATACATTTCCAAACATTTCTCAAAAACAGATACATTTCCAATGAAATGAATGTAATGCAATGTCCAATGCAACAAATGAGGAATGTGGTTCAATTTACCTAAGTCTCATGCATTTCTACAACAATCATGGTTATCCTCTACCGATAGCCCAAAATAGATATTTCTAAACAGATATTTAAACAATTAAATTCCAAAAATTTGATAAATACAATTTATTCCACATCTCATCAAACATGAACAACTACACTAGTTTTCATATCACAATCACATCCGGTAACCTCTCAAGGTCCATTTCTAACCGTGTCGGTTTTATTCCAACAGATACATTAAGCAAAATAATACCGTTAATGCCCAAGAAAACATCATTTTCTTCCCAAAGTCATTCTACAAGCATTATTAAACTATGACATCCAATTTTGATCAAAAGCCCCAAAAGTTAAACGTAATTCCTTTGTTTTCTTTAAAAAATGCTCTTTTGGTCGCAAAACGATAAAAATTTCAAAACCGATCGAATCGAAGTCTGTTTTTGTTCAAATTTAAAACATAACTCTTTTATAACCTTACAAACATATTCCAAGTTTACACTTTTGTAATTTGGGCATCAACTCTTTATTTTTCTCAAAATTTCTCTTTTAAGCAAATAAATCACAAAATTTCCAAAAATTGTAATTAAATTATATACAACTCTAAGCTCCATATAATCAAGTAAAAGTACATAACGAAGTGTATGAAAAATCCATACCTCAAGCCAAGAAGCTTTCAAATTTTTTGGCAACAGAAATTAAATTTTTTTGGAGCCAAACGACGCCTTTTCTGCCATCTACGTTTTGATCTAAAGCATTAGGGGTAAAAAATGACTTACACTAGATCAAATCCAAGAAAAACCAACTTGGAACCTCTTTTCTCTTGTTTCCTCAGGGCAAGAACTCCAAGAATTCCCAAAAGTTGAGCAAAATATCTATTTGGTTACTACTTATAGATATTTCTTTTTTTTTTTTGTTTGTTTTTGTTTTAACTAAACAAATATCTAACCATATATATATATATAGATACACCTATATATATATCAATTAAAAATACATTTCAACATCTTTAATGACAAAAGTAAATATAATATTTTCTCACCACAAAATATATTTCGTTTAATGGTACACACCATAAATATTCACAATTCTTTTATGATAGTCAAATAATAATAATAATAAAATCACAACACTATTACATGGTTACTAACGGGTCACAATTCAATCAATTGGGTCCAAAATGAATTGAGTTTAATAATTTAAAATAAATCCCCAACTGATTTATTTCAAATCATGGTCCGAACACCCAAAACTCAATTTTAAATTTTGCTATAAATTAAACTGAACACCAATCAGTCCGGGAATTTTCATAAAATAAATACTCATCATTAAATTTTGAAATTTTTATCCAACGTACTAGACTCATATGGGAACAACATATAAAAAGTTCATAATTTTTTGAGGTCGGAAACTAATTTTAAAAAATACAAAACTGAACTGTTTTTGCACAAAATTTACACGGCAATCAAATTCGAAAATTTGCTCAATTAAGTTATGCGCTGGCTATTTAAAAAACATTTGGGTCATTACAGCCGATACCTTTTAGGTCAATTTAAACAAATTATCAAATACAAAACTTGAGAGAAAAAAAATCAAATTTAAGAATGAATTTAGCCCTAATACCTACCGGATAACACAAAAAGATATTTTGAAAATAGTAGAGTTACTCACACCAACTCAAATCTACGTTTTATATAATAGAATAGATATATTAGAAAGTGTGAACAACAACATAGGTGTACTTCAAATCGCAATTATAAAATCTATGGACATGCTTGAAATTTATTGTTGCACGTTTGGGAATAAGAAAAATTATCACAAAAATTTAAAGATAGTATGCATAGATATACTCATTCCAACACCCTTTTTTCCTTTCCCAAAACAAAGAATTTTTTTTTCTTCATATAATTAATTCACTATAAGTTTCCCTAGTGTACTGATTAGAGAAATGCTAAATTTTTAACTTCGAACTCATGTAGTATAAACTAGGGATGTAATTGGTTCAGTACGATCAGTATTTAGATAAAAAATTTCACCGAATTTATAACATCAGTTTTATTATTTTGAATACCGATACAGACTGCTTCTTCCATCAAATCGCACCGAACTGAATCGATTGAAACAGTTTGGTTTGGTGTGGTTTAATCAGTATAGGATCTTTCAAACTTGAGCCACTTTACAATATAATCACTAATCTATGTAAAAATATTAAATTAGTTATTTGTCCACCATTTCAAATATATCCAATCCATCCATTTATAAATACTTTTCAATTCCAAAATTAACAAAAATAAAAACAAAAAAAAAAAAAACTTAAAAAATACTAAGGTTTCAAGAATAATGAATTAGAGTTAAGATTATATATAATAAGAGTTTACAAACTTGGGTTATAAATATGATAAGGTTAATTAATTAAGCTTAATATTTTATTATACTTATTAATGTCATTAAGTTATTAGATTATATATATATATATTATTAATACAATATATGTTGAAGCAGTCGGTTTCGGTTTAGTTTGGTGCACATGGTGCTTGAACATGATACCAAACCAAAAATCGAAAAAAATCAAATTTAAAAAACTAAAAAAAATTAAATTTAAAAATCGCACAGACCAATTATTGTTAAAGCCAGTTTGGTCCGGTTCAATCAGTTTGATTGGTTTTTTCGATTTTTGTTACATCTCTACGTATAACCCATTAGGTAACATACAAGAAACACTACAATTTTTTTCTATAAACCAAATGCAACTTTCTTGAAAAGTTGTAAAGAAGCTCTGATGAATGACCTTGAAGACATGACATACATTTGATTTATCAAATGAATATGTAGAGATAATTTTTCACGAGAGAAGGAAATTAATCATTCCAACACCTCGTGCCCTTACCTTTTTTCCTTCCCAAAACAAATAATTACAAATAATATGGTTTAAGAAGAATCCGAAGATGATGGTGCGAGGGGGTTGTATTTGTTGACATGATTTAACAAGAAAATTACAAATAATATTGGCAAGAAAATCAATTAGAAGGATTAATGGGACACAACTAGGTATAGAGAATGAAAGTGCTGCTAAGCTAAATCTTTTCAAACACTTGAACTCATCATATATCTATTTAGAATTTGAAAATAAATAGAATAGATTAATTTTTATTTTTTAAATTTTGACCCATCCCAGACTAAATATGCACATACTTGCACTTTTCTGAGCCTGCCAAATTGGACCAGAAAGAAGAGTTCTATAAGCCAACCTTTTTTTCAAGATCTTAGCCGAAAATAATTAGGGGATTTGGTTATAATCCACTTATAATAAAATTTTAATGTATTAAGGACAAATATAAAAGTTTTCTTTGAAAAATCCAAAACAATCATTATTACCAAAATATACTTAGTGAGCTAATATTTTAAATTTTAAAATAATATAACTTTTGATCTATATATGAGTTTTTAATAAAATTAGTATTTTTAGAATCCTCTCATTAAAACCTATCAAACAAGATTCATGTTGACTATGAAATTTTTTAAAAAATAAAAATAAAAATAAATATTGTCGAAATTAATGTAAACAGTAACATGTTATTCTGGTTCACAATGCCATACCATTTTATTGCTACCTAAAACAGAGTACATATTAGATGAACTAACCAAAAATACACATACACAATATTTTTAAATTTGTATAATATAAAATAAAAGTGTTTCTTGTCAAAAGAGTTCTGTGATATATATATATATATGCATGGGCAATATTGTCAAAGGAAAAAAAATTTACTCTGTCCTTGCGCAATTATGCTCCTCCTCCTTAGAGGGTTTATGAAACAAAATAAATTGGGTGGTCCTTTTTACCAAACAAGGGCCAATAAAGGGGTTTTGGCTAAATTTCTCAAAATAATCAGGCCATACCTAACAAAAATATAATAAATAATCAAATCCCATGCCCTTTTAAAATAAATTTCTCAAAGTTATGCAATTTTAAACTCATATCACTTTTTTTTTTTGGATCGGAAAAAAAAATCTTTATTGATGGAAACATACGAAGTATGATACAGTACATTAATAAAGAGGAGCTCAGAGCTAGCTCAAGCTCGAAGCTCTAGTTGGTAAGAAACCAATAAGAAGAGAAAAATAAAAGCCCAGAATAAAAAACAACCAAAGTACAACCAAAACAGAGCAAACCAAAGCGAACCAAACATTAGTAGTCAGCATAGCAGTAGATTGCAGGACTAGCAGATAACAGATCACCAAGACTAACAGATCAGCAGCGTAACAGATTAGTCACAGTTGTTCAATCCTCACACAATTTTGATAGTCACCAAGATGAAGCAGCTTATTCCAAGACTGAACAGCAGGGTAACATATTACCAAAGCAAAGCAGACCATTAGCTAACCATCATGTAGCAGAATACTAGGCTACCAGATTACTATCAGATAAAACAACCTTTACTGTAACGCCCTCAAAATAATAACATTAAACCCAACAGTAAGGACAAGCATTGATATATAAAAGTTCCGCCTCCTTCTATTTAACACAGTTTCATTACAAAAGTATTACATGTTAACAACAAAAGCAAATGCCCTAAGGGCTTACAGCTTTCCAAGTTAACACTTGGTTACAAAAAGAGAGCACTAGCTCAAATACACCTTAAGCCATTGGCTTGAATTTACATGTAATACATCAAAGAAAATAGACAACCAAAAAGTCTGTCAGCCTCAAGCCTCCCAAGCTATGTCCTTGGAGGTGGCATGCTACCTGTACCTGAAAATGATGTTCCCATATAGGGCGAGCCACAGCCCAGTAGAAATATACTAAACCAGTTATGAATAATGACTAAAAGATTAACAGTTGATAGATGATCAACACTTTTACACTCTTTCATAACACATTACAATTCCAAGACTTTCAAGTCTATGTTCAATTCACTCTCCATTTCATTTAAATTCTCAATTTATAATTCATGGCTCAGAACCTGGCCAAACAACTCATATGAGACAATAACTCATATTAACCACTTTCAATTTCATTACTTCCACAGATAAGCATATTAGCTATATCACATTCCCAAGACAAGCATATGAGCTCTGTCAACACACTTCTAGATAAGCATATGAGCTCTATCTACGGAGTCCATCCCCTATCTTCTCCCAAACAACATCCGGTTTAGAGGTACATCCCCTATCTTCCCCTAAACCGTGGAGTACATCCCCTATCTTCTCCAACACAACACAATGCATATAAACAATAATTATACACATCACAAATCAATACATAAAGTTAATGTATTCTTCAACTGTTATACTCAATGACACATTTCAATGATTGGTTTTAGTTTGCCTAATCATTATGCATTGTCTATAACAATCAAGACTATCCTCCACCGATAGCCCAAAGCAGATATTTCTAAACAGAAAATAAATGCACAAAATGGATATTAAATCAACATTTCAATTTGGTGAGTGATAAGTAATTCAACTACACCCCTTAACCCCATACACTTTCAATCTCAACATTTCCACTTCAATTCCTCATTTCTCATAATTAATCATATCAATTAATTAATCAATGTAATTAGGGCATTTTTCCATAATTGACATTACAACCCTTAAGGTTCCATTTTCATCAATGTTTCAACATTAATCCCATGTTTCTACACTAAACATGCCTCTAGGTTCATTATAAATAAAAACCCCAATTTTTGTATAATTACACAAAGGCCCAAAGTTTCTCAAAATTACACTACAACTTCCAACACATCAAAATGCTAAAATTTAAAGACAAAATCCATAAAGAGGAGTAGGATATCCCTACCTCAAAGTTTGAGCTCAAAAGGAGATGAAGACCCAACACCCAACTTGCTCCAAAGCCAAATATTTTCAGATTAGATCGAAGCCCAAGTCACCCTCTATCTTTTTAACAAAGCACTTAGGGTAGATTCACACTATAAGGAGATGATTTCTTAGAGAGAAGGCAAGTCTAGAGAGAGAGAGGCTCTCAGATTTAGGGTTTGAAGATATAAAAGTTTTGAAAAAGTGAAGTTTAGATCGCTGCTGCGAATTGATATAAATAGGCTCGCTCGAGCGAAGACTTGGTCGCTCGAGCGACCAGACACAGAAAACCCTAGCTCGAGCCAAGAAGGTCTCGCTCGAGCCAACAACCCAGAAGCTTGCTCGAGCGAAGAAAAGCTCGCTCGAGCCAGGAACTCGACCCTTCAGGTCTGCAACTAGACGCACGCTCGAGCGACAAACTGCTCGCTCGAGCGAAGACCGAACCAGATCGCTCGAGCGAAGAAAAGCTCGCTCGAGCCAAAAATCATGGTGTTTAGGTCCAGTACCAGACGCAATCGCTCGCTCGAGTGAAGCCACTCTGGCTCGACCCACCAAACACAAAACTCAATGCTCGCTCGAGCGAAGGACAAAAATTCTGGGCAGCAACCCTTGGCTCCCAAACACAACCAATCTGAAACAAACCTGCCCAACACATCCTATAACTCAAATACAATGTAGAAAAGGATGTAAACAAGACAATACTCAACTATTAACATCCACGGACACATGTCCGGATCACTGCACAATAAGGGGTAAACCCGGGATCGCTATATTTACACCCTCTAACTAGTCACCAAGACTGAGCAGCCATAAAACCAAGACCAGAACCTAACTCCTACTTTATACTATTGGATTCAACATCTAATTTGATTCCACTTGAACATATAGTCATCAACTGAGAAAGGAAAGTCTTTTATAGATGCTTTGAGCCAGAGAGTAGTTCTGATTTTGATGAGTTCACATAGACCTGAGGAATTAGGTAGTGACATAGAGAAAACACACTCATTCCTATGTTTCGAGAGAGACCGTAGAACAACTAGTGGTATAGCATTCCAGATTTTCCTTTCAAGAGATTTAAATTTTCCACCCAACCACCAGTTGAAAAGACCTTCCACTGATCCTTGAATACACCAATTAAAACCCTAATCTCGTATCACTGATGACCAGATAAACCAGGAGAAAGTGCAATACAGCAAGGCATGAAGAGTAGATTCAACTTCAGTGCTACAGAATGGACAGAGGGTGGATGCATTGCTGCTTAAAATGCTTATTCTGTGCAAAAACTCTGCAGACTTGATTATATTTTTCCAAGCTAGCCAACCAAAAAAGAGAACTTTGGGGGGAAGAGCATTATACCAAACAAACTTACTTATTCTAAGTTGAGGGCCAAGCAGATAGCTGCTGAAAGAATAAAGGGCAGAGACAGAGAAAGAACCACAAGCCCAAACTTGGCAATCCACATTGTCAAGACACAGAGGAGGAGAAGAGGATAAGACATTAACAAGTCTGTTCTCTTCAAGCAGTTCCCAATCATAAAGCTCTCTTCTATATGGAAAAGTCCAAATATCTGAGCTGGATTTCATGTGGAAGAAATGTTGAAGGGATCCTTCCTTGCTAGTAGAAAGGTTATAGAGAAGGGGAAATTCTGTTTTGAAGCAGAGGCCTTCACACCATTTATTACGCCAAAATCTGATTCTGGACCCATTCCCCACTTTAAGTAGACAATTATCCAAGTAGAAATTGAACATATTCCTGCTATAGGCCCCAATGGATATAATGTCAAACCACATTCTAGAAAGCTTATAATGGGATCTCAGTGGAGGATGCCAACAATTTTCATCAATTTTATACTTGCTGCAGATAGCGCTTCTCTAGAGTGCATTGACTTGATTCCCAAATTTCTACCACCATTTGAGTAGTAGACAAGTATTCACATCTCTAATCCTTCTTATACCACTTAAACTCGTATCACTTTGTGAGGTGTTGTTTATGACTTTTACTTTGAAATCATATTTTCAACACACTCCAATGAAGTTGTGTTTGTTCAATTAACATATACTGTAAAATTTCTAAAGTTGTGTTCTAAAAACATAATTTTATGTCTGAGATATGATTTTACATCAAAATAGAAAGTTACCGTAATGCTAGAAATTCAAAAATTTTATCGAGAAAATATTTAGAATAAGTATTGTGCAGTTGAAATTCATTCCAAGCGTGGGTCTTATTATAAAAGAATTGAATCTCGACAATATCTTACAAATCGGGATACATTTCTTCACATTTTCTTTAGTCTATTTTTTTATGAGAAATGAGCAATGTTAGGAACCCATAAATTCTACCCATATTGTGTTATATTATATAAGAATTGAATCTAGAGCACATATCATAGTTGGGGATAAAGTTTTTAACATTTTCTCTTAATCTTTATCTTTTCTGAGAAAATTATCATAAGAAAGTAGAATTTTTATGATAAAAAAATGCAAAATAATTTTTTTGAAAATGAAAAATTCTTTTTTCACTTTGTGTTAACTACTCTCTCTCTCTCTCTCTCTCTCTCTCTCCGAACCCAACCATTCATTTAATACTAACTCCATATTTTTGTGAGTAGTATTAATCTTTTTTTTTTCTTTTTTTTTTTCCCGAATGATAAAAAGGTATTATTAGCACTCACTCCCCCAAATTGAGGCCGCTTCCATTAGCTTCCCCTCAAAATGACCAGCGTTATGATTTTTCCATATACGCCAAAGAATATTAGCACCAAAGCACAGAACACAAAACTACATTCTCAGATCACTCCATCTCCGACATAAGATCTCCCACCAATAAATAAAACACCATTCTCATCACATGAAAAGAAAGTGAGTTGGGGAATTCTACTTTCTCCTAGTAAATCAAATTAGGAAATAATATCCTAAGGTCCATCCAAGGTATCTCTAAGTCACCAAGTACTTCAATTGTAACATCTCAACTGTGGTAGTTGATATCAAGCCTAGATCACACAATACCCTTCCTCTTATGTAGAGTTTATTTTGGGGTTCTTCAAATTACTAGACCATAACCAAATTGGTGTAACCATTTTAGGAAACACTCGAGCTCTAGTTTCTGCAACGAGGAATGAAGTTCCAACAAGAAGAGGAAGATCTGAATCATGCTGCTTGGTGAATGATCTTGTCAATGCTTTTGTTAAGTTGGCGCGTAGTTTTGGTTATGGTTGTGCTTTCTTAGGTGTCGTCTGTTTTGCCTCATAAAATGCATCGTGACCGAGATATCTAAAGTTTGGCAATTTTATCAAATCATTAATAGTACATGAGTTTTTATCCTTAGAATCTCTAATGATAAATCCTCTAAGAGCTTGGAGTTCTAACAGTACTAGTGAACCAAGCTCCATGAGCATGTGGTTTAAAAAGTAACACTTAGTTATGTCCAAATGTGACAAACGTTTAAGCAAACCAATCCAATTTGGACCACCTCAAGATTGTGACAAGCTTTGAGATCCAATATCTCAAGATTAGTCAGTTCTGAAATGTATTGGGGAAGTTTTGTAATTAAAGAAATTCCTTGAAGCCAAAAAAATTTCAACTGTTTCATATTCTTGAGTGCATTGAGAATTTTGATGTCTGCAACTTCAATGTGATGTGTGACCAAGAGGTTGTGGTTGGGTCAATGGTGATGTGATGTTGGTTTGAAAGATGGTGGGGACGGTTGTTTGGGTGAGAGAGGAGGGATGGTGGTTTGGATGAGAAAGAAGAAGAAATTGTGGGTTTTGATCTACAACTTGAAATTAAGAGCTAAAATATAAGGTTTTTTTTTTTTTTTTTTCGCTGAAATATGATGGCAGCGGAAAATTGATCACATTTTAAATATGAGTAGGTAAATTGATAATATCAAAAGACCATTTGTGAAATTGATTTTTACAATATAGATTGAGGGAAAATGATATTTCCTTATTTTATATTTATATTTTAGGATAACCTGATAATTGAGGAAAACTTATTAGTAGTTTTAAACTATTCAATGAAAGAAAGGAAAATCATTTTAGCAGTTATTATGTGTGATAGCTACTGAGTGAGAAGGGGTGGCAATTATTAGTTAAGAAGTGTATTCTTGAAAAAAGTGAACAAATATGACAACCATTTACACCAATTCAAATGTATACACTAAAAAGTGTGCGTTCAAAATGGCAAATATAGAATCCGAGGACGTGCTTGAAATTTACAATTTTACATAAAGGTAATTTAAAGATAACAAAAGTTAATACAAAAGTTTTCAAGATAATATAGATATGCTCCAAAACAGCTCTGTGCCCCCATTTTTTTCCTTTCTCAAAATAAAGTAAATAATTCATTTTTTTCTCATGTAATTCATTGTAAGTTTTCCAAGTGTATTAATTAGAGAAATGGTAAATTTTGAACTTGAACTCATGTAATATAACCCCCATTAAGTAACATACAACAAAACTTTAAAAAAAAAAATTATAGAAAAAAAAATCTAAGATTTGAGCCTTATAAAAAAATAAATATTAGTTTTCAATTTAGTCAATTTAAATTCTGATCTTTCGGTTTATTTTCAACTTAAATCATTTGCTTGTTTTTGTTAATTTAAACTCTCAAAAAAAAAAAAAAAAAAAAGAAAAAAAGAAAAGAAGTGTATTTAGTTATTAAACGGGGAATTTTTTTTAAGGTCCCTAATAATAGTAATTTAGAGGATAAAGGACACCAAAAAAAAGGGTGATGCATCAGGTCCTTGAACTATATGGCGCGCATTTTTAATTATTTCGTGGACCAAAATACCCTTCACAAATCAACACAGAAACAAACGATTCTCGAAATCGAGTTCCATTCCAAGCATCCAACCATCTTCACGAGCAAAAGAGCAACAGAATTATGGTTTCAATATCATCTTCACCATTGACATTAGAGTTTCATTATCTTCTGCAAAAATCATTCCCATTCTTTCCTCACAAATTTCTCTGACCCCGTTTTCACTGTTCATCGCCATCTCAGTTCATCTTCGTCACATCGCATCTTCATCTCAGGGCATATCAGTTCGTAATTAAAGTTTCATCCAAACTCTGGTAAGTTTTTCTACAATCCAACTAGATTTTCTCCGAAACACGCTTAATTGCATTTTATATTAACCTTTCATAAATTAGGGTTTCAATTTCGTAATAAAAAGCTACATAAATTTAAAAAAAGTTATTTCTCTGTGTTTTGAACTTATTCTTGAACATGTTTGTGTGATTTTATCTATAAATTTCTCTAACATTTAAATTTCTCTGGTTTTTGCTTGATGTATGTTTCTTCTTTGAATTTTCTCTGGCATGTTTATTTTGAAAAAAGTTATTTCTCTATGTTTTGATCTTATTCTTGACCATGTTTTTGTGATTTTGTTTATAAATTTCTCTACTCTGTAAATTTGTCTGGAATACGTATTTTTCTTTGGAATGTCTATTGCTCTCTTGTCTGTTTCTAAGTTTCTTTGGCATTGTGGAGAAGTGGATTTGGAAATACTCTTTGGATCTAATAGGACGCTCGAGATCCTCAACTAATCACCTTAAAAGGAATGAACACTTTGGTCGGGGGTGCCGGAATTAGCACTCCGACGGATAAGTCAGTGTATACTCTCTTGGTTGCTTATATCTTAAGTTAAACTTACTTATTCTCATATACCTTTCTTTGGTTGTTGTTCTTCTATTTATATACGCTCCTAGTCTTCAGGGGAGGGCCCACTATTAATCCGTCGTGTGATTGTTCACTCGGCCCTCCTTTCGTCGTATTCCAACTTTAAATCGGCCCCTCGCTCAACTGACTTTATGGCCAATTAAGATATTCGCATCCGAACCTACGACGAGGGTGAGTATAATATATATCGATTGTCTAAATATGTACTCGGCCTATTTGCATCCCCTATTATTCGGCTCCCACAGGCATTTATAAATATCTCTGGCCACATCACTTTTTCTCTTATGTGTCTTTATCAGGTTTAATTTTCTCTGGTTGTGTATGTAAATTTCTTTGGCATTTTATATTATGGATTGGAATGTTTGTTTCTTCTTTAAATTTTCTCTGACATGTTTATTTAAAAAAAAAAAAAGTTATTTCTTTGTGTTGTGATCTTATTCTTGAACATGTTTATGTGATTTTGTCTATAAATTTCTCTACTTTGTAAATTTCTCTGGAATATGTATTTTTCTTTGGAATGTCTATTACTCTCTTGTCTGTGTCTAAGTTTCTCTAGCATTTATAATTTTCTCTGGCCACATCACTTTTCTCCCTTGTGTGTCTCTATCATGTTTAATTTTCTGTGGTTGTGAGCATTTTAATATTATGGACTGGAAATTTTCTCTAGAATGGAAATTTTCTCAATAATGTGCAATTTTCTCTGGAATGTATAATTTTCTCTAGTATGTTTATTTTCTTCAATTCTTGGTTTCAATGTTGTGTAATTTTCAGTGGCATGTTTACATTGCTTTGTTTATTTTATCTTGCTAATTGTGGAATGGAAATTTTCTTTGGTTTGCCATGTTTACTTTTCTCTATCATTCATTTTCTGTGCTTGCTAGATATATGTTTCTTTTTTGAATTTTCTCTGACTATATTTTACTTCTATATGTAATTTTAACAATTATTGAAAATTTCTCTGCTATGTTTATGTCGCTTTGTTGATTTTCTCAGAATGGAAATTTTCTATTGCTAGATGTATTCCACAAGAAAACAATTAGTACTCTGACATTTACTTTTTAGTGTCTAATTTTCTCTGACATTTATAATTTTCCTTGGCCATCTTAGTTTTCTCCCTTATGTGTAATTTTCTCTGACATGTCCAATTTTCTCTGGCATGTTCATTTTTCTCTGGGATTTAATATTGACATCTTTATGTTTTCATCATTGTCTAGAAATGACAAAACATAAAAGCAGCAAAACACCGGAAACACCGAGCAAGAAATAGAAACTCTCTCACTCTTCTTATGATCTAAAATCAAAAAGCAGCAAAACACCACAAACTCTTTGCCAAAACACACAAGTCCAAGGTGATGAAGTAACTAGCATCAAGATGAATACCCCAACTTCAAAAGACTCAAGCTCAAGGGGGAAAAAACCTGTTAAACTCCAAATAAAGAGAGCTCATTACAGTATTCAATACCGATCCAACCTCTCATTTGTTGTCTCCTTTTTTCAAACACTTAAATTCAATTCAAACCAACTTGTAGAGCTTCAAAAGACCCCATTCTGGTATTTGATCCAAGCTCTAACCACTGGAAGGATGGATCCAAGGAAATCTAGGAAATCTAATGATGATGTAGTTGCAATAATCCAACGTTACAATGAAAAAACAAAAGCATTCACAGTTGGTAAAAAGAACTTAACCTTTACAACCAATGACATGACCTTGATTTTTGGTTTGCAAGGAGGTAAAGAAGCCATGTCATTAAGATACTCTAAAAAGTCAAAATCTGCATTCTTAAGGAGAAGATTCCCAGAGGACACAAGGCTCACTGGTCCTGTTCTTAAAAATGCCTTGGTCAAAGCAAGGAAAGGTAAGTAACCAACTGACTTCAAAGTTGTAGCAATCATTATTACATTGTACTTGTGTCTCACCCTATTTTTTGCAACAAGTGGGAATTCAATAGGGTGGATTTTTATAAAGTATGTGGAACCTCTTGAATCAATGAAGCAGTATGATTGGCCAGAAGCAATCACATCAACATTGATTGATTCTATCATAGCATTGCACAAAACTCCAGAAAGAGTTATGGGGTGTGTCATTGCATTGCTGGTAAGTATAATTTCCATTCAAATTTGTAGTTATCATACTTACAAATTTGTGTGTTTAGCAAAATTTAATTACTTTAATTTCCATCATAGTATTGGCTATGTGAACATGCAAATATCATTGACTCGGAAGACAGTAACACAATTGACTTCCCTACAAAGCTTGACCAAATAGCTACAGAAGACACCAGTCCACTCTCTTGCACCTCGACAGGTTAGATTTCTATCGCCACTGAAATCTCAGTGAAATTCCAAAATTTCTCTGACCATTGGTTTGTTTCCCTCCCTGTGCCTTGATTGATTGAGATCAATTTTCTCTAAACTATCAATTTATGTTTCTTCTTTGATTACCACTGGTTTATTTCTGCCATTGTAATCAATTTTCTCTGCAATCCAAATTTCTCTAACTACAATTGTAACACATTAACTTATATGCCTTGATTGATTTTCTCTGATATCTGAATTATGTTGGTTGTTTCATAATTTTCTCTGGCCCATAAAATTGTTTCTTGTTGTGTGTAATTTTCTCTATCCTATAACTTATGTGCCTTGCTGCTTTGATTAACACTGCTTATTTCTGCCATTGTAATGAATTTTCTCAGGAATCCAAATTTCTCTGACACAATTATAGTAACACATTAACTTATATGCCCTTATAGATTTTCTCTAATATCTAAATTATGTTTTTTGTTTCATAATTTTCTCTACCTCATAAAATTATCTCCTTATTTGTAATTTTCTCAGGCCCATACAATTTTCTCTAAAGTTTGTTTCCGATTAGTATCATTTAGATGAATTTTATTTGCCTTATTTGAATTTTTTCTCTCAGTGAATTTTGCAACATTTCTCTAATAAAAGAGCCTCCTGTTATAGATAGATAACAAGGAGCTAGTTAAAAACCCATAAGAGGAGTTTTATCTTGGTAAAAAGAAGAAGAAAGAATAAAAAAAGGCAATTGTCAAATTCAAGGAGACATTAGAAGATTCATCTGAAGAAGCAGGGAATGAAGAAGGAGAAGGCAACATAGAAGAACAAGAAGCCAGCAATGGACAAGAAGATCAAGCAAGCAATGGAGAAACGAAAGCCAGAAAAGAAAGTGAAGAAATAGAATTAGAAGACAAAGAAGAACATGAACAGAAAGAAGAAGACAATGAAGAAGAAGATGAAGGCACTTAATCTAAACAGTAAAAAGAAAACAATGAGGAAAGTGATGAAGAAGAACATAATGAGCCGATGAACCAACATCATGATAGCATTTGTGGCTCAACAATGCATCAGCTTCAAGAATCTGAGGAATCAAAGGATGCTCAAATTGCTGATCTACATAAAAGACTCAAGGCACTTTCTAAATCCAAAATAGAAGAAGAGAGAAATTGGAATGAATTATTTGCAGAAAAGAAGATTGCAATAAGAACCTTGACATCACATAACTCAGAACTTCAAGAAAGAGATAGCATAAACCAAATGAAAATAAGGATGTTGGAGGTTCAAAAAGAAGATGATACAAAACAATTCAACAATTGAGGTATTCAATTTCAGAGCTTGAAACTGAAAATGCTAGAATGCATGAACAAATTCAAGAACTATCCGTCCAACTAGCAACACAACATTGCCGAACACCAACACAAGTTCAATCACAAGGTCAGTGAAAATCTTGAGCCCCAAAAAGTTATGTCCTTCTGTCAACATAACTCAGAGAAATTTCTATTTATTATAATTTTCTCTGTCAATGGTAATTTTCTCTAGAAGTTAAATTTCTCTGACCATATTTGTTTCTGCTGCTTATTTCTATTGATTTCTACTGCTTATTTGATTTTCTCTATCTATTTGCTTATTTGATTTTTGGGGCTTGTTTGATTTTCACTGTGTATAGTTGGAATAGAAGTGGAACAACAACCAACAACCCTGCAAGAACAAGTGGCACACAAAGAACAACCAAAACAAAAGACAAAAGTTTATGGTACCTGAAAAATATTGAATCAAATAAATTTACATATTGAAATATCATCTCTTACTTCAGAGAAATTTCACTTTTATTGATATTTTCACTGTTTACAATGAAAAAAGATCCTATATCAATGATAAAGAATTTAAAGGCAAAAAAAGGAAAGAAAAGTAGCAAGATCCATAATTTCAATATCCCAAAGTTGCGAAGGTGACTAGAGGTTCAAAGCAAGCTGCAAAGCAAACAGAGTAAACCACGAAAGACAAAGAAGTACTTGATGCCGATGCGTACGTCTTGCCTCAACCAACAAGCATCAGAAAATCCTGGGTTTTTCCACAAACTCTACCGGTTTCAAAATTGATAAAAGAACATGTAAAAGACATCTTGCAGCACATATCAAATGTGTCTGGACTCAAGTAAGTACAACAAATAAAATAGAAGATAACAAACAACAATTTACTAACTTATATTGCATTAACAACTATTAAATCCCTTCTTTGTCATCTTGTAGGGCTTTAATCTGGACAAGTGAGTTGAATCTCATTACCTTTGAAGATATTGGAAACCTAATAAAGGAAAAAGAAATTGCCAACAATGTAAGTCTTTCACCAAAATTTCTCTGCAATGTTCCATCAGCCTTTATAAACCAATGTTACAATTATAAATGATATTTTCAGGTCATTGATGGCTATGGAGAGATCCTATTTGCTGACCAAAGGAGAAAACGACAACAACCAACTTCATTTTTTTTCACATGCATGAGCTTAGTACGTTACTACTCTTTTATTTGATTTTCTCTAAAATTTACTTACTACTTTCTGTTGTTAAGATACTTCTTGAAGCTAGTTGTGTCACTAGTCTAATTTTCTTTGACTAGTTATGTGCATTTAAAATTTCTCTATGTGTATATTTCTTAAATTCCTATCATTTCAACTTTCTCATAACATAACCATTTTTTGATTTTCTCTGACCATAGAACTTCATCAAGATGATGGAAAATCAAACTTTCCGAGTCTCATTATTTGACAAGCATCTTGAAACAGCATCGAGGAACTACAGGTTCCTCTATTTCCCAATAAATACTGGGGGTAATAAGAAGTCAACAAATGGAAATCACTGGACCTTGCTAGTCTTGGACAAACAAGACAATTTATGGAGGTTCTACAACTCACTAAGGCCAAGGAGGGATGATGCATAAGACAAATATATCAAAGATGCAAAACAATTGGTAATGAGTGCAAATTTCTCCGATCCATGATAATATTTATGTAATGATAATTTTTATAGAATCCCATTGATTTGTTTATAAATTTCTCTGTTATTTAAAAATTATTTTTTTGCAGCAAGATTATGTGGAAATTTTTTTGAAAGCTTGCCTTGAAAGAGAGGCACAATCACAACCCTCTTTCAAATTAATAAACTCACAAAACATAAATTACGATTTTGAATATGTTAACAATGCTCCACAATAAGATAGTGATTCGTAAGTTTCATACAACATCTATAAATAAGATAATCTAATATGAATGTTTCTTAAAACTAACTATACCTATAATTTATATGCAGTGTGGATTGTGGCCTCTTTGTATGCTACATAATGAGACAATATAGCAACCATGAACCTATCAGCTCAAAATTGTCCACGCAAGACGTAAGGTTGATGAGGGCAGAAATCATAGAGAGATTTGTGACCAAAGTTGGCCGGTCATGGACAAAACTAATTCAAATACCACCAGAAGAATAACCAAAAGTATAATAGTGAAAGCACACTAGTGAAAGGAAGACAATGTACACAATATAATTAGGATTAACCATTCAATTTATTTTTTCATACATTGAAGGAAAGATGATGTTTGACATATATGTGTATATCTTTTTTTGACTAATGTAAATTTCATAGCTATCAACGGTTAAATATATTTTTTTTTATTGTGATTGTCAACACAATCCACACAAAGAAATTGTTCTACAAAAATTTCTTTGGTATGATATTACTAGAAATTCACAGAGAAATTTAACTCGTATTTTGCCAAAGGGATGCCTATATGATCATGTAATCTGTAATGTTATGTGTTGGTACAAAACAATCATCAAATTCAAAAAACACAAAGCGCACAGTAATTTTCTCTACTATTGGCAAATTTCACTGGATGAATTTGAAGCTTCAAAACACAATGCATAGATAACTTTCTCTGCTAGTGGCAAATTTCTCTGGATAAAATTGACTGGTATTATAAACACACTGCCCACAGTATGTTTCAACCAACACAATGCACACTGTAATTTTCAATGCCATCGGCAAATTTCTTTAGACGAATTGGACCTCACAAAACACAATGCACATTTCAACAAACATAATGCCCATAGTAAATTTTTCTTTTATTGGCAAATTTCTATGGATGAATTTGACTGGTATGAAGTTACCAGAAATTCACAGAGAAATTTAACTCGTATCGTGCCAAAGAGGGTGCCTATATGATCATGCAATCTGTACTGCACTGTGTTGATACAAAACAATCATCAAATTCAAAAAACACAATGCACACAATAATTTTCTCTGCTAATGACAAATTTCTCTGGATGAATTTGAAGTTTCAAAATGCAATGCACACAGAATTTTCTCTGCTATAGCCAAATTTCTCTGGATGAATTTCACTGGTATTATAAACACGCTGCCTATAGTATGTATCAACAAACATAATGCACACTTTCATTGCTATTGGTAAATTTCTCTGGATGAATTTGATAGGTATTATTATATACACTGTCCAAAAAACACATTTCACAAAATAGAATACACAAAGTAATCATCAAATATATTATTCAATCAATAAAATGTATTATCCTCAACTATTTAACAAAAGTTCCTTGCATGTCCTCTTATTATGACGACCAATACTCTTACAACGACTACACTTAATCAACCTTTTAAACTCTCTAGTAGAAGTAATTCTATTCTTCTTTGGCCTCCTAGTTGGTCTCTTACTCAATGGAGGTAAAATCATAGCATCATCAATGCTATACACAGGTTTTTCAACAGTTAGAACTGGGCCAATCAAAAACGAGTATGCTTGACGATACATATCAGCATGAAAAAATGGTTCAACAAATGAATTCAAATTCTTTCCACTCCTAAAAATTGCAGCAATAGGATGTTGACATAGATATCCATTTATTTTCCATTTTCGACATGAACAAGTTCTCAACCCAAGATCAACCATAACCGAAGGAAAACAATGCACTTCAAAGACCTTATCAGATGATAAACTGACATTCCATGTCCTTCTATCCAAGAAAGCCTTCTTCAATACACTATCCATACGAGGACAGAGAACTTTATTCCATTTACTAGAGAGTAGCCTTCTATCAGACCTCATATTCATGATTTGGAATCATATCATGTCCACCAAATTTGTTATTGGCAAGTGCCGAGCTTCTCGTATCCATGAATTGAATGACTCAGCAACATTTGAATACATCTCACCATAACATTTCCCTTCAAAATATGCATCACTCCAATTTTCATATGGTAAACTTCTCAAGAAAACACTCACAATGTCTCCTCTCTCACTTTTTAATTCATTTAACTTGAAATGAAATGATGCCCTTGTTGGCGCATATGCACATTCTGAAAACTTGGACACAATCGTCTCTCTAACCAAATTTGTGTTTCCACATGACAACTTATCCCTCAAATTTCTCTTTAGATGTTCAAGACAAAATCCATGAAAGCAATTAGGGAAAAACCTAGCAATTCCTTCCACAATACCACAATGTCGATCTGATATGAAACTTATTACCCTCTCCGATCCCAATACTTCACATAAATGTTCAAGGAACCAATAGCAATTGTCTTTATTCTCAGCATCAACAACAACAAAAGCTATAGGAAAAAAACCAACAAAACAAATAAGAACAAGCATATTAGATACACACATGCAGAGAAAATTAGAACTGTTACCCAAAAGACAACCTAAGAGGGGGGTGAATTAGGTTTTTACAATTAAAATTAATAATACCTTAATAAAAATTATGACTAGCACAATAGATAAATATAATTAATGAAATAAAAATAATTAAAACAAGTGTCTTAACAACTATGTCAGTTAATGATTTTAGCACAGTAAAAATGTGAAATATAGCTATGACAATTTAAAATAAAATAAAGAGATAAGGGAGAGAGAGGCAAACAAATTTACAGTGGTTCGGCTTCAACTAGGCCTACGTGCACTCCTCAAGCTTCACTTGAGATTTTCCACTACACTCTAGCTTCACAGGGTGCTAGCAACCTTTTCACAGATGGAGCAATCCTCCACAGATTTTGCACAGACTTTCTAAGTCACGAACACTGAGTGTACTACACTCTTACAAGGTTGAAAAGAAGGTGTTTTTGCTTTCACAGAAAGCTACAAGAATTATCTCTCAAAGATAGATATAAAAATGAGACTCTGATTTTTTTGTAATCCTCACACAGGAAAGATGGGCTTAAAGCTATATGTCTCACTGTATAATTTCTGAAAAAGAATGTAAACAAAAATTGAAGAACACTTCTCAGAGAATTTTTCAGAGAATAGATGTGAGTGATTATAGATCAAAGAATATTTTCTAATTTTTTTTTTTTTTTTGGTAACTTGTTTACATTAGAGGCATTGGTATATATAATGAAACTTATAGCCGTTGTATTCATTTGAATTTATAGCCATTTATAGTCATTGCATTCATTTGAATTTATAGCCATTTATAGCCGCTGTATTCATTTGAATATCTTCCACTCCATCATTACTAATTTGAATATCTTCCACTTGAACCTTTTGGCCTACTGTATTGGGCTGTTTGAACCTTTTGGCTTGCTGCTATGTCGGGCTATTTGAACCTTTGTTTTGGGCTGTTTGACCTCTGTTTTAATCAAATATTAAATACATTCTAACAACATTTAGGATAAAAGTTTTAGGTAAGAAATAATGTGACAAAATAAATTTTGATTCCATTTTTCTCTTTCAAATAAATTAAAACATAATTAAATAAATCATCAAAATAAATGTTGATTCTATTTTTTCTTTCAAATAAATCACCATAATAAATTTTGATTCTATTTTTCTCTTCCAAATAACTTAAAACATAATTAAATAAATCATCAAAATAAATAAGTCTAACAATCTCCCCCTTTTTGATGATGGCACATAATGATGTTTTGATTTGATTTGATTTGGGAATAAGAAAGCTCCCCCTTAAGTCATGCTCCTTGAATTCATTTCTAAATACATAGGTTAGCACATGTGTAATAAATAAGTTTTAATTAGAGACATGATATGAGACTAAGATATCAAACTATAAATACATAATCATCAGATTAGTTTTCAAATAATACCATAATTTGAAAATAATACCATAATACATAACATCATATAATTTCTCCCCCTGTGACATTATCAAAAGGAAATCATGGGTCAGAATTTGGAGGAGGAGGAGGAGGAAGAGGAGGAGGAGGAGGAAAATGATAGTGATAAATGGCATTAAAAAATAGATAATCAAAACACACACACACACACACACACATATATATATATATATGAATCGCCCGCGCCTCTCTTTTCCATCGAAAATTGCATCGCACACGTGGCCTCGCTTTTGCGTTAGCTGACTGACAAAAGCGAGATGGGTCAATTAGCTGCCTCAGCTCTCTCTCTCTCTCTCTCTCTCTCTTTTGTTGTCTTCTTCTCATCCGTCTTCTTCTTAATCACTCTCTTCTCATTCTTCTTCCGCATTCGCTTCCATCCCTTTCGTCTTTTGCGTGAGAGAGATAGAACAGAGAGACTGAGCATAGCAGAAAGGCTGCCAAAAATGACCCTTCTTTCGATTACATCTCTCTCTTTTACTACATGGCCTCGTCCCATCCCCTTACTCTTTTTTTGGACCTGAATAACCCCGTAAGCACTGCTGGGACGAGTGCCCCAGCTCCTACTCTTCCCAACCTTCCTATGATGTCAATTGAGCAAATAATGGCAGCTCAATCAGACATTGAAGCCAATCATTTCACGTGGATGTCCTGTATGGAGACAGTGACTGCAGTCACAAAATTGGCTCACCGACTGCAGAATAGGACAAGTGAGCTCCATCAAGTCAACGCCCAACTCTCTCTGCTCCAGCGCATGTACAAGGATGCGCGAGCAGAGATAGGCGCACTGAAGATCGAAAATAAAGAGTTTAAATGGAAGACCACCTCCATGACCCGATTTGGAGCAACGTCGTTCTTGGCCTTTGATAGTCAGCGAGGAGTCGTCGCTCTCGACGAAAGCAAGGGGGAGGGCCTTCAAGGGCCTCCCAAGGTGATAAAAAGAAGAAGAGAGCGGCGGAAGAGGGGAGTAAGTAAGATCGGCGTAGGGCCGTAAAAAAAATGAAGGGTGTTTTTTTTTTTAATGTAAATATTTGTATTTTGATTTATTTTTGTTTTTATGTTTAAGTACTGAAAAATGAAATTAAAAAGAAGAAAAAAAATAAGAAAATTAAGCCCAACCAAAAACTAATGATGAGAAAAAAATAAAAATAAAAGAAATTAAGCCTAATAGCAAAATAAATTAAAATAAAATAATACCAGCAGAAATTAAATTGAATGTGATGTTGGTGTTGCTAGAATGGTAGCAATGTAGCAATACACATATATCATTTTAACAAAAATTCAAGTTTCATAGTCATAACAAAAATTTTTAAGTAGAAATTAACATTCCAAGCTCACCACGAATAAAATTGAAGCGATCCTCACTTAGGAGTTTTGTGAAAATATCTGCCAATTGCTTGTCGGTGTTTACAAATTCAAGTAAAATATCCCATTTTTGAACATGATCTCTTAAAAAATGATGTTGAATTTCAATATGTTTTGTTTATGAGTGTTGAACCGGATTTTTGCTTAAATTGATTGCACTAGTATTATCACATTTAATAGGGATATGATCATAATGCAAATCAAAATCCTCCAATTGTTGTTTCATCCTAAGTATTTGGGCACAACAACTTCCGGAAGCTATATATTCAGCTTCGGCCGTTGATAAAGCAACAAAATTTTTCTTTTTGCTAAACCAAGGTATTAATGAGTTACCAAGAAAGTGACAAGTGCCACTGGTGCTTTTTCTATCAAGTTTGCATCCGGCAAAGTCGGCATCTGAGTAACTAATTAAATCAAATGCAACACCTCTAGGATAAAACAGTCCCAAATTTTGAGTGCCAACAAGATATCTAAAAATTCTTTTAACAGCATTGAGATGCAATTCCTTAGGATTTGATTGATATCTAGCATACATACAAACACTAAACATAATATCGGGTCTACTTGCAGTTAAATAAAGAAGTGAGCCGATCATACCTCGATATTTTGTTTGATCAATGGACTTACCTTTTTTATCCTTGTCTAGCTTAATGGATGTGCTCATAGGTGTTCCAGCTATTTTTGAGTCATACATACCAAACTTTTTGAGTAGTTCTTTTGTATACTTAGCTTGGTTGATAAAAATTCATTCCTTATATTGTTTGATTTGAGACCCAAGGAAATAATTTAGCTCCCCAATCATGCTCATCTCAAACTCACCGTGCATACACTTAGCAAATTCCTTACACAAGGTTTCATTAGTAGCACCAAATATAATGTCATCCTCATATATTTGCACAATAAGTAAATCATCATTTTTAGTTTTAACAAAAAGTGTTGTGTTAATCGTTCCTCTAGAAAAATTATTTTCAATAAAAAATTTACTTAATCATTCATACTATGCATGAGGTGCTTCTTTCAAACCATATAAAACTTTTGATAGTTTAAAAACATGATTTGGAAAAACATGATTTTCAAAACCTGAGGGTTGTTTAACATAAACTTCCTTATTTACACAACCATTAAGAAAAACACTTTTTACATCCATTTGATAAAGTTTGAAATTTCTAAAACATGGAAATGCAAGTAACATGCGAATGGTTTCTAATCTAGCTACCGGAGCAAAGGTTTCATCGAAATCAATACCTTTTTCTTGATTGTATCCTTGTGTAACAAGTCTAGCCTTGTTTCTTATAATTGTGCCGGATTCATCAAGCTTGTTTCGAAAGATCCATTTGGTACCGATAATGGTATGATTTTTAGGTTTTGGCACAAGTTCCCACACTTTGTTTCTCTCAAATTGGTTAAGCTCTTCATGCATAGCTATCATCCAATGTTCATCAAATTCGGCTTCTTGAAAGTTTTTAGGCTCAATCTATGAGAGAAAAGCCAAGTTACTACAAATGTTTCTAGGTGAAGAGCGAGTTTCAATACCTTTTGTAGGGTCACCTAGGATTAAATCCTTAGGGTGATTATAAACAAACTTCCATTCTTTTAGAAAATCATCATTGTTTCTTCCTTCTTCTTGAGGTGGGAGAATAGGTTGTTCAATCTCTTTGTTCAACTTACATGCTTGGTTCTCTTCTTTGTAGATACTTGAATATTCCACATTTGGTTCCAAATCTATATTATCACTAACAATTTGCTTTTGAGCAGAGATGTTAGTTTCATCAAATGCCACATGTATAGATTCTTCCACAACAAGAGTTCTTTTATTAAAAACACGATAAGCTTTGCTAGTTAAAGAATAGCCAAGAAAAATTGCTTCATCAGATTTTGAATCAAATTTACCTAAGTTATCCTTACCATTATTATGCACAAAACATTTACAACCAAAAACACGTAAGTGACTAATGTTGTCATGCCAAAGTTCATAAGGAGTCTTTTTGAGAATAGGTCTAATCAATGCATGATTTAAAATATAGCATGCGGTGTGAACAGTTTCGGCCCAAAAATATTTAGGAAGATTATTTTTGCAAAGCATTGTTCTGCTCATTTCTTCTAAAGTTCTATTCTTCCTTTCTACTACACCATTTTGTTGAGAGGTTCTAGGTGTTGAAAAATTATGTCCAAGACCATGCCTATCATAAAACAATTCAAATTTCTTATTTTCAAGTTCTCTACCACGGTCGGTTCGAATATTAGTAATAAAAAAGCCTTTTTAATTTTGAATTCTACGACAGAGTTTTGTGAATGAAGAAAATGTTTCATCTTTGTGTGCTAAAAACATAACCCATGTAAATCTTGAATAATCATCAACTATAACAAGACAATAATGTTTACCACCTAGACTAGATGTCCTTGAGGGACCAAATAAATCCATATGCAATAATTGTAAATGTCTAGTTGTTGAAATATGAGATTTTGATTTAAATGATATTTTAGTTTGTTTTCCTTGTTGATAAGCACTACAAAGATGATCTTTTTCAAATTTAATTTTTGGAAGTCCAATGACCAAATCCTTTCTCAAAAGTTTAGCAATTAAATCCATATGAGCATAACCAAGTCTTTTATGCTATAACCAACTATTTTCATTATTAACATATAAACATTTAACATCACTAGCATAGAGATCATTAAGATGAAAAACATAAACATTATCATGGCGATTACCAACGAATAAAGCTTTATGATCATTTGTGCTTTCAATTATGCAATGTGATTTATCAAAAATAACTCAATTACCTTTATCACATAATTGACTAATACTAACTAGGTTATGCTTAAATCCATCAACAAGTAAAACATCTTCAATAGAAGGGTTAGGGGAAATACCAATGCTACCAATACCGATGATTTTTTCTTTCTTGTTGTCTCCAAAAGTAACAAGGCCTCCATCTTTGGATGACAGTGTAGTAAAGAAAGATTTATCTCCGGTCATGTGTCTGGAACATTCACTATCAAGGTACCACTTCCCTTCTTTAGCTTTGGACTTAAGGCAAACCTACAAGATGACAATCAAGTGTTGGTTTTTCATACCCATAGTTTCTTGGGCCCTTCTTGGTTAGTTTTGTTAGATCCCTTAATAATCCAAATCTTTTTAATTCCCATGTTCATATTCTTTTTGAATGGACAATAAGATATATAATGACATTTCTTTCTACAATAATGACAAGTAATATGAGGGTGTGTTATGAGAGGTGCCTTTTCAAAAATTGTATTGAGATCCTTTTGTTTCTTAATAGGGTCATATCCAATGCCCGCTTTATCAAAAACACATCTTTGATTTCCAAGAAGCATGTTGAGATTATTTCTATCTTTTACAAAATTTTCAAGTGTTTTTGTTAAATCATCAACATTGTTTTTTAAAGCAGTTTTCACATTAGAGATTGTGTCAAAATCATTTTTCAAAACAATTTTTTCTTTCTTTAATTCTTTTACATTACTAGATAAAGATGCAACAGATTTTTTTAACACATTATTTTTGGCACAAACTGTTCTAAATTCATCTTGTAGTTCATGGAATGCATTTTCAAGTTCTTCATAAAGAGTAGTTACCTCATCTTGAGTAGAGTCTTCATCTTCAAGAGCCATGAGACACAAGTTGGCTACTTCATTTTCAATTTCATCACTTGAGCTTTCATCTTCACTTTCTCCCCAAGCTGCTACCATGGCCTTCTTGTTTCTTTTGTAGTCTTTTCCATGATTTTTCAATTTTGGATAATCCATCTTCATATGTCCAGGATTTTTGCACTCATAGCAAATAATGGATTCTTTCTTGTTATCTTTGTTGTACTCCTTTTTGAAAGGTCTTCTTCCTCCATAATTGTTTTTCTTAAGTGCTTTTTGAGATTTTTACTAAACATGGCATAGCTTTCATCCTCATTGGAGTTTTCATGTTCTTCTTCATTTGATGATGCTTTGAATGCAATTTCACTTTTCTTTTTGTTTTCAACATCCTCATGTCCTTTCATGGTGATCTCATGAGTCATAACGGAACCCATAAGCTCATCCAATCCAAGTGTGGAGAGATCTTTGGCTTCTATAATGGCGGTGACCTTTGCTTCCCAATTCTTTGGTAAACACCTAAGAATTTTTCTTACCAACTCACTGTTAGTATAAATTTGGCCAAGAGATTTCAAAGAGCTTACAATTTCAGTAAATCTAGTAAACATATTTGAAATAGATTCATCAGATTTCATTTTAAATAATTCATAACTATGAACAAGCATATCAATACGAGATTCCTTCACTTGATTTGTTCATTCATACATTACCTCTAGTTTGTCCCAAATTTCTTTTGCCGAATCACAATTTGAAATTCTATTATACTCCTTAGAGTCTAATCCACAAACAAGGGTGAGTTTGGCTTTAGCATTAGCTTGCAATAATTTGTGATCCCTCTCATCACATTCATCTTCTGTTTAAGGTACACTAATGTTGTCTACTAATTTGGTAGGAATTTTTGGATCTCTGGCGACAATAATCCACATAGCATAATCAATGGCTTAAAGGTATAGGATCATCTTATCTTTCCAATAACTATAGTTATTTCCATCAAATAGTGGTGGCTTGTCCTTCAGCAGTGCTAGCTAAGGTTGCCATAGATCGAAACTCTCAGATGGTTAAATCTAAAACAAGAGTCTAGGCTATGATACCAATTGTTAACCAAAAAACAACCTAAGAGGGAGAGGGAGGTGAATTAGGTTTTTACAATTAAAATTAATAATACCTTAATAAAAATTATGACTAGCACAATAGATAAATATAATTAATGAAATAAAAATAATTAAAACAAGTGTCTTAACAACTATGTCAGTTAATGATTTTAGCACAGTAAAAATGTGAAATATAGCTATGACAATTTAAAATAAAATAAAGAGATAAGGGAGAGAGAGGCAAACAAATTTCTGATGGTTCGGCTTCAACTCGGCCTACGTGCACTCCTCAAGCTTCACTTGAGATTTTCCACTACACTCTAGCTTCACAGGGTGCTAGCAACCTTTTCACAGATGAAGCAATCCTCCACAGATTTTGCACAGACTTTCTAAGTCACGAACACTGAGTGTACTACACTCTTACAAGGTTGAAAAGAAGGTGTTTTTGCTTTCACAGAAAGCTACAAGAATTATCTCTCAAAGATAGATATAAAAATGAGACTCTGATTTTTTTGTAATCCTCACACAAGAAAGATGGGCTTAAAGCTATATGTCTCACTGTACAATTTCTGAAAAAGAATGTAAACAAAAATTGAAGAACACTTCTCAGAGAATTTTTCAGAGAATAGATGTGAGTGATTATAGATCAAGGAATATTTTCTAATTTGTTTTTTTTTTGGGTAACTTGTTTACGTTAGACGCATTGGTATATATAATGAAACTTAGAGCCGTTTATAGCCATTGTATTCATTTGAGTTTATAGCCGTTGCATTCATTTGAATTTATAGCCGTTGTATTCATTTGAATATCTTTCACTCCATCATTGCTAATTTGAATATCTTCCACTCCATCATTACTAATTTGAATATCTTCTACTTGAACCTTTTGGCTTACTGCTGTTCTGGGTTGTTTGAACATTTTTTTTGGGCTGTTCGAATCTTTGGTTTAATCAAATATTAAATATATTCTAACAACATTTAGGATAAAAGTTTTAGGTAAGAAATAATGTGACAAAATAAATTTTGATTCTATTTTTCTCTTTCAAATAAATTAAAACATGATTAAATAAATCATCAAAATAAATTTTGGATTTAAAACATAATTAAATAAATCATCAAAAATAAATGTTGATTCTATTTTTTCTTTCAAATAAATCATCAAAATAAATTTTGATTCTATTTTTCTCTTCCAAATAAATTAAAATATAATTAAATAAATTATCAAAATAAATAAGTCTGACAAGAACAATAAATAACCAGAGAAATTTGACACTGTCAACATCCAGAGAAAATTCACACAATGGCAACCTCCAGAGAAAATTCACTTAGTGACTAACTCCAGAGAAAATTCACACATTGGCAACATCCAGAGAAAATTGACTTAGTGACCAACTATAGAGAAAATTGACACAGTGACAATATCAAGAGAAAATTCACTTAGCGACCAACTACAGATAAAATTCACACATTGACAACATCCAGAGAAAATTTACTTAGTGACAATATCTAGAGAAAATTCACTTATTGACCAACTACAGATAAAATTCACATAATGACAACATCCAGAGAAAATTCACACACTGACCAAAATCCAGAGAAAATTCACACAGTGGCCACAACCAGAGAAAATTCACATAGTGGCCAAAACTAGAGAAAAATCACATTCACTCAATTCGTACATGTATAGAAAATTTACATACTTAGATAAAACAAGATGTATTTACAATTACCTTCATTCTCATCTTTTCTCGTCGCAGGGAGCACAACTTCTTTGTATCGTCCTTTCAAAAATGTTCCATCAAGAAACAGCAACGACCAACAATATTTGAAACCAACAACGCATGCATGAAAAGCCACAAACACTCTTTTGAAACGCTTGTTATCTTCAAAATCTAACTCAAAACGACTATCTGGATTGTTCTTCAATGCCTCATCAAAATACCACCGTAATTGATCGAATGACGAACAAGAATCCCTATATGTACTACATTTTGCTTTTTTAACCCCCAACCAACCACAGTTATAACTGATTGAGACCCCATACTTGTCTTTCATTTCTTTAACAACATCTACTGGATGAGTTAAAGGTTTTGCGCTTACCTCTTCAAGTATCAGCCCAGAAACTAAGCTGGAAGTCATCCTAGCATGTTTACTAGTACGAACTGCCACACCACACGTATGTTCATTGTTCAAAGTTCTTATGTAAAAGAACCCATTTGTTTTTTCAATTGAAGCATCTTCACGCCACATACATCCCCTTGATTTCTTATATGCACATTCTGTCGTAACCCTCAGCTTGTCATTTTTAACATACGTAAACTAAAAACCAACCTCAATAGCATACTGGCATAAAACAGTGTGGAAGTCAACCACACCACCCTCAAACTTTTGTCCAACACTCGTAATATTATTTTGCCAACCAACTGACAATAACTCCTTTTCTTGGTGAGAACAAAACTTAGAGAGTGAATTTCTTTCAATATCCACTAGCCTATCACATTCACCATGCGCAAAATTTACCCAATTAGACCTCACTTCATCCTCTTGATCAGAAGTACTACATCTAGTAACTGAAACATCAACTATATCAACAACACGTGCACAAACAACCCTCAACATATTCAGAAAATCAATATTATTTTGAACCATACAATTTGGATGGTACACAATAGAATATGAAATACACATCGTCTCAGGTTTCAAATTCTCCCATGTTTTACACAAAATGCCAACCAATTCCTCAAAATTCAATTCGCATGAAACATTAATGATAATAGTATCATTCCCATATTTGCACAACAATAATACTGCACTGTCCATCAAAACTAAAAAGAAAAATAAGAAAAATAATTTGTTCAACATAAAAACACTTCACAAGAACATAAAAGTCTAGAGAAATTTCTAATAATTATAATTTTCTCTGAACTCAAATAAATTCTAGAGACATTTACAAACTCATATTCACCTTCAAGATAACAAAAACAAAATCACAGAAAAATTAATGAATCCAGAGAGAATCATAGAAATTTACTACTAACTATTAAACACATTCATAGACAAAAATCACACAGAAAGTTTGTTATGAAATTATAAGCTTCTTTGTAATTTTCACTGAACTACAAGCTTATAATTTTCTTTGTGTCATTTTGCAATATTGCACTCATATCAAAATCAAGAGAAATTTACAAACTTATATACACCTTCAAGATAACAAAAAAACACAGCACTGTCCATCTAAACTGAAAGAAAAAATAAAAAAAAGAACTTTTGCTCAAAGAAACAAAAACTTACATTCACTTTTTACAAACTTATAATTTTCTCTGAATTACAAATAAAAGTCCAGAGAAATTTACGAACTTACATTCACTTTCTCAGATTCTATCTGCATTAGAAACTTCAAATAATATGTCCATATGAACTTATAATTTTCTCTGTGATTTTCGTTGGATTATAATAACAAACTTACAATTTTCTCTGGACTATACCAACAAAAGTGCAGAGAATGAAATTTCTCTGGTTTAAAAAAATTTCTCTAGTTTGAAAAAATAGAGAACAAAACTTATCATTGATCAGTATGTTGATGAAAAATAGAGCACGAAAAATGAACTCTAAACATCAAAATCAACTACACTGTCAATACTCTTTGAAATTGATCAAAAAACAGAGAATGAAAAATTAATTCCAAAAATAAAAATCAACTCTATCAAGCTGGCCTCTGTCTAAAATTGATCAATAACAGAGAATGAAAAATCAACTCCAAAATCATAAACAACTTCACTGAGCTAGCCTCTCTTTTAAATTGATCAAAACTGAAAACAAAAACCTAATGCAAAAATACATTCGAAAAACTAATATGAAATCATAATCCTTACATAAAATTCAAAACAAAAATCAAAATCCATGTGGAATTTCCATCGAAAACATACTTGATTCAACTCCATTGAAAAACCTATGCGATCAACACACTGTAACACCTACACGATCGTAGCAATCTTTATCGTCAAGTCCACTGCAACACTTGCAAAATCCCTACGAAATCTCTGACGAAATCTCCACCGCGAAGTCAGTTTCCAAAATCTCCACCGTGAAGTCAGCAATAGAATATTTAGTTTGCCAAAATCCAAACAAATTTATGTTATAAAGAAGGGTAAATTAGGTATTTTATAACCTAAAATAAGGTTGAGGGACCTTAGCCATCAAAACATATTATTGTGGACCTCTTCTCCTATCAAAAGTTGGGGAGGGACCGTAGACCAATTTTCCCTTATTAAATTCAATGAAAACGGATATTTTAGATATTTTCTACAAAATTACATTGAGTTTAATGACTACAATATTATTTTCTGTCAATTTTACTTAAAAGGAAATAGATGGATGATTTAGATTGAAAACAAATCAAAAAATTTAAATTTAAATTGATAAAATTAAAAACTAAAATTTATTTTGTTTACAAAATTCAAACTTTGATTTTTATTATTATTATTTTTCTTTTTAAATTCCAGTAAAGACATGCTCTGCCTTACCCAAATGCAACTTTATTGAAAACTTGTAAAGAAGCCTTGATGAATGACCTTGAAGACGTATACAGTTGATTCAATAAATAAATACGTACAGCTAGTTTTTTATGAGAGGGAAATTACTATACTATCTCTCAAGACATTAATTTGCCAGCCTAGAAGTAGAAAGGGAAGACAATAGAAAGAAGTTTCCCTTACACCCTTAGTGGCTTCTTCTACCACATTTCTCATCGATGCCATTGTCTTTCCTCATCCAAACACCATTTTGATCACATGGGAAGGAATTGAGGCAGGGACATTCTACTTTCTCCAAGTAAATCAAATTGGGAAATAACATCATAATATCTTTCCAAGGCATCTCTAAGTTACTCAAGTACTTCAATTGTAACATTTCAACTGTGGTAGCTACTATCTCATCTAGATTACACAATAGTCCTCCTCTGATGTAAAGTTTCTTCAAGTTCTTCAAATTGCCAGACCTTAACCAACTGGGTGTATCTATCTTAGGAAAACACTCCAGCTCTAGTTTTTGCAACGATAAAGGAAGTTTCAATGAGAGAGGAAGTTCTGGATCATGTTCAGTGAATGATCTTGTCCGCTTGACAAATAGTTGTGCTTGCTTAGGTGAATTATTAGTTTTACCTCGTAAAATGCATCCTGACCAATATATTTTCAACTTTTGTAGGGATTTTAATATTTGTAACTGACGAAGTTGCAGATCTGTTAGAAATTCTTTCATACTTGTGAATATGCTCAATTTTCGCAGCTTTGGCAATTTTGTCAAATCATTAATAGTACAAGACTTTTTGTCTTGGGAATCTCCAATAATAAATCCCTTAAGGACTTGGAGTTCAGATAGTTCACCAAGCCCCTTGGGCATGTGATCTAAAAGGTAACACTCAGATATGTCCAAGTGTGTCAAACTCTTAAGCAAGCCAATCCAATCTGGAACCACTTCAAGATTGTAACACGCTTTGAGATCAAGAATCTCAAGATTAGTTAGTTGTGAAATAAACTGAGGAAGTTCTGTAATCAAAGAAATTCCTCGAAGGCTAAGAAACCTCAATTGTTTCATATTCTTGAGTCCATTGAGAATTTTGAGGTCAGTGACTTCAATGTGATGTTTGATTGAGTTCTGCCACCTTCCCAAGTAAACAACTTTGAAATAATCGTGCTTGAAAAACCGTTCAAACCTCATATCAACAATAGCCTCACCAAAGTTGAGGAAGCATAAATTAAATAGAGTAACAAGAGTATCTGAATCCGTAATACACACTGGTATATTCAAAAACTCCTTTAAAGCAGAATATGTGTTGGAGTGCATCCTGTAACTATCGATGACCAAGCCACAATTTTTGTAGATAGGCTCGATGAAGCCCTTTGTAGTAAGCTCATCCAAGAACTCGTAGCCAAAATCCTCTGCCATCTTCGCTAACACAATTTTTTTTTTTTTTGGTCCATTATGATTGGGGATGCAATTCTGGCTCCAATCCACCAGTGAATCACAAGTCTTTTCTTTATAGTAACCATTTCTAGGAACATCAAGAAAAAAGCCAAACAATCTATTAGTTTTGAGGAGAGGCTACAGAGAGATACCTGGATATCTTCAAGTGCAGTGGTGTGATCAAACTTTGGCTCCTTGTACATTAAGTTGTTCAAATGACCAGCCTTGTTTACATTGACTTGGTAGTTGCTGCTACTGCTGTTAATGGATCTATCAAACCATGGATTCCGATGTGGTTTGGAATCGTCATCGTAATGGATTTTAATAAGCTTTGATGGAATTTGGGATTTCAACTTCTTCATGGCCTTTTTTAGTTCACCAAGTTCTTGTGTATCACTTTCTCCTCCTCCTCCTCCTCCTATTTTGAGCTCCTCGAATTTCTGACTGGCCTGGTTGATTTGCACATTCATATGACCTACAAACTTCTGAATCTCTATCATGGTCTCTTTCATGAAATTAAGATCTCGACCAATCATGTTAGTGAGATCAGGATCTCCAACTTGGTGGTAGTTGTCGTTGTTGTTTGTGGTGGTAGTGGTGGCGGTGGTTGCTTTGTGGTGGTGGTTGTTAAGTGGATTTGGTTGGGTGATACTATTGTTCATGGCTTTGAAAGGAACTACTACTACCAAAACAGGGTCGTGTTGGAGTCTTGGCTAGAGTTAATGGAGGGGGGGGAGGAGAGAGAGAGAGAGAGAGAGAGAGAGAGAGAGAGAACACGTTTTGTCTTTGATGGTCTGGTCTGGTTTGGGTTTCAAAGAGAAAAATGGATCATGAGAGAGGGAGACACGAATGGTTGTGACACCATGAGAGAAAGATCATCAAATTCCCCAAGCCATGAGATAATGAGAGCTCAAGACGAGAGGGTGAGAGAGACACGAAGGGGACATACGGAGAGAGAAATTAATGTTGTGTTTGATTGAGAGATTTGAAAAAAGATTTATAATGGAAAATTGAAAAGAAAAGTGAAATGTGAATAAAATATACTTAAATTTCACCTAGTTTCACACATCTTTTTTCTTTCATTTTTCAAATTCCTTTCCAAATCCCCTAACCAAACACAGTATAAAAGAAATAAAAATTAAATATGAACAGAAAAGAAATAGCACCAATTGATAATAACACGTATACTACGTAGAAAAAATACCAAATTGTTAGTGATATTAATTATAATATCAATTTTGTTCACCAAAAAAAAAAAATAAATTGTAATATCAATTTCTATAACTGTAATATTAAATTTTTTTTTTTTAAAACTTTTAGAGAGAGACGAAAGTGAGGTTATGGCAATATTGATTAAATTAACTTAAAGCTACTGAAATAAATACAAAAATTCTATGGTGTGCATCCATTTGAGGTGTATGCCTATGCACCCTATTATAAATTTGCATAAATTTATCACAAATTTTATAATATCAATTATAAAATGCGTAATCTCATTATAAATTAACATAATAAAAAATGTCATAATTAAATCAAAAATTTTTATTATATAAATTACAAAATTTTAGATATTTTATTATGTTAATTTGTAATAAAATTACATATTTTATGATTAATATTATAAAATTTTATAATAAAATTATACTAATTTATAATAGAGTAGATATGGTTAAGAAAGCAGACCATAAACTTTTGCCAAGTAAATATGGTTGGCAATGCATACCATAGACTTTTCCCAATAAATAATGAAACCCGGCAAGAAACAAGGCCCACAGCTCGGCACCACGGTTGAAACTGCGTGGTTCGGTATACCAAAACCATGTGATTTGGTTAGTTCGAGCAAAAATGCTAGGCTTCAGGAAAAGACTTCAGGAAATGTGTCAGGAAAATTATCTTACCGGTAAGAGAATTCTCTTACCGGTAAGAAACCCATCACGTCAAAGGAAAAAAATGAAAAGTGGTGGGTCTCTTACCGGTAAGAGAATTCTCTTACTGCGATAAGAGAATAAAAATTAATTTTTTAATTTTTTTAGTTTATTTTAAAAAAAAAATATGCAAAAAAAATAAAAAAACGATGTGATAAAAAAAAAAAAACTAAGAAATTAACTTTTAACCCAATTATTAAAATAGGCCATTGGTTTTTTTTTTTTTTAGATAGGACTGTGACATTGTTAATAAATCTAAAAGTTGAAGCTAGGTTCCGCAAAGCACTTCAAAATTTTTATTATTAAGATGGTATTTTATTGGAAGATTTGATAAGAGGAAAAAAAAAAAAAAAGGATATGAAAAATCTAGAAATCCCCTAGATGTTGATTTGTGATTATGTATTAATTTTAAGCAGTATATAACAATCCCATTCAAACAATCAAGACAAATCGACATAACGATTTTACGTGAAAAAACCACAATTGGACACCTCCAATTGTGATAAAAAACTACGGGCAAAAGCCACAAAACAATCCACTAAAAAGACATAAAGGAATTAAACAGGTATACTCTCAATTACCTACCGAATCCACGCCCAAATTGAACCAACCCCTATGTGCCTCTTCCAACCCCATCTTCACCTCGGAATTGTCTTGACGATAAGCCACTCCAGAATCCACCAAAGCTTCAGGCTTGAATTCTTTAGAATCCACCGAAGAACAACTCTCTCTTCTTTTGTGTAGAATAAACAAATAATCCTTTGATGTATACTCTTCAAACCATGAGTTGAATACTTAATGAAAACATCAAAGAAACTTAGCAAAAAATCCCCAGATATAAACCCTAGAACCCAAGAAGAAGATTTGGAGGAGTAATCCTAGATTTGGACTGAAACACGTATTTATAGAAAACTGTCCTGCGATCTCCGCTCAAGTGTCAGATTGGCCGCTCGAGCGGACCTACGCTCAGCGGGAAAAAACATATTGCAGGCGATCAAACTTTTGGAACCAAGGATTCTCTGCTCGAGCGTGGGAATGTTCGCTCGAGCAGACATGCAGCTCGATCCCCGTCATAATCAGCGAAGTGACAATCTTGAAAGCATTAACATCACAAACTTCTCTGCAAGGCACAATTCGGGTTGGATTCGCATCTAAACACTCATAGTCTCACTGAAATAAAAAGTGTGAAAACAAGTACAACTGAAAGAAGTTTTGTCAAACGGGGTTGTCAAGAATAAAAACCTAACAAGATATTTACACACAATTCTTAATTTATGAACTTATACTCCATTAAGTCATAATTAAGATTTTTTAGACCTTCAAGTCCCATTAAATTTTTAATACTCGGAATTACCTTTCAAACATTGATTGTTCATCATTTATGATTATCTATAAAGGAACATGATGATTTGACATTTATTTTGTTTTTAAAAATTTTAAAACATCAATTTTCAAATTGAAAAAAACTATAAAACAATTATGTGCAAAAAAAAAAAAAATGTTTTTTTTTTGAAAAAATTAAAAAAACTAAATTATTTTTTGTGCAAAATTGAAAATTTTGTATCTATCAAGGAGCATGATGATGGAACATTGATGTACAAAAATGGGGGCAAAAAAACGTAACTTTAAAAATAAAAAAAATGATAATGTTCTCAGTTTTAAAACTGAAAAAATTGATCATGTTCTCGGTTTTATTGAATAGTTGAATCAAACCAAAAAATAGAAAGGCAAAAACATTTAATCTCATGCTTTGTTTTTTTATCAATTAGTGAAACAATTATCTAGAACATTACTATGCAAAATTGATAATGTTCTTAGTTTTAAAAATTAGAAAAAACTGATAATATTCTTAGTTTTACTAAATAAGACTTATTGGTTAAAAAAATTTTAAATAGGACCTGAGTTACCATAATATTTGTAACAAAAACTTTTAAGTAATTAACTCAAAAAAAAAAAAAAATACTACCTCAATTTTTATTTGATTATAACAAAAAATACAGCAAAAAAAAATACAGTCCCGCTAGGTAGCTCGAATCCATCAAGGCTCGAATGGCTCGAGGTTGTTTTGGCACCACTCTTTTTTTTCTTTTCTTTTCTTTTTTTTTTTTTTTCTCTGTGTTCCTAGATCTGTTCTTCCTCTGTTCTTTTTTCTTTTCTTCTTCCATAACTCAAAATCAAAAAAAGAGATAGAGGAGAGGAAAAATCAAAAAAATCAAACAAGATCTGTGCTGGTTAGATCTGTGTATACACAAATCTGCTCCACCATCGCTATATATAGATCTCCTTCACTACCCCTCTGTTTCTTCTCTTCTTCTTCTTCTTCTGTATTTTTTACTCCACCACCACAACACCCAAAATCAAAATCCACAGATCGGGGAATAGAGAGAGAGAGAGAGAGAGAGAGAGAGAGATCTATATAGATCTGTGTATACACACATTGATCTATACAGATAAGGAAATAGAGAGATAGAGAGATACACAGAATAGAGAGAGCTATAGATAGATCTATACTGATCTGTGTATACACACATAGATCTATCTATGTATACACACAGAGGATGGTGGCGCAGGTGGGTGGAGCTTTCTCTCTCTCTTTCTCTGTGTGTGTGTGTAACAACGCCCGCGGGGGACCTCGCTACAGCTCGGACTCGATTTTTGTTGCGGTTCTCAATCTCGAACCAAAGAGTCCAAATCCGGCAAATCGTTTTGAAGGAAAACAGATTTTTTTGAAAGAAGTGCCAAACATGGACTGCTTTGCGGATATGAGTCGCCACCTAAATATTTTAAAATGGGAAATTTAGGAAACCCCGACTCGGTGCCAAAAGGCCACGTGTCCGTCATCACCAAAGTTGGCTCGGGAACTTGGGTACGATTAGGAAGGTCACATCGTGAGCACCCCTCTCGCCGGTCAAAGACCGCCTCTACTAACCATGATATCTGTTTTTGAAAACTTTGTGAGTTCTTATTAGGTCATTAGCCTAGGTTACTATGTGATGCTCGCAGCAAACAAGTATAGACTGGGCCGTCTGAATTGGAACTGAACATCTCATGTTTGTTTGTTTGAAAATGGTGTGATGGTGCTACCTGTAGGTAGGCTAAAATGCGGATTTGCCACCCTCAGGTGGGCTTAGAAAAACATGATTTTGCCACTATCTAGTGGGCTTAAAACAAACAGTCAATGAATTGTCCCAATTCAAATAACTCAACCTCCACCCACAGGCATTCAAGGCAGTTATATCACATAAGCACATAGCCTCATGGTAAGCATGCTATCATGGCAACACTCACACGCATGCAAGGATGCTAAAGCATAAAACTTACCGAGTACTCCAAGCCAAAAGCAAGCGATTAGAAATCATGCATGATCCTAAGTATCTTATGCCTAATGCAACACATGCAAAATGCAACTATAGCGTGCTCGGCTATTCTAAATATGGCATATGAGATGCTTGACTATCAAGTACTCAACTTGGAATTGAAATACAGATCACGGTTTGTATGATCGCGAGCCCAATGCATGCAATCTGAATGAATGATGCAAACATCTTTGTCATCTTGTATGCTAATTGAAATATGCCCTATATCTAACCATCCAAAGCGGGTAAATAAAAGGGAGAAAGAAATGGGGTTGGAAGACATACATCACACTCACACACCCATATTACAATTATGCCCTCAGCAGAGGTCGAATAAATAATATCTGATCGAATAAAAGAATATACAGTCCGAAATAATACAAATTCTAATTAATTAACAAATTAATTACAAAAGAATTAAAACTGGCGTGCAAGCCAGGGACTGCCTCGCTTCTGATAGATGATGTATGCTGGGCTGCTTGGCGCGGAAATCCACTGGAATGCCCTGATTAGCCTCTGTTTGTAGTATTTCTCGAAATGCGCGCCGGACTCCGAAAAGTTATTGGCTCTGGATTTTGCTGCAACAGAGAGCAGGAAAAGGGCACAGCAGTGTATTTCACAAATATATGCATGCCTCGATCCTCGTGCCACCAATCACGCATACCGATGCATGATGGCCGAGGAATCGAATTGCACAACTCAATATGGGATGAATGCATATGAATGCTACAACAAAACCTAGCTCCATCATGGATGATCCGGAGTCGGTCGCGGACTTGGGAATTGAGACATGCTCCGCCACTGAGTGCGAACGCTGCAGCGCCGTGCAATATGCATGATATGCGTGAAATGCAACTAACATACAATCCTAGCATATGCGATGCTATGAAAATGAGATGCCTCGAAATGCGTGTCCGCAGACGCATAACCGAGGCGATCTTGAATGACATGCGAAATGTAATGATGGACTTATACCAACATGAAGGGGGCCTCAGCCACACTCACATAGGATGCCGGAATGATAAGAATGAGGTGCCTCGAAATGCGTGCCCACTGGCACGCAAACCGAGACAATGATGAAATATAAATCTGATAAAATAGAGTGCCTCGAAATGCGTGCATGCGGGCACGCAAACCGAGGCGGAGGCATACGCAATGCAAACCGAATAAAACAGAATGTCTCAAAATGCGTGCACACGGGCACGCAAACCGAGGCGGAGGCATACGCAATGCCAAGCGGATAAAACAGAGTGCCTCGAAATACGTGCACACGGGCACGCAAACCGAGGCGAAGCTAAAATAGAGATCAGATAAAACTGAAGTGCCTGGAAATGCGTGCACACGGGCACGCAAACCGAGGCGATGATGTGCGATGCAAAATCGGATAAAACCGAAGTGCCTCGAAATGCGTGCACACGGACACGCGAACCGAGGCGATGACGTGCGATGCAAAATCGGATAAAGCCGAAGTGCCTCGAAATGCGTGCACACGGACACGCAAACCGAGGCGATGATGAAATGAGATGAAATGGCATACGGAATGCAACGATGGGCTTACACCAACATGGGAGAGCCTCAGCTCACTCACATAGGAGGCCGTCGGATAAAAATGAAGTGCCTCGAAATGCGCGCACACGGGCACGCAAACCGAGGCAATGGCATACAAGCATGAAAATGCAAATTGGGCTTACGCCAACATGAGAGGGCCTCAACCACACTCACATAGGCTGCCGTAATGATGAGAATGAGGTGCCTCGAAGTGCGTGCCCATTGGCACGCAAACCGAGGCAATGCAAAAATGATACAAATGGCATGGGAAATAACATGCAAGCATGGCAATGGAATTTCAGCACCTAAATAAAGGGGAAAACAGCCCCGAAACAATTCGAAATGACACTCGAAGCATGCATTCATCCCGAAAGTGTGAAATTAAGCCCCGAAATGGCCTATAGCCATGCCATACATGCAAAATATGATCATGGCAGCAAGAACAGTAGCAAGGCAGTCCCAAATACAGCATATTTCAGTAACAATCATGGCCAAAATGTAAGCATAGACATGGCAACATTAGCTCGCAAGAATACGGTAAAAGAGAGGATTTACAAAGCAAGCAAAGATATAGAAAATTCAAATGGAAAAACTTTATTCTACAATACTGAAGAGGGCCCAAAAATAAGCATATATTCAGTTTATGGAAACCCCAAAATTAGAATAAAATCATGCTAACGATTCCATGCAAAATGGAGCTCAAAAGAGGTTATAACAAGAGACATGCAAAGCACACACCAAATGACAAAACTTTCTTCATGAAACATGTAAAGGGGGTCAAAATAAGACCCATCTCAGTTCTGACCAAGAGCTAAAACCACAAGCACAAAAGGCTACGAAACATGCAAGATTTAGGGCCTAAAATGGATTTCAAAGAGAGGTGGTGTATAGAATGGCCAAATGAGGTTGAGCCCTTCTACAATGTTGTAGAGGGGCTCAAAATAAGCACAAAACCAGTATGGGTCGGAGCCCCAAAAACAAAAGGAAATAGGCCAAAACTAGCATGCAAGATAATGGCATAAAAGCTAGGTATTGAAACAAGTATATCATAGAAGCATCAAATGAAGTTGAGCCCTTCTACAAAGTTGTAGAGGGGCTCAAAACAAGCATAAAATCAGTAGGTGTCGGAGCCCCAATTCCCAACCAATTGGAGTATAGAAATGAATCAAGAAAAAGCCCTAAAAGTTGGTTTTGAAGACTTACCCTTGAAGACTTGTCTTTCTTTGATTCTTGGCTTTGATTTGTAGCTTCTCAACCTCTGAAATTCACTTCCTAGCTGCTGGAATGGTAGTAGGGATGGTGAGGCTAGGTGTTGATGAAGAGAAGACCTAGGGACTTAGAAGCTTTTTGAGGTTTTGAGCTATGAAAATGGAGGAATTTGAAGATGATCTCTTGAGACAATTTTTTCCAACCTAAGCAAAGGGGAAGGAGGGCCCTTTAAATAGACAAGAAATAGGGTGTAAAAGGGGAGGGAAAGCACCCAATCTTTCCCTCCCGAAATATCCCCCGGATGCCCCGGGATATGTTGGAAAATATCCGGACAGCTGGGGAATTTGGAAAAGGTGGCCGGCCAGGTAGTTTTTTGCAAGGTGGCCGGCCAGCCACCCTACATGGCCGGCCAGCCACCCTACATGGCCGGCCAGCCAGGTGAAAAAAATGAAGTTTTGAATTAGTGGCCAATCACCAACTTTTAGAGTCCTCCAAGGTGTGTAGAACAAGGATCCAAGGTTGGAATTTGGCAACATCAAGAAGGGAGCCACAACGAGAGCTTGAAGGAGAGACTCAAAAATGAAACTCAAATTTTCTGGCCGACCACCAACTTTTAGGGTCCTCCAAGATGTGTAGAACAAGGTTCTAGGGTTGGAAATTGGCAACACTGAAGCAGGAGCCACAACATAGAGCTTGAAGGAGAGGCTCAAAAATGAAACTCAAATTTTCTGGCCGACCACCAACTTTTAGGGTCCTCCCATGTCCCCTGATCACAGATATGTAGCTTTGGTTGGAAGAAAATACCCTAGGGTGTTCAACATTGGCGGAAGTGAAAAAACGGGCTCGGAGGAAAGCGCTATCTGGAATAATTGCTGGATTCTCACCCCCCAGTGATCTTCCTGATGTTGAAACAGAGGTACCTGCCAAGTTTGAACAAAAACTAATGAGAAATGAACGCTCGGAGCCAAAACCGAGCAATTCGGGATCGAAAATGAGCATCGATGCGGAAGTGGTGTTCGTGAAGTGGATATCTGCAAGTGCAGTCCCCCTCGGAATGACAAAACACACGTTCCTGCCAAAAATCAGAGAAAACTGATGCAAAATGAATACTCGGGACCAAAACCGTGCGGTTCGAGGTCCCGAAAACCTGAGCAACGAAAGTGGCATCTGACCCGAAGTGGGCATCGGGGCCCAGGGTTCCTCGAAATGATAAAAGCGAGGTTCTGCGAAACCGGAGAACGCGGATGCGAAATGAATGCTCGGGGCCCAAATCACGCAGCCGGGGTCGAAAATGGGTCGCCGCACCTAAGTGGTGTTAATTGCGAAGGGCATCAGGCCCAGTGTTCCTCGGAACTATAAAACAGTGCATGCCAAAACCGAGAAATCGGAGATAGTTAGGTGGTCCCAACCGAGGCACACGGCTGACGAAACCTGCTCCGAAAATGGGCAAAATGGCCTCTGACCACAAAATATAGCTCACGCCTTTGGGAGATAGTCTCTGGGACCACTCCTTCCCTCGGGAAAGAAAACAGAGAAAAAAAGCGAAGTCCGTTCGCAAAGAGACAAGGCCTGTAAGAGGGTTCGAGTTCTGGAGGCGGCGCGGGCAACTCGAGACTTCAACGAGCACAAGATGCAACATCACCAAGCGCTCAATCGGTGACGTCGAGTCTTAAGGTCGGTCAAAAATGGGTGTCTCTGATTGCCTCTTTGTGAACTCGGAAGTCAAGAAGTGACGTGAGTGAATGTCAAAGCCGAGACGACCCATTTTTGATAAGGCGAAGACTTAGACAATCATACAAAACAAACGAAATGCGTGCGCATGAGGGGGCAAGAATGCAAATGATAGGCACGGAGCCAAGTGATTGTGCAAGTGCAACGAGCTGTAATGAAGCAAGTATTGACAAATAGATGCAACAGTTTTAAGCAAGAATGCAAAGCAAACAACTACATTTCATGCGGTTAGGAATGCGGAGAATCATTCAATTCTCGTCGCGTCTCACACGGAGAAGATACGATACCTGCGCGATTCGTCCGGTCGAATGATACAGTGCACAAAATAGTGCGATACGCTAAACAGCGCGATTGATTTGAAATGCACAAGACAGTGCGATACGCAAAACAGCGCGATTGATTATCTGCACAAAACAGTGCGATGCGCAAAACAGCGCGATCGATTTGAAATGCACAAGACAGTGCGATACGCAAAACAGCGCGATCGATTTGAAATGCACAAGACAGTGCGATTGAGGTGCGCAAAATAGCGCGATTGATAAACTGCACAAATAAAGGCGACAAAACAAGGCGATCGATTTGAAATGCACAAAGCGGTACGATACGCAAAAGCAGCGACGATTTGAAATGCACAAAACAGTGAGATGCGCAAAACAGCGCGATTGATAAACCACACAAAACAGTGCGATGCGCAAAATAGCGCGAATGATTTGAAATGCACAAGACAGTGCGATTGAGGTGTGCAAAATAGCGCGATTGATTAATCGCACAAAATAAAGGCGATGCGCAAAATAGCGAATGATTTGAAATGCACAAGACAGCGATTGAGGTGCGCAAAATAGCGCGATTGATTAATCGCACAAATAAAGGCGATGCGCAAAATAGCGAATGATTTGAAATGCACAAGACAAGGTGGTGAAGTGTGCATGACAATGCGAGTAATGAGCATGGTGTGATTGATACACAAAATGAGCGAGTATGATAGACATACTAAAGGTGAACACAAAATGTGATAGATGCACTAAGTGAACGAGTATGATGGATATACTAAAGGTGCGTGATGGATACACAAAATGTGATATAGAAAATGAAAATGTGTGATAGATACACAAAAGTGAAAATGTGTGATAGATACGTAATGAATGAAGTGTGATTGATACACGTAATGAATGATCTCAAATGGAACTTCTTTGAATGAACCGTATACAATATCGCGGCATGACTAAGAAAGAAACTTGATAGGGACAATGCATTACAAGGCATGATGCTTAAGGAAAGCAAATAAATGGACAAGCGGCGCTTTAGAAAGCACCTCATAAGGTGAGTGGCGGTGAACCGCTCTATTCTGACGGGGATCTCCCCTTGTGCTCTTCGAACACTTACCTTCAACTCACAGTACAAAGGCTCTGGAATGCTGACAAGGGACATCATCTGCATGTAAGAGCTACGGCTGCTGCTTGTTTTCCTGATCATATTCACAACTTTCCCTATTCTCCAACGGGGTGACAGACTAGGTTGGTTCAGTATCCAGAACTGAGGCGCATACACATGCTATCTCAATCTATGGGGCTGCCATACAGATTTCAAGCCGAGGACATGCCTCTAGGTATTTAAACCAGACTCTAGTCTCGGAAATCCCGAACCTTTGCGTTCTAGGCCACGGCCATTCGAACTCTAGTTTCCACCGTCGCAGTTGGTCTCCTAGGAACTCATCGCAAACACGGCCAAGATGCCTCTGGCAGGGGCCGGTATTCAGAGAGAGCATTTCTGATCGCCATTCTGGCTTGAAGTAGACTTGATCTCGAGCTTGAGGTAGAGGCACACTCATACTTCAGAACATTGGCAAGACCTGAAGAGGTACACACGGAGTATAGTCTCGGAACTTACTGAAGTTGGAACAAACTCAGATGCTCGACATTTTCCTCTTTTGCTTTTGCTTTGCAGCCCGGAACCTAAATAGCTTCAGATAGGTCCTGGTTCTACTGTTTTCGTATGACCTGGGTTGAACCCTGCGGTTTTATGAAAGAACAAATTCTGTTTTGCACAAATGTGGAGAACGGCACGGCACTCGGAGCACAAAACAATTTTATTTTTTGAAATTAATGAGTTTTTCGACCAGGTATTGAGCCTATGACTGGACACAGCAAAACGACTCAACAAGGAAATAAAAGGCACACAACCTAGACACATCGAGTAACACTCGAGACGACTCAAAACAAGGATCGAGATAAAACAAAAAGACACGACACTCAGACGCACAGGAGCCTGCTTTCACCGGTAGTGTTTCCCACCCTTTCTCATTTGTGATTCTCACATCACTCGCCCTCAAGCTCGCTTTTTCCGAAAAGCCCTTTTCTCACTTTTTCTCTCATCGCACCTCTCTCTATTCTTCAATCTCTCATTTTTCATCCCTCCCCTGGGTGGTTGATGGATAAACAGCAAGTTGTGGGCTCAGGCCCCTAGCATTCAGCTAGATCCTTCTTCTTCTGCATGTAGCTAATGAGTTTCTCCCATAGAGGGGTTGTGCTGCAACAGGATGCGTAGCAAATTTGCAGCTGACATCGATTGATGATGCTTTGCTGGGGAGTTTGGACGTGATCAGATCTGTCCAGATGAAGGAGTGGAATATCTTGCCCCATTCCCGTTCGTGCTTCGCACTTGGCTTGATACCTCGCTGCTTGGAGGGTGAGAGAGCTTTCAGCACTTTGTTGTTAGCTTCAATTGTGCCCTTTTTCTTGGCATGTAGAGTGCCCTTCTTGGCAAATGCATTGATAACGGGGAAAAGACAGAACACCTGACTCCACTGTGCCCCTAGTTTATCGTTTTGACCATTTTTGTTTTTGCTTTCTAAAAAAAAAATTTGGCCAAAATGGGAGTTAGATTAACATGCTTGTTCGATTTTTGATTTGAAATCATGCAAGTCAGGCTATGAGTACTGAAAATTTTCCTTTTTTGAGTCCAGGGAAAAGGTCCAGTTTTGGAAAAAATAGGATAATTTTCGAGAGAATTAGTCAACCTTAGTAAAAATCCTCAAAAACTATTTTTGCACACGGCCATTTGCTTAATGAGCATGAAACCTACTCCTGAGGTGCACAACCTTGGATCCAAAGGAAAGCTGCCCCGTGCTTGAAGAGAGCTGCATGGCAACGGAAAGTTGCCCCTTGTTTGAACGGCACCGCGGCGCATTGAATGGCAACGGAAAGTTGCCCCTTGTTTGAATGGCACTGGAGCGCATTGTAGTCAGTCCTTGGAGCGATGAACACAACCAGACTCTCAGATACAGAGAAGACAAAGATGGCCAGAACCATCGCATGGACACAATCGAATTCGAATTGTTTTATGGCCGACTTCGTAATGAAGTTGCTCACGATCCCAAACATGGGAATCAAGCCTTACGTAGTTCGGGGTTAAGGTACACTCGGGTATTTAACCTCTCCTTTTTATGCTCTAACTTTTGCCAAGGCGCCTATTGCAGGTTTTCGACCTTGCGAGCTTTGTTCTTCTTCTTTTTTTTTTTTTTTTTTTTTTCTATTCTTCTTTTTTCTTCTTTTCTTTTTTTGTTTTGCATTTCTTCTTTTTTTTGTATTTTTTTTTTTGCAGTTTTCTTTTGTATTTTTCTTTTTTCATTCTTTTCTTTGCTCTAACTTTTGCCTGGGTTGCCCTTTCGGGTTTTCGGCCCAGCGAGCCTCTCAAAGGGTAAAAGTAACAAGTCCATGCCAAATGGTTTTGAGATTGAAGCCCTCTGTATCCCGGAGAGTGGCTGTTGTATTGATTTACAGAAGGATCCACCTTTGGCTCTTCGAGCACATCGGATATTTTTTGCCCCTAGTTCGAGAGGTGCTTCTGATCTAGCTTTGCAAGCTTCTTTGACGAGGTCCGATCTTCTTGATCCGCTTTGGTACCTCTTGTTCGAGGGTCGCTTCAACCGCCACACAGCCTTACATCGTGGTCGACCGCTGAACATTCTCAATGCCGTTCAAGGTTTGAAAACCAAGGGGGTCGAGTCTCGAGGTCGAAGCGATCCTAAGTCGCACAATCTCAAGAGCGATTCCACACATGTCTTTGCAGACCGCAAGAAAACATTTTTTGAAAGTTTTAAGAAAGCGACAAATCGTCACACAAGACAATGTAGGATCAATCGATCAAAGCCGTGGTCCTTTTCAATACTCACATTAACAAGCATGATTTCATTCATTAAGGGCTTAGCACGCCTCTCTTTCTCTCAATTTGATCAAAGTTTTGCAAATCCCGAGGAATTCCTTCCTCTTTGTTTTTCACCGCAGTGTTCAAAAAGTTTTGAAAAACTCAAAGTCATTACAATGACTTCAAGGCACAAGAGAGCGTGGAATGCAATCGCCATTTCATTCAAATCCGCATAACTAGCACACGGCGTAAACAAATGCGAGAGTATGGAAATCATCACTGCTTCATTCAAGATCTATTGGCATAACTGCTCTCGCGTAAAACAGACTCAAAACAAAGCAAAAGGACAAACAGAAAACAAAACAAAGGATGTCCGAGGTAACACTCCCCACGGAATCATCTCGACTTATACAACAGATCGACTCGACACAACAACAAGACACTCCAAAATAAAAGAGACCGACTCAAAACAAAAGGATGACTCAAAACAAAGTAGCAAAAATCGACCCAATACCCAAGTCGAAGCACAAAAGCCGGTATTTACACATTGCTCGTAACAAGGCGTGCCATTCCCACGCCCGAGTTGATCGAGCACCGCCCGCAGTGGTTCATCCCTGCTCATATAACATTATCCCCAAGTTCATCGACCCAAAGGCCGATAGACTTTGCCGAAGCTCGGCGAGGATGACCCCGTTGTCAAATAGAGCTCAGACTTCATGGTGAAGACGAAGCAATTATTGGTAGCATGGCCGGTTCCGATGGAAGGCATGAGTCGGCCGGGTTGTGTGAGAGAGGGAGGTTCTTTGGTAGCGCCGTGGCTCCAGGGTTTCAGATGCCCTTGTTCAACAAGGATTTGGAAAGCTTTGATAAAGGCATGTGGAGGGCGGAAGACCCTCCGACCTCGGGGTTGGTACTTCGGTTTGTGGATTTTTCTGGGCGACCAAGAAGGGATTGGCAGTGTGCCGCTGGTTTGCTGATCTCTTCTAAGTGCAGGATTAGAGCTAACAGGATCATTTCTGGTACAACGGCCCTTTTCCCGGCTTGTCCCTTGATTCAAACTGCCCCCAACTTGAGTAGCGAAAGTGTCATCCACAGCCTTTGCAACAACTGTGAGGACTTCCTCTTTGTTCAGTCCCTCGGCTTTCAAAGCCTCAACAGCCAACAGAATATGCTCATGGGGATCTATGCTTGCCCTTACCTTGTTCTTTCCACTCGCTTCCACTTTGCCACGGGATTGGCCTTCCTCAGATGTAGCCCGCTCCAAGCTTGGGGAGCCTTTTGACATGAACTCCCTGGTAGGTGGTGTGGTCGATGATGGAGGCAAAACTCCAAAGGTTAAATCTGCCACAGTTCTCTGAAGATCTTCAATCATCCTCATCAGCTCAGAAGTAGTGGGTTCATGGGTTTGGAATGACCGGGGTCCAGATGCACCCATCATGCATATGTCCATGCTTTCCGGGATAAACACCTCAGGCTTAGGTAGATGGGCCGGGGTGATGTATATGCTGGGGTCATAAGTGGGTGGCAGTATATGGATGAGATTGAGGTAGGCAGGAGATGTTTGGTCATTGGGGTCTGAAGGTGGAGCTATCGTCCGGTTATCGGCGAGATTTTGGACCTCATGACGAAGGCGATAACGGTCGGTGCCATGACCGCGCTGCTGATGGTACATACAGTACTTGGAGGGGTTATGTCCGGCTGGGAGTGGGTTGGGAAGAGGTTGAGGATTGAGGGGTTTGAGATGCCCTTTTTCCATCAAGCCTTTTAGTGCGCTTAGTCAAGCTCATATAGAGGGGGTGAAAGTTCCGCCTCGAGCCTGGCCGGTCGGCTATTTGCAAGCTTGAATTGGCAAAAGGGTTGGTCAGGTGATCAGATGATTTCAAGGTTCGAATAGTGCTACTTCCGCATTGGTACTCCTTGAAGTCACCCTCCTTGTTGGTTCACTTGTTCGGGAATGATCCCATTGTTGAACGATTCTCGACCTCGAACCCCGCTCATGCAAACTTTTGAAAGTGAATACCGAGCGACTATCAATTTCGCAACATATCATGCTCGAGGTTCCGCACCATCATCTCGTGACTTGATCCTCTCGTAAGGGCGGCGTCATCTCAGGTCGCCTTTTGCTCTCCATCTCGCAACAAATTTCACAAAAGACTCATTGGGTTCTCGCGGTTGCTTCAAGCTCTTGGATAGTCATTTCAACCTCGGTATTGTAGGAATATTGATCGACAAAGGCCTCGCCTAATTCTTCCCAGCTTTGTTTTCACTGTCCTCCAACCTAGTGTACCAAGTGGCTACACCCGATGTGGTTCTTCCATACAGGAGAGTTTTTGTGGCTTAGTCGCACCCATCGCTTTAGGACATCCAAGAAAAGTCGGATATGTATCATTGATCCCCTGACCCTTAAACGGTCAATATATGGCATTTTGAATCCGTCTCGAGTCAGACAAACAGACTCGTGTGCCCATCCTCAATGTCGGGAATGGAGTTAAGGCCATGTGCCCTTTTGAATTGCTTCTCAAGGTTCGCAATTTTCACCGCGTCGATCGAGGTCATTAGCATCAAGGGACAACGCCTTATTAGGCCGCACCGAGGGTCTCAAAACTTGGGCTTGAGTCAACCCTTCTCGAGGACTTGGACACGCAAATTTTCGGCCATGAATTGGGTCAAAGTTCGGTTGGGGTCCCAAAGTCGATGTGAGGCGACGCCCAGATGGGCGCTGCTTTCAATGCCGGGTCTCAACTCGCATGGCGCTTCCTCGATTCAACGCTACCACGGCCACAAATTCTTCAACCTTGTGCCATCACGGCCGTTGAGTCCGAACAAAGGTGATGTGGATCGTGATCGACGGATCGATGAACCGAGAGCCCCGACCGCCTTTTTGCCTTTGCCTCAATGAAAGAACATCGGGTTTCCTTGAATTGAATTTCGACCTAATCCAAATTTATCAAGACTAGTCCAATGTACTGGGGATAGTGGAGCCTTCTGGTTATGGTTCCAGACTACCTAGCAAAAGAGAAAACCGACAAAGATCTCACCGATTTTACTCGAACAGATACAAGCATAGTTGAATGAGTGTGCCTCATCGAATTCGCCCCAAAATTTCGCTCAGAATCGTTACCCTGTAAACCGATTCTCAAAATATCAATCGGTGCCCGCAGTTCGTTGCTCAAACTCATAGATCGATACATGCATTCTCAGAGACGCACTCTAACAAGCACATAATGTATAAGTGAGAGCCAAAACACCCCTATGTTGGTAGGGTTTCGCCCTATTTTGTCAGAGCTAGGGTTTCACTACGCACACGGCTTCAAACAACCTATAAACGGGTAAGCAACCCCGCCCTAGTTTGGAATGGTCACTATGGATCCGAATATGCACTAGGTCGAATGGTCAAAGGGTGCCCCAGAAACCGGGTTTGTGTTCCCATATGGCAGAGCTCAGAATCGATCAAATTTTATGGACATGCCTTGACAAGACAAGCCTCCGCAAACCGCCAGAATAGCAGATGGCAAACACGGTCCTAGGCGCACCAATGCAAATGCAATGCAAAGAAACACACAAACATAGTCAAAAGCAGATATCATGAGTTCGAAAGTTCTCTAAATCCCCAAAGAGTTGCTGAAATCAGAATAACGCCATGGGGACCTCGCCATACTGACTCGATTTTTGTTATGTTTCAATCTCGAACCAAAGAGTCCAAATCCGCAAATCGCTTTTGAAGGAAAACAGATTTTTTGAAAGAAGTGCCAAACATGGATCGCTGCCGTGATAATGTAGTCGCCACCTAAATATTTTAAAATGGGAAATTTAGGAAACCCCGACTCGGCCAAAGGCCACGGTCCGCCATCACCAAAGTTGGCTCGGGAACTTGGGTACGATTAGGGAAGGTCACATCGTGAGCACCCTCTCGCCGGTCAAAGACCGCCTCTACTAACCATGATATCTGCTTTTTGAAAACTTTGTGAGTTCTTATTCCTTATTAGCCTAGGTTACTATGTGATGCTCGCAAGAAACAAGTATAGATCGGGCCGCCTCAATTGGAACGAACATCTCATGTTTGTTTGTTTGAAAATGGTGTGATGGTGCTACCAGAGGTAGGCTAAAATGCGGATTTGCCACCCTCGTGGGCTTAGAAAAACATGATTTTGCCACTATCTAGTGGGCTTAAAACAAAGCCAATGAATTGTCCCAATTCAAATAACTCAACCTCCACCCACAGCATTCAAGGCAGATATATCACATAAGCACATAGCCTCATGGTAAGCATGCTATCATGGCAGCACTCACACGCATGCAAGGATGCTAAAGCATAAAACTCACCTAGTACTCCAAGCCAAAACAAAAACCGATTAGAAATCATGCATGAACCTAAAAATGCAGAATGCCTAATGCAACACATGCAAAAATGCAACTATAGCAGTTCGGCTATTCTAAATATGGCATATGAGATGCAACCTATCAAGTACTCAACTTGGAATTGAAATACAGATGCGCTTTGTATGATGCCGAGCCCAATGCATGCAATACTTAATGAATGATGCAAACATGTCATTACATCAGATGCTAATTGAAATATGCCCTATATCTAACCATCCAAAGCGGTAAATAAAAGGGAGAAAGAAATGGGGTTGGAAGACATACATCACACTCACACACCCATATTACAATTATGCCTCGCCACAGAGGGTCCTAATAAATAATAATACGCAATTCAATAAAAGAATATACAATCAAAATAATACAAATTCTAATTAATTAACAAATTAATTACAAAAGAATTAAATCGGGCGTGCAAGCCGTGGATCGCCGCTTCGATAGATGATGTATCTGGTCGCATGGCGCGAAATCCACCGGAATGCCCCGATTAGCCTCTCGCTTGTAGTATTTCTAAATGCGCCACGGACCAAAAGTTATTGGCTCTGGATTTTGCTGCAACAGAGAGCAGGAAAAGGGCACAGCAGTGTATTTCACAAATATATGCATGCCTCGATCCTCGTGCCACCAATCACGCATACCGATGCATGATGGCCGAGGAATCGAATTGCACAACTCAATATGGGATGAATGCATATGAATGCTACAACAAAACCTAGCTCCATCATGGATGATCCGGAGTGTCGGTGACTTGGGAATTGAGACATGCTCCGCCACTCGGAGTGCGAAACGCGCCTCGTTTCCCGTGCAATATGCATGATATGCGTGAAATGCAACTAACATACAATCCTAGCATGTACGATGCTATGAAAATGAGATGCCTCGAAATGCGTGTCCACGGGCACGCAAACCGAGGCGATGCGGAATGACATGCGAAATGTAATGATGGACTTATACCAACATGAAGGGCCTCACCACACTCACATAGGATGCCGAATGATAAGAATGAGGTGCCAAATGCGTGCCCACCGCACGCAAAACCGAGACAATGATGAAATATAACCGATAAATAGAGTGTTTCGAAATGCGGCACGCGCACGCAAAACCGAGGCGGAGGCATACGCAATGCAAACCTAATAAAACAGAATGTCCCAAATGCGGCACACGCGCACGCAAACCGAGGCGAGGCATACGCAATGCCAAGCGGATAACAGAGTGCTCAAATACGCACACGGGCACGCAAACCGAGGCGGTTAAAATAGAGATCGATAAATCGGCAGCTGGAAATGATGCACACGCGCACGCAAACCGAGGCGATGATGTGCGGCGCAAAATCGGATAAACCGGCGTTTCAAATGCGTGCACACGACACGCCAACCGAGGCGATGACGCGGCGATGCAAAATCGGATAGCCGGAAGTGCTCGAAATGCGTGCATACGGACACGCAAACCGAGGCGATGATGAAATGAGATGAAATGGCATACGGAATGCAACGATGGGCTTACACCAACATGGGAGAGCCTCAGCTCACTCACATAGGAGGCCGCTTGATAATGAAGTGCTTGAGCGCACACGGGCACGCAAACCGAGGCAATGGCATACAAGCATGAAAATGCAAATTGGGCTTACGCCAACATGAGAGGGCCTCAACCACACTCACATAGGCTGCCGTAATGATGAATGAGGTGCCAAGGCGTGCCCATTGGCACGCAAAACCGAGGCAATGCAAAATGATACAAATGGCATGGGAAATAACATGCAAGCATGGCAATGGAATTTCAGCACCTAAATAAAGGGGAAAACAGCCCAAACAATTCAAATGACACTCGAAGCATGCATTCATCCCGAAAGTGTGAAATTAAGCCCCGAAATGGCCTATAGCCATGCCATACATGCAAAATATGATCATGGCAGCAAGAACAGTAGCAAGGCAGTCCCAAATACAGCATATTTCAGTAACAATCATGGCCAAAATGTAAGCATAGACATGGAAACATTAGCTCGCAAGAATACGGTAAAAGAGAGGATTTACAAAGCAAGCAGTATATAGAAAATTCAAATGGAAAAACTTTATTCTACAATACTGAAGAGGGCCCAAAAATAAGCATATATTCAGTTTATGGCAACCCCAAAATTAGAATAAAATCATGCTAACGATTCCATGCAAAATGGAGCTCAAAAGAGGTTATAACAAGAGACATGCAAAGCACACACCAAATGACAAAACTTTCTTCATAAAACATGTAAAGGGGGTCAAAATAAGACCCCTCTCAGTTCTGACCAAGAGCTAAAACCACAAGCACAAAAGGCTACGAAACATGCAAGATTTAGGGCCTAAAATGGATTTCAAAGAGAGGTGGTGTATAGAATGGCCAAATGAGGTTGAGCCCTTCTACAATGTTGTAGAGGGGCTCAAAATAAGCACAAAACCAGTATGGGTCGGAGCCCCAAAAAAAAAGGAAATAGGCCAAAACTAGCATGCAAGATAATGACATAAAAGCTAGGTATTGAAACAAGTATATCATAGAAGCATCAAATGAAGTTGAGCCCTTCTACAAAGTTGTAGAGGGACTCAAAACAAGCATAAAAGAAGTAGGGGTCGGAGCCCCAATTCCCAACCAATTGGAGTATAGAAATGAATCAAGAAAAAGCCCTAAAAGTTGGTTTTGAAGACTTGCCCTTGAAGACTTGTCTTTCTTTGATTCTTGGCTTTGATTTGTAGCTTCTCAACCTCTGAAATTCACTTCCTAGCTGCTGGAATGGTAGTAGGGATGGTGAGGCTAGGTGTTGATGAAGAGAAGACCTAGGGACTTAGAAACTTTTTGAGGTTTTGAGCTATGAAAATGGAGGAATTTGAAGATGATCTCTTGAGACAATTTTTTCCAACCTAAGCAAAGGGAAAGGAGGGCCCTTTAAATAGACAAGAAATAGGGTGTAAAAGGGGAGGGAAAGCACCCAATCTTTCCCTCCCGAAATATCCCCCGGATGCCCCGGGATATGTTGGAAAATATCCTGACAAATGACAGCCGAAAGGTGAAGTCGGGCCGGCCAGAGTTGCAAGGTGGGGCCAGCCACCCATGGCCGGCCAGCCACCCTACATGGCCGGCCACCAGTGAAAAAATGAAGTTTTGAATTAGTGGCCGACCACCAACTTTAGGGTCCTCCAAGGTGTGTAGAACAAGGATCCAAGGTTGGAATTTGGCAACATCAAGCAGAGCCACAACGAGAGCTTGAAGGAGAGGCTCAAAATGAAACTCAAATTTTCCGCCGACCACCAACTTTTAGGGTCCTCCAAGATGTGTAGAACAAGGTTCTAGGGTTGGAAATTGGCAACATCAAGCAGGAGCCACAACATAGAGCTTGAAGGAGAGGCTCAAAATGAAACTCAAATTTTGGCCGACCACCAACTTTAGGGTCCTCCCATGTCCCCGATCACGATATGTAGCTTTGGTTGGAAGAAAATACCCTAGGGTGTTCAACATTGGCAAGTGAGAAAAGGGCCCGGAGGAGCGAACCGCTATCTCGAATAATTGCTGGCTTCTCACCCCACAAAGGATCTTCCCGATGTTGAAACAGAGGTACCGCCAAGTTTGAACAAAACTAATGAGAAATGAACGCCGAGCCAAACCGAGCAATTCGATCCCAAAATAAGCATCCGATGCCTAAGTGGTGTTCAAGAATAAGTGGATATCTGCAACTCGTGTCCCTGAATGACAAAACAGAGGTTCTCGCCAAAATCGAGAAAACCGATGCAAAATGAATGCTCGACCAAAACCGCGTTCGAGGTCCCGAAACCTACAGCACCGAAGTGGCATACGGCCACGGCGGGCATCGGGGCCCTGTGGTTCCTTGAAATGATAAAACAGAGGTTCCCGCCAAACCGGAGAATGCGGATGCGAATGAATGCTCGGCCCAAATCACGCAGCCGGTCCCGAAATGGGTCGCCGCCTAAGTGGTGTTCGCGCTAAGTGGCATCAGGGGCCCGTGTTCCTGAACTATAAAACAGGTGCATGCCAAAACCGGAGAAATCGGAGATAGTTGGGTGGTCCCAACCGAGGCACACGGCTTGACGTTCGAAAACCGCACCGGCTCCGAATGGCAAAATGGCCTACGGCCAAAAATATAGCTCACGGCCACCGGGAGATAGTCTACGGACCACCCCTTCCTGAAAGAAAACAGAGAAAAAAAAGCGAGTCCGTTCGCAAACCGAGACAAGGCATGAAGAGGGTTCTAAGTCCGGAGGCGCGACGCCGCAACTCTGAGACTTCTGAACGAGCACAGTATGCAACATCACCAAGCGCTCAATCGGTGACGTCTGAGTCTTAAGGTCGGTCAAAAATGGGGTGTCTACAGTGTGCGTGTGTGTGTGTGTGTGTTCTCCCAAATTCTTCTCTCTTCTCTCATCCTCTCTCTTTTTTCTCTCTCTCTCTCTCTTCCTCTCTCCATCTGTTTCAGAGATAAAAGAGAGGGGAAAAAAAAAAAAAATCCAAAGCGATGTCGTTTTGGAATTCGGGCCACTTGAGCCTCAAAAATTTCAAGCTCGAAAGCAATTTTCAAAAAAATATAATCTCACATTTTGTCATTTCTTTTCAGTTTAGTTTAGATATGGCCTACAGGCTGGGACTGGGGTGACCAGAGTTGTTCAAATTTTAATAAATCTAAAAGTTGAAGCCAGTTGTTGTGCAAACACTCCAAAATCTTTATTTATTTATTTATTTATTTATTTTTTCTGTGTATGTGTTGGGGGGGTTATGTAAGGTATCTTGGGCCAGTTTACGCACACTAGACTAAGTCACTACATCCCGAACAAGCCTTCCGAAACAGGGACTTATGTCCTGCGATCCGTGGTGTCAAGATATGCATTCACTGGCTAAGAGATTTGAACCTGTGACCTGTAAGGGAGCAAAATCTTTAATCTCAACTCAACAAATCATTTTCTACCACATTCATTTTCCTTTAGACTTGAGAGACAAATTTATTTTGGGTTGTGCTCCTTTTATTTTGGCTATTTTAATTTGAGAGAGTGTTTGAATTTAGTATTTTTATTTTTAGATTGATTTTGGTGATCCGAACCGTTTACCTTTTAGGACTCACTGAGTAAAATATTTATGCAAAAAATAAGATGATCGGATATTAGTATCTATATGTTTGAATCAAATTTATATTGTAAAAAATGAATGACTATTCTGTTGGCACCATAAATCTGCAATTTTATTATTATTTATTATTTATTATAATTGCAGGACATGTGGCACCCTCCTACTCATTTGGAGGTTATGAGAAGTTATGAAATGTGAAAAGATGATGGATAACAAAGTGGAGAACATGGAGCATGAAGTAGAGGTTGAAAGAAGTTATGGAAAATCATGGAGTATGAAATGAAGGAAATGGAAGAATAGGGTAATTATTAAATAATTTTTTCTTACAAATGTTTGCTTATAAATAGCCATTCATGGCTACATTGAATAGCGGGAACTCAAATCAAAGACAATTGATTTCTATTTTTATTGTCATTTATTTCCAACACTTAATTTTCTGCACTTTATTTTTGAAGTGTCACGACCCAAACTCGGTACCCAAAGGCTCAAATCAGAACAAGATAGAAATAATGTAATTCGGATAATTTCAGAGTCACAAGAAGCGAATAAATTAAATAAATTAAAATAAATAACGGGTACCAACTGTTTATTTAAAAGGAACTAAAACATAGTTACTTGAACTTCATTGTACTACAAGAGTCTAATAATAAAAGATAGAAAACAAAATAGCATAGCGATTCATTTTCCCATCTTGATCCTGCTAAACTTCGTCACCTGAAAGGGGTAACAGCTATAAGCACATAGCAGAGTGAGAAATATCATACTATGAGTGTAGAGGCACAAAATGGCCATGGATATTTATTTAAGCTAAAATATTAACATAAATTGGGTTGAGTTGAATACACAAATTAATTAAGTGCCAGAAACTGAAATAATCACTGTAACCACAGTACATCACTAAAGTAACAATCACTACAGACGTCAATGGATCCATGACAACACTGGACCACAAAGTGGTCAAACACTAGCCAATGGTTATTTTAATTCCCCCAAGGCATAGGACTCCCGTGGTAGTACTCACAAAACATATTTTCATATAAGGTCATAATCAAATATTCTTGAAAATATAAACAAACACATCCATGGGTTTTCTTTTAAGCAAATAGGGTTCAGAAATAGATCCACATAACTGAAATGTTTATAAAACATAACTTTTATTAATATACTAACAAAACATAACTAGTATAAAATAGATTTTGGTAAGTCAAAACATCAGTAAAATATATTTTGGTAACCCAAGGTATAATATAACTCACCTTAACTTAATTCCTTTATCCTTTCTTTCCACCACCACTCAAGATGCTCACCCGTGCGTCCTCTTATCTACTTTCTATTTTTTTTCTTTCCGCCTTAACATGCCACTCTTTCCTATTTATAGGAAGGTAAATCGTGGGTAGCAAGTCACAGAAAGTTTCGAAATTTTGACGCGTGTAAGTCTCCGGTCCACCCTTATCCATTTTATTAACTAACATGTTTGAATTCTATCTTTTACTTGACCATTTTTTTTAATTTAAAAGTTATTACCTTCTTTGGTAATTCAAGATGACTCCTAAAACTTATGTATAATGATAAGTTAGGTTCATGTCTAAAAACCTCACTACCCAACTATAAATCACCACTTACCACTTACTAAAATATTTAATGTGTAATATTTCACAACGTATTTCTTTAACCATAAAATTCCCAATCTCCTAAATTATGCATTTATTTATTATTATTATTGTCACTACATGTATATATATATACTTATTATTATTATTATTATTATTATTATTATTATTTATTTTATCGTAATGTTAAATTTAAAAACATTCGGGTGTCACACGAAGCATAAGAGTAGAGGTAAAATTTTTGCACTTTATTTTATGTACTTTGTTTTCGAAGCATAGGAGTATAAGTAAATTAATGGTTACTTTGATTGTTCACTCAATCATCCTTCTCCGTCTCCCTCATTTTTCTTTTAATTTTTTTTTTACACTTGGGAATTTTGAAATCCTCTTTATTGAGGCAAAAGAACCGTCAACACAATCGTTTGATAATTGGCTTGAATTTAATGTAAGTATTTTTCAATCCTTGATGGCACACTCAAGATTTATGATATTTTTCTTTGTAGGAAAAATAAGCCAACAATTGTTTGGCACGCCCAATGGGACGTCAAGTGTAAGAAATGAAAAATGAACTGGATTCGTCCATTCCAAATAGCCTAGATGAAATTTTTTGATGTAAACAAAAAATTTTGACAAAAAATTTCAGATATTCAAGAAGAAATCCATTTTCTTGATGAAATAAACTTTCATACCTTACAATATTATTTGGTGGAAGAAAAAAGACACAATTTAATTGGAGGATTTCATCAACTTGATATGGAAATTCGCCAATAGAATGATGAGTTGTCAACTCTCACTACCAAGTCTTTAACTGAGGTTTTAATGGCTGGAATTGGTGAATTTTTTCAGAATTTTTCCATGGTTGAAAATAGCAAAAGCAAAGAGTTGATTTCATCAATGGCTCAGGGCTCAAAAAACTCATTTTTAAAGAGCTAATTTATGAAAATAACATAGCTAAAAAGCATGTTGTTGAGCCAAGCATGGTTAAAAATAATGTTCCATATATGACTCGAGGGGTTGAAAAACCCATTCTTAGAGAGTCAAACCATGGACATGAAATGTCTATGAAAGATTTTCATAGGCCATTAACGGCTAAAATGGAACAACCCATTAAGCCAAAAAATGATGAAACTCATATGAAAGATTTTCTTAAGCCATTAATGGCTAAAATGGAACAACCCATTAGATCAAGAAATGATGAAACTCACATGGGGATTTTCATAATCCATTAATGGAAAAAATAGAAAAACAACCCTATTTGTCAATGGAGGATGAAAGTTATTTGGCCAAAGAGCATGTTCTCAAGCCAAACATGGCTAAGAATGATGAACAATTTAATGTTCATGAATCTGAATATTTTGAAATTATTCAAAATGTCAAGTTGTTTGAATTTTAAGGCCATCTTGTACTATGATTCTTAGTGTTCAAAATCCTTTTTGGATTTAGGTTCACATCAAAATTTAATTTTGATGAAATGGTTAATAAAACAATCATCTTTAAGCATTGTTTTGATGAGTTTGATGAACTAAAGAACAACTTAGCCATTTGAAATGTTGAACTTAGCTAGAAAAAGCCTATGCATTTAAATCAGTGGTTGAGAATGACTTATCTTTTCAAATTGATGGCCAATTATTTTTTTTAAGGCACAAAAGGCATAAAATAATGATAGTATGTGTGCTTTAGTTGTAGTCAAACAATGGCTCTTGCGTTCAACCGACGAAATTGTGAACATTTGATGACTTATATGTACACAATCAAAGCATTGAAGATACATTTGAAGCATCAAGAGTTGTTTCGAAGGTTGATTACTTCATCTTCGAAGCTTTATAAAGCTTCAAATCATATCATGAAGTAAGATTACTTTGGAATAAATATGTACATGCATATATAGGCAATTGGTTGTTTAAAATTGCCTAATTTTGGTTCGTCTCTTTGAAATTTAGAAGCATATTGCAAGATGAGAGAATGTTCTAGTGTGTGGTCAAGTACTTATTACATGATCATTATGTTAAATGGTCGAATATATGGTTCGAACCACTTTGTTGGTGTTATAATGGTATTTTAAGCAAGTTTGTTTTGTTACTCATACCAAGCAAAAGAACTTTTTGTAAAATTCACAGAGTCAGTTTGTTTGGTATTTTATATTTCAAGATGAGAAACCAATTTTTTGGGTTGATCTTTAAGTAGTCACCTAATTATTGGTTTGAGTATATTACCTTCAAAGATTTACATGAAAAAAAAAAAAAAATCAATTACTAGTTTGATAAAAAAAAAAAAAAAAAACCTTCGAATACTAGTCACATGCCATATGTATTGGCATACTTAATTCATTACCACACCATTAATGGTTTTTTGTATTGAAGTCACATCTTTTGGTATTTTAGTCTTCTTATATGACCATAAAATAGCTTTGAAGCTTCATTGGCCTGTGAAGCATGCCACGGTGCCTTTGAAGCATGATTTTGGCCCGCTATTGACTTCTTCAAAGCATGATTTTCATATGTTATTGACACTTCCGAGCATGATATTGGTCCATTACTAATAGTGGCCACCCAGAAATTTATTTTTACATGCATAATTGTTTGTGGTTTACACTTCGAAGGTCACATGTCTATATTCTTGGACATATGTTTATGTCAAATAGATTGGCCAAGTGTTCCTAACTTGGCCTATAATGAATTTGTGAGTGTATGATGTTATTTGGGGTTGCATGCAAACATAAAGTTCCATGACATATGATGCCTTGCATCCATGAAGAGCACATGTTAGCTTTGAAAACCCACATTCGAAGCTCTAAAGGTCTCCCTTGAAGCTTTTATTAAAGTGTGTGGTGACATTTTCAGAGCAAAGTTTGTTCCTATAGCATCACTCTTGACCTTCGAAGGGAGGTTTTGGTCCCTTGAAACTTCATTGTAAGTATTTTCAAAAGATGACTATCGTCCTATATCAATGTCTCCAATCTTCGAGGGGTGATTTTGATCCTTTAAAGCTTCGCGGCAAGGCATTGGAATGATGAATTTGGTCATTTATAAACACTTTGACCATAAACGGGTGATTTTTGGTTCTTTATACCACCTTCAAAGCTTGTTATTAGTCCATAATAGCTAGCATGTGTAATAGCTTGTTAAGATAAATCATGAAAATATGAGGTTCTGAATGATTATGAGTACAAGCAATATCAACCTACTTCAAAAGGGTTCAAGTTTTCTAAGTGTTTGAAGTACGAGTAAAACAAAATTGTTAATTTCCTTCAAAGGATTGATGCCGATTCGAAGCATATATATAATATCCCTTCAAGGCATTTATATATATAATTCGAGACATCTAGTCATAATTTAATGCTCATTCGAAGCACCTTATTGAGGCTATTATATCATTCGAAGCACTTTGTTGATATTATTCAAAGTACTTTGTTGCTTAGATTAGTCATGTACTTGGTTCGGCCCTTCAAAAATTCAAGTAAACATCATTTTTAAGGGCCACAGGGCTAATGTTGGCACCATAAATCTGCAATTTTATTATTATTAGTTATTATTTATTATAATTGCAGGACATGTGGCACCTTTATACTCATTTGGAGGTTATGAGAAGTTATGAAATGTGGAAAGATGATGGAGAACAAAGTGGAGAACATGGAGCATGAAGTGGAGGTTGAAGGAAGTTATGGAAGATCATGGAATATAAAATGGAGGAGATGGAAGAATAGGGTAGTTATTAGGTGATTTTTTTCCTACAAATTTTTGCCTATAAGTAGTCATTCACAGCTACATTGTATAGGGGGAACCCAAATCAAAGACAATTAATTTCTATTTTTCTTGTTATTTATTTCATGCACTTAATTTTCTACACTTTATTTTATGCACTTCGTTTTTGAAGCATAGGAGTAGAGGTAAATTTTATGCACTTTATTTTATGCACTTCTTTTTCGAAATATAGGAGTAGAAGTAAATTAATGGTTAGTTTGATTGTTCACTCAATTACCCTGATTGTTCACTTAATTATCTTTCTCTGTCTCCCACCTTCTTCGTTTAATTTTTCTTTTCTCTACACTTGGCAATTTTGAAGTCCTCTTTATTGAGGCAAAAGAACCGTCAACATAATCGCTTGATAATTGGCTTGAATTTAATCTGTAAGGATTTTTCAATCCTTACTGGTACGTTCACATTTATGATATTTTCCTTCGTAGAAAAAATAAGCCAACATATCCTTAAAATTATATTTTCCATTTATTTTTTAAAACAAATATAATTTAAACATATAGTTATCGATGTCCAATCATTTTAATTTTTTGTATGAATATTCTTGTTAACAAATCCTAAGAAGTGACTGGTTTGGATCGCTGAAATTGATTCCAAAATGGTTCTACTAAACCCAAATGCTCTTTCAAATTAAGATGACAATTTAAGAGAAGCCAAACCCATTTATTTTCTACCATCACTATATGAAATACATAAGGAATTTTAACGATGTGTCTCTTTAACGAAGTATGTATTTTATAACAATGTATATAATATGATTAGGGCAAATTATATCAATATTCTCTTCATTTTGATTTTTGTATTATTTTGGTTTTTATACTTTTAATTGACTTAATTTTAATTCTTAATTTTATATTTTTTTTGTCAATTTGATTCAATTGATAACATCATTAGTGTTTTTCATGAAAAATTATCTCAAAATTGATTGAAATTAACTCATTGAATTGAGCAAACTTATAATTTTGCCCTAAAAATTATGACACATGTCACTTATGTCGGTATTTTTATTTTAAAAATCCTAACAAGTATATTTAATTTGACTAAATTGAGACAAATTCATAAATTTAGTGTCAAAAATCTAATCAATTGAAATTACAAGTACCAAAATAACACAAGGATCAAAATACAATAATTGCTAATATGTTATAATTTTATAACCAAAATGATTATTAACATTTTTTTATCATAAATTGTTCTTAATATTACATTGTATTAGTAACATAATCACAAGAGAAATGATATAAAAGTTCACTTTTTGAATCCATTTCTAAGACTCTGTAATGTGTAAAATAGATAATTAACTGATGATTGGAATAAGACATGAGACAAAGAGTGAGTTGTCTTAGATAATTTAATTGATTGTCACATCATTAAGTTTAAAAATGAATTTCACTTTGGGTTAGAGTAACACTACTCTAATCACAATGATTCATATATTTTACTTTAGGTGTGCACATCATAAATTTATCATTTATAACTTTTATCACAAAATAACATAATGTGCACACCACCAAAATTTCTAACTTTCATTACAAAATACAATACATTACTATAAATGATGGTATTAGAGAATCAGCAGTGGAGATGTTAACACTAGTGTCAAATGCTTAAAAATTTGGCTAGCCACATTCAATTTTCCTCATACAATGGAATAGGTAAGTGGTGAATTAGGGTTGTTTGAAATGATCTAAATAAGTGTACTTTTTAACTTTTTTATAAAAATATATATAAAAAAAATAGATAGGTGATATGACTAAAAAAATAAAAAAATGTGCTATTGTAGTTGACCCCAAAAGTGTCGGAAACTAAAGTGTTCACTAACTGCAGCAGTGGATGTTTGATTATTGTACTTTTTAAATTATTTTATACATCTTAACACACATTTTAATACTTCCTTTACAACACTTACCCAGTAAACTAACACTATTAACACACAAAAATGGGTCCACCTTTTAGAATTTTTTTTTTATCATATTACATTTTAACAAATATTTTTGGCTAGTCCATTGTAGATGTTCATAGGATTTTCCAAATTGAAAAAGCCTATGGTGTGCATCGACGTAGGGATACATACCATATGCACCCTATCATAAATTGACGTAATTTTATCAAAAAATTTACAACATTAATCACAAAATGCATAACCTAGCCACAAATTAACATAACAAAATTTTTAAATTTTGTGATTCATGTTACAAAAGTTTATGACTTAGTTACGACATTTTTTGTGACACCAATTTGTGACGAGATTACGCATTTTGTGGTTGATGTTAAGAAATATTGTGGTAAAGTTACTCCAATCTGTAATAGGGTGCATATGGTATGCATCCCTAAGGGGGTGAACACCATAGGGATTTCCAAAATGTAATAACAAAATCACTTTTTAGGGATGAAATATTTTTATTGTGACAAATATCATTATATTTTTATTGACAAAATTGGACATTTAGTGATGAATTACTATTGTTTTGGGACTTTTTTTTTTCTCCAAAAAAATAAACCTTTTTAGGACTATATTATTTTGTCCCATTTATTAGTGACATTTTAAAAATGTCGTCGCTAAGAGTCATTTTTTACTTTTCAACACGACCTTTTAGTGACGATAGGAATTGTCTCCCAAATACTTTTTGCTACAAATTTTTTACTTTTACAAATAAAAAAAATTAGTTATTAAAACTTTTATTTGTTGTAGTGATATTCAATAGATACATTTTCCTCGATGTGCCATCAAATGCTTTTCATTTCCAAAACGCGTGAATTCTCAAAATAATTAAATAAAAAAAATGTCATAAAAAATAATTAATAGATATTTTTTTTTGGTAAAAGTTATAACTATTGTTTTTGGTGTGTGATGTCACTTTGTAATAAAAGTCACAAATATTAATTTATGATGCACTTTTTTAAAGTAAAAATTACAAGCCATTGCAATTATATTATTAACATTATAATTATGTTATGAATGATACGGTGTGATGTAAATATTACGCATAATTTAAGTAAAAAAAAATTTACAATTTGTTAGAATGTTTGTTGTAGAAAATTAAAATTATTTTACATATATTTTGAGTGGGTGAATATATTAAGGGTAAACTACCAATAGGTCCTACTTTTGAGACTTATTACCTATTAAGTCCTATTGATAAATTTATTAAGTGACAAAGATAAATTTATCAGTTTTTTATTTTTATGAATAAATTTATAGTGATAAATTTATCAGTCTCTTTGTTTTATGCATAAATTTATAGTGATAAATTTATCAATCTCTTATTTTTATAGTGTTAAATTTATTAGTTAGGACTTGTAGGTAAATAAGTCTAGTTAATAGGATCGATTGGTAAGTACCCCATATATTAATAGGAGTGCACGCTTTATCAGCTTTTATTGTATATGTGATAATCAGATACAAAATCGAAACTTGATGAAAATTCGAACTTAAGAATGAATCTAGCCTGATACCGACTGGATAACACAGAAAGGTATTTTGAGAATGAAAGAGTCACTCTCACCAATTTAAGTGTACGTTTTATATGATAGAATAAATAAACCAGATACACACCAGCATAAGTGTACTTGAAATCGGTAATTATAGAATTCATGGACATGATTGAAATTTGTAGTTATAATTAGAAAAAGATAATTTTGGAATAAGAAAAATTATGACGAAAGCTTTCAAGATATACTCATTCACCCCGTGGCCTCACCTTTTTTCCTTTCACAAAACAAAGAAATTTTTAAAAATTTTTTTCTTATATAATTCTATGTAAGTTTCCCAAGTGTATTGATTAGATAAATGCTAAATTTTACTAGAACTCATGTAGTATATAACCCCCATCAAGTAATGTACACAAATCAATTTGTTTGTTTTAAAATTTTAAAACTAATTTTTTGAGCTTTCAATCCGTATATATGTTTGTTTTTAATGGAATTTTTTATATTATTATTATTATTACATTTTCAATCAACTTATAATCTAGATACACTTAAAAAGTAAATAAATCTTTAAAAAAATTCAATACATTTTTGAATTTTTTTATTTTTTATAGTTATTGATTTTTTTTTAAAAAATTCACCAATTTTGTACTTTTTAAATGTATATTGATTAAGTGGATCTAAAAAGTAAAAAAAATAAAAAAAGAGTAGAATATTATAAGCATTCACTAAAAATTAAAAAAAATATACGAATTAAAACTCAAATCAAACAGAGTGTATAATTTATTTATTTTTTCCAAATGCAACTTTATTGTAAAATTGTATGAATGACCCTCAAGCCATAGCATACATTTGATTCAACAAATGAATAGTAGCCAGTTTTTCATGAGAGAAGGAAATTACTATACTATCTCTCAAAGCATCAATTTGTCATATAGTGAAATCATAGAACTTATTGCAAATTCACGAAGCCATTTCTTGATTTTGCATGTTTCCTCTATCCATCCAAACACCATTCTCATTACACGAGAAGCATGTGAGTCGGAGACATTCTACTTTCTCCAAGTAAATCAAATTAGGAAATAATATTCTAAGATCCATCCAAGATATCTCTAAGTCAATTAAGTACTTCAATTGCAACATCTCAACTGTGTTAGCTGCCTATTAGGCCTAGAACACACAATAGCCCTCATCTGATGTAGTTTCTTCAAGTTCTTCAAATTACTAGACAACAACCAAATGGGTGTAACCATCTCAAGGAAACACTGATCTCTAGTTTTTGCAATGAGGAAGGAAGTTCCAACTAGAGATGATCTGAATCTTGTTGCTCCGTGAATGATCTTGTCAATGCTTTCGTTAGCTTGGCATGTAGTCATGGTTGTTGTCATACTTGCTTAGGCGTGCCGTCTGTTTCACCTCGTAAAATGCATCGTGACCAAAGTATCTTCAACTTTTGCAAGATTTAATGACAGAGCTGCTTATTATTTGGGAATTCATTCATACTAGTGTATATGCTCAATTTTCTCAGTTTCGACAATTTTGTCAAATCATCGATAGTACATGACAATTTTTTGTCCTTGGAATCTCCAATGATAAATCCCTTAAAGACTTGGAGTTCTGATAGTGAACCAAGCTCCCTGGGCATATGATCTAAAAAGTATCACTCAGACATGTCCAAGTGGGTTAAGTTTTTAAGCAAACCAATATCATCAGGAATCATCTCAAGATTGTGACATGCTCTCAGATCTAGGATCTCTACATTAGTTAATTGTGAAATGAATTGAGGAAGCTCTGTAATCAAAGAAATTCCTCGAAGGCTTAACTATATCATATTCTTGATTGCATTGAGAATTTTGGTGCCTGCGACTTCAATGTGATGTGTAGCCGAGTTCTACCACCTTCCCAAGTAAACAACTTTGACATGGGTCCAAATAGAAAACCTTTCAAACCTACTATCAATAATAACATCACTAACATTGAGGAAGCGATCATACAAATCAAATGGGCCAAACATATAATATTTTGAAGCCATAGTACACACTGTTTTAAAGGGAAACTACTTTAAAGTAGAATGAATGAAAGGACGCATTCTGTAGCCATTCACAACTAGGCCACAATTTTTGTAGATAGGCTCGATGAAGCCCTTTGAAATAAGCTCATCCAAGAGCTCATTGACAAAATCCTCTGTTGTCTCCACCGACGCAATTTCTTCTTCTGTTTTTGGTCCCTTGAGATTGAGGATACAAGTTTAGCTCAAATCCACCAGTAAATCATAAAAATTTTCTTTATAGTAACCATTGTTGGAACAATCTTTTGTGTAAAATAAATAACTTGAAACCAAATCAAACAAATAAAAATAAATTACTTACAAAATTTATTTTCTGAAATGAATAAGTACAAAATTGATCAAGTGTGTGTGACACTCTGTCCTTAAGGCAGATTTGCCCACTTCGGTGCTTACGGATAAATGGCGTCTATCTCCCAGGATACAATAATCTTTACACAGATTGTAGTAACACTTTAAACAATATGTACGGCGAACTAGAACCTACGTTCTATACTCTCAGACTTTTCTCTAAAAACTAGTATGAAGAATAATGCAAAGAGAGAGCAAAAACGGGAAGAGAATATGATTTTTGGATGTTCAAACTGATGGAATGATCCTAGTATTTATAGGCAAGTAGTGCCTATTCGGATAGACCGAATAGGTTTGAAAAAAGAACCGAACAGGTTCAATTCAAATTAAACAGATACATAATTTAAACTGAACAGGTGCAGTGCAGATTTTTCAAATCTATTCGATTTGCTGGAAAATGTGGAAGGAAATTTCGGATCGGAAGAGGCACAATTTTGGACAAAAAAAATTGAATTCAAATTTAGCTCAAAATTTGAATTAATTTTGTTTAGAAAAAAATAATTTTCTTGCAAGATTTTTTGAAAAAATTTCAAATAAATTTTGTTCAAAAAATTAATGTAAGGACCCAACCCACAACTCGTACCCACACCTAGCTTGGCTTAGCTGGACAGACGGACGGTGGCACGCACGTGTATGGTGGTTTGAACCAAGGTTCACTTTGTCTATAACTCCCCCCTTCTACAAACTTGGGATGCCCGTTGTGGCCTAACCCAAGTTTGTCCACCTAGAGTTTATATACATACACAAGCTCTCTTAAAGTTTCAATGTGAAACAAACATTACAAGGAACCCCACATTTTACTCTTTAATTGTCCATTCCACGAACCCAAAAACGACATCAACTTCCTATTCACTCATAAATGGTTTTGATGAACCATTTGCACCGTGTGACTTCCCATGCGTCAAGGAATACGTCACCTCTTTGGACCCATCCCAAAAGATGTGTGGGCCCCACTCAAATTTGGGCTCAAAGTTGGCCCAAAATAAGCCTATAAAAAACCATAATTCCAACAATCTCCCACATAAATGGAATGATGGAGAGAAAATGCAACAACATGATCTAATTACAGAAAGTACAGAAATTGGAGATATTCTGCAAAGAATAAGTAGCTTTTGGCATTGAACCTTCCCTTGTGAGACACTATCGGATTTACTAGCTAACCAGTGAATATGATGTCTTGAACTGTTTAGCCATTTGTCTAAACCAAGACAATAGAACTCACATAGTATATTACCAGACACAATTTAGTTCTCATTATTGTGTTCATTTTGGCCCTAAACAACCTAGTCTTTCATGAGTGCTTTAGAAAATTGCAGCTATTCACAAATCTCATAGAACCGGCCCAGTTCACACTCACATAGGTGATTCTTATGAAGAGTATCCTTCCATACTCTATTAGGTATTCCTAGATATAAGAATCATTAAAAGTATTACTTAACCTAAAATGTTGCAGACATCACTATTTCATTATAGAAATGGGTGGGAGTTTGAGTCCTCAGTGATCCTTATGAGTCATACACAATTCAGTTGTCCCTTTAAACCTAGATCTTGGGATCTCCAGTCAACTAGGTCGGGTTGTTGTTGTGGTAACTCATATTTAATAGGCTTAAGTCCCATTTCCCTTGATGAATTCTCAACTAACTCTCTTGCTAACCCTTTGGTTAGTGGATCTACTATGTTGTTTTTAGACTTCACATATTCAATAGAAATAATTCCGTTAGAGAATAGTTGTCTCACGATGTTATGTCGACGGCGAATGTGTCGCGACTTACCGTTATACGTATGACTCTGTGCTTTACCTATTGCTGACTGACTATCACAATGTATGCATATAGCAGGCATCGATTTTGGCCACATTGGAATATCTTCAAGGAAATGATGAAGCCATTCTGCTTCTTCCCTAGCTTTATCTAAAGCTATAAATTCTGATTCCATAGTAGACCTAGCAATGCAAGTCTGTTTGGAAGATTTCCAAGATACAGCCACACCACCAAGAGTAAAGACATACCCACTAGTGGATTTTGAGTCTTTAGTATCTGATATTCAGTTTGCATCACAGTATCCTTCAAGTACTGCTGGATATCTAGTATAATTTAGCTCAATGTTACGAGTAAATCAGAGATATCTTAGAACCCTTATAATAGCTTTCTAGTATTTACTCCTGGATTACTCGTATATCTACTTAATTTACTTACTGCATAAGCTATATCCAGGTGAGTGCAGTTCATCAAGTACATTAAGCTTCCAATAATTTGGGCATACTCTAATTGAGAAATACTTTCCTGTACATTCTTAGAAAGAAACAAATTAACATCCATAGGTGTTCTAGCAAGATGATCATCATCTTTGCTAAATTTGTCAAGTATTTTCTCAATGTAATGTGCTTATGACAAAGCATAACCTTCTGATGTTTTGGTAATTTTTATACCAAGTATTACATCAGTAACCTCCAATGTCAAAATGTTTATTCAACATTTTCTTGATAGTTTTAATCATGGCATTATTATTTCCTATGATGAGCATATCATCCATATAAAGATATACTATTACATAACCTTTGTCTGTGTTTTTAATATAAACACATTTGTTAAATTCATTAATTTTAAATCCATTTGACATCATTGCCTTGTCAAATTTCTCATGCCATTGCTTTGGCGCTTGTTTTAAACCATATAATGATTTGACCAATTTACACATTTTTGTTTCTTTTCTTGGAACAGAAAATTCTTCTGGTTGTTCCATGTAAATTTCTTTATCTAACTTACCATTTAAGAAAGTGGTTTTCACATCCATTTAATGAATTTCTAAATTGTTCAAAGATGCAATGGCAATTAGCATTCTAATGGATGTTATTCTAGTAACTGGTGAGTATGTGTCAAAGTAATCAAGGCCTTCTATTTGTCTATATCCTTCTACAAGTCTTGCCTTGTATTTTTCAATTGATCCACCCACTTTCATTTTTCTTTTGAAAATCCACTTGTACTCAAGAGGTTTACAACTTGGTGGCAAATCCACCAATTCTCAAGTGTGATTTTTCAAGATGGATTCAACTTTACTATTTACAGCCTCTTTCCATAAAGGAGCTTTAGGACTGGACAGAACTTCTTTAAAAGTTAAAGGCTCATTTTCTAACAAGAATGTTATTTGGACCAAAAGATTTTGAGGTTCTAACATGTTTACTATGCCTAGGTTCTTCTTCCTCATTTTGATCTAACTTTTGCTCTTGTTCTTGATCTTGTTTGTGATGATGACTAGTAATAGCATCATAAGATCTTTTATTAGTACTAGTCTCTTGTCTAGTTTTATAAGAAAACACATGTTCAAAGAATGATGCATTCAGAGATTCTATAATAGTATTTACATGCATTTTGGAATGTTTTGATTTATGAATCAAAAACCGATATGCACTATTATTCTTGGCATAACCAATGAATATACAATCAACAGTTTTAGGACCTATCTTAGTCTTTTTAGGACTAGGAATAGCCACTTTAGCCAAACATCCCCACACTTTTAAGTATTTGCAAGATGGTACTCTCTTATGCCACATTTCATAAGGTGTTTGATTCACTTTCTTTCGGGGTACTTTATTAAGAATATAATTAGCAGAAAGTATTGTTTTCCCCCAAAAGTTCTGAGGTAATCCAGAACTTATTAACATGGCATTCATCATTTCTTTTAAAGTCCTATTTTTCCTTTTAGCAATTCCATTTTGCTGAGGTGAGTAAGGATCGGTGGTTTGATGAATTATTCCATGTTCTTTACAAAACTCACCAAAAGGTGATTCATATTCGCCACCTTTATCACTTCTAAGTTTTTTAATTTTCTTGCCAAGTTGATTTTTAACTTCATTCTTATATTGAATGAATGTTTCCAAAGCTTCATCCTTGATTCGAATTAAATAAACATAACTATATCTAGTATAGTCATCTATGAAAAAGATAAAATATTTTTTCTCATCTCTAGTTTGAATTGATTTAAAATCACAAATGTCACTATGAATTAATTCAAGTGGTTTCGTACTTCTTTCAATTTTATGGAAAGGAGTTTTAGTTAATTTTGCTTCAACATAAATTTCACATTTATGATTTGGATCAATGTCAAATTTAGGTACACATTCCATATTAATTAATCTACGCAAAGATCCATAATTAACATGTCTTAGTCTACCATACCACAAATTTGAAGACTCAAGTAAGTAAGAAGAAGATGTATTTTTATTAATAACAGAGGGAACAACAGTCATTACATTTATTTTGAAAAGGCCATCAGACATGTAACCTTTCCCTACATACATCCCATTTTTAGTAAATACAAATTTATCACTCTCAAATACCAGCCTAAATCCATTTTTACTCAACAGAGATCCGGAGGCTAAATTCTTGCGAATGTCCGATACATGCAGCACATTGTTGAGAGTGAGTTCCTTTCTAGATGTCATCTTCAGAATAATCTTTCCTTGTCCTTTAACTTTACAAGTCAAGGAGTTGCCCATAAAAAGTTGTTCATCATTGTCCACCACAGAATAAGATGTGAATATCTTTTTGTCGGCACAGATATAGCGAGTAGCACCAGTGTCCACCCACCATTCTTTAGGATTTCCGACGAGGTTTTCCTCGAAAACAACTACATAAAGATTTATGTTATCTACACCATTGGAAATTTTGTCCACTTCAGTTATATTAGCTTGAGCAGGCTTCTTGCTTGATCTTCCTTTGCCTTTGCATTTGCTACGGCAATCTTTGGCCCGATGTCCCTCTTTGTCACAGAGGTAACATTTTCCATTGAACTTGTACTTCTTAATTTCCCCTCCTTTAGAGACTTGTGCAGAACTTTTTCCAGAATACTTCCGTTTCTTTGCTTTTGGAGCATGTTCCAGCATATTTTTCTTAGACTCCATTGGATGCTTACTAGCTCGCTTCCCAGAATTGCGGTTAACCTCCTCAATCCTCAAACACACAATTAATTCTTTCAAAGTCATTTCTTTGTGCTTGTGTTTGTGATAGTTCTTGAATTCGTTCTAGCCTTGTGGTAATTTCTCAATTAAGGCTGCAATTTGGAAAGATTCACTGAGAGACATGTCTTCTGCATGAATATCATGCGGAATAAGTTGGAGATCTTGAATTTGGCTAATCATAGCCTTAGAATCAACCATCACATAGTCCAGAAATTTGCCTGCTACGAATTTCTTTGAGCCAGCATTTTCTGTTTTGTGTTTTTTCTCCAAGGACTCCCAAAGTTCCTTTACCGTCTTGATAGAACTGTAGACGTTGTACAATGTGTTATCAAGTAAGTTCAAGATGTAGTTTCGGCAAAAGAAATCAGCATATTTCCAAGCATCGACTGCAGCAACCACTTTCCAGTCGGTTTCATTCTCTTTTAGAGTAGGAGTATTCTCACGAAGGAACTACCCCAAGTTGAGAGTAGTAAAATAGAACAACATTTTTTGCTGCCATCTTTTAAAATCAGTTCCTAAGAACTTCTCTGACTTTTCACCGTGATTGACTGCACAGTCACAACAGGAGGAGGGGTTGAAGCAATTGTAGCCACTATACCAGTAATGGTTTGAGCACTAGTTTCAGTAGCCATGAATTCTAAATTATAAAACAAAATTAGAATTAGAATTTCATACTACACAGAAAATTAAACCATAAAAACAGAGTTTAAATTCTGTAAAAATAAAAGAAACAAGAATTGTAACTTTTATTTCCAATTAATTTGAAAATAAAATTTTATTTGAACAAATTAATTCCACACAGAAAAATATTTTCTAACACTTCAAAAATTAAAAATATTGAAAACAAAATTTTAATTAATGAAAACTCAGAAATTATCTGAAAACCAAAATTAATTTCTGACCAACTTCACAAATGAATATTCTGAAATTTTTAATGACTACCAGTATATAACTACTAGTTATCAAATAAAATAAATAGTATATTACTACTATTTGTATTTTCCAACCAAAATATTACTTTGTATAATCACAGAAAAAAATTTTGTAATAAGAAGAAAGGAAGAAAGAGAAACAAACGGAAAATTCTGTATAAACAGAATAGTTCGATTCTATCTTAAGATTGTTGGAACAATTTTCTGTGTAAAATAAATAACTTGAAACCAAATCAAACAAATAAAAATAAATTATTTACAGAATTTATTTACTAAAACGAATAAGTACAAAATTGATCAAGTCGAGTGTGTGACACTCTGTCTTTAAGACACTTCGGTGTTTACAGATAAATAACGTCTATCTCCCAGGATACAATGATCTTTACACAGATTGTAGTAGCACTTCAAACAATCTGTACAGCGAACTAGAACCTGCGTTCTATACTCTTAGAATTTTCTCTAAAAACTAGTATGAAAAACAATGCAAAGAGTGAGCAAAAACGGAAAGAGAATATGATTTTTGGATGTTCAAACTGCTGGAATGATCCTGGTATTTATAGGCAAGTGGTGCCTGTTCAGATAGACCGAACAAGTCTAAAAAAAGAACCGAACAGGTTCAATTCAAATTGAACAGATACATAATTTAAACTGAACAGGTGTGGTGCAGATTTTTCAAATCTGTTTGATTTGTTGGAAAATGTAGAAGGAAATTTCAGACCAAAAAAGGCACAATTTTGGATAGAAAAATTGAATTCAAATTTAGCAAAAATTTTGAATTAATTTCGTTCAGAAAAATAATTTTCTTGCAAGAATTTTTGCAAAAAATCCAAATAAATTTTGTTCAAAAAATTAATGTAAGGACCTGATCCGGTCGACCGGATAGACGACGGTGCGCGTGTATATGGTGGTTTGAGCCAAGGCTCACTTTGTCCATAACTCCTCCCTTCTACAAACTTGGGGTGCCCCTTGGGGCCCAATCCAAGTTTGTCCACCTAGAGCTTATATACATACACAAGCTCTCTTAAAGTTTCAATATGGGACAAACATTATAAGGAAACCCACATTTTACTCTTTAATTGTCGATTCCATGAAACCGAAAACGACGTTAACTTCTTATTCACTCATAAATAGTTTTGACAAACTGTTTGCACAACGTGACTTCCCATGCGGCAAGAAACACGTCACCTCTTTAGACCCACCCCAAAACAAATGTGGGTCCTACTCAAATTTGAACTCAAAGTTAGCCCAAAATAAGCCTATAAAAAACCACAATTCCAACAACCATTTCTAGGAACATCAAGAAAAATTCAAAGCAATCTTTTAGTCTCAAGTTGTGGCCATAAAAAGATGCATCGATTTCTTGAAATATAGTGGTGTGATCAATGATTGGCTCCTTGTACAAGCTGTACAAATTGCTAAATTTGTTTACATCGACTTGGTAGTTGTTGTTGCTGCTGCTAATGGACCCATCAAATCATGGATTCCGATGTGATTTGGAATCATCATCGTATTGGGTTTTAATAAGCTGTGATGGAATCTGGGATTTCAACTTCTTGACAGCCTTTTTCAGTTCACCAAGTTCTTTTATATCACTCTCTCCTCTTGTTTTGAGCTCCTCGAATTTTTAACTAGCCTGGTTGATTTGCACATTCATATGATCTACATACTTTTGAACCTTTACCATGGCCTCTTTCATGTATATAAGATCTTGACCAATCATGTTAGCGAGCACAGGATCTTTGACTTGGTAGTCATCATTGTTGTTTGTAATGGTGGCGGTTGCGGTGGTAGCTTTGTGGTGGTTGTTGTGAAGTGGATTTGGTTGGGAGATACTACTACCCATGGCTTTGAAAGGAACTACTACCAAACAAAGTTGTGTTGAAGTCGTTGATTGAATTAATTGAGAGGGTTGACACATTTTTTCTTTGGGGGATGGAAAAGCAAAAGGGTTAGAGAGACAGACGAAGTGTGCATATATATATATACACGATATGAGTAATGCTAGGAACTGTTGGAAAAATGGTTTTATATAGGCATATTTTTTAAACCCAATTTGGGTGGACCCCAAACGTCTTTTGGGGTGGGTCCGAAGAGGTGTAGTGGTGAAGACGGAATGTCAAAACTATTTATGAGTGAATGGGAAGATGACGTCGTTTTCGGATGTAACATTAATTTTTTAGATAAAATTCTTTTGAAGTTTTTCAATAAAAATTATTGTGAGAATTTAATTTAATTCTAAATTCTAATTTTAGGTTCCTAAGAATTTTCCTAAAATTGATACATTTTCATTTATTTATTTAACTATTCCATTAGATTAATATATATATATATATATATATATGAAATAGTTTAAATAATAAATTACCTATAAATTTGACATGGTCAAACTTCGGATCATTTTCAAATTGTTTGAAAAGTGGCTGCACAGTGGAGACGCTTGCAAGGTTTGGAACTTGTTCCATCAACAAACCAAAGACCCTTTTCAAATTGTTTGGAAGATTTAAACCGTTCCTGTTCAACGGTCAAATAATTTGAAAGTGAACAGTTGCTTCTGTTTTTTCAAAATTAAGAAGCTGTTGGGACCTCAGTTTTTGCCTATAAATAGAGTCATATTCCAACAGTCCGGATAATGAATAATTCAGTCTGTTTTGTGGTCTTTTTGCTGTCCAAAAATTCTGCATTTTTTTATTATTCCTCATATTAGTTTTAGTATAAATTTCAGAGAGTTAGAACATAGGTTTGGTTCGTCGAACAAATTTATTTGAAGTGCTTCTATAAATTTGTGAAGATCATTGTATCCTGGGAGAGAGACGCCATTCAACCGTAAGCACCGTAGCCGGGCGAATCTGTCTTAAGGACAGAGTGCCACACACTCGACTTGGTCTTGAATTATTTACTCGGTTCGATAAATAAATCTGGTATGTCATTTATTTATTTTGTTTGAATTATTTTAATTTATTTTATTTACACAGAAGATTGTTCTAACAATCTTAAGACAGATTCAAATTATTCTGTTTACAGAATTTTTCGTTTGTTTCTTTTTTCCATTCTTCGTAAATAATTTCGAAAGAAAATTATTTTCTGTGAATTTACAAAATAATATTTTGGTTGGAAAAACAAATAGTGATTATATGCTATTTGATAGATAGTAGTAATATACTGTCTCTTTTCTTTGACAACAACTAGTAGTACGATACTGGTGTCATTAACAATTCAGAATATATTTTTGTGGAATTTTTTCAGAAATTAATTTTGAGTTTTAGAAATTATTTTCTGAGTTTTCATTAATTAAAATTTCGCTTCAAGATTTTAATTATTGGAGTGTAACAAGAGATTTAAATTTCTGTGTGAAATTAATTTGGTTAAATAAAATTTTATTTTTCCAAATTAATTGAAAAAATAAAAGTTATATTTTTATTTCTTTTATTTTATAGAATTTAATTTCTTGTGTGGAATTAATTTGGTTAAATAAAATTTTATTTTATTTCCAAATTAATTGGAATAATAAAAGTTATATTCTTATTTCTTTTATTTTACAGAATTTTATTTTCTGTGTGGAATTATTTTGGTTAAATAAAATTTTATTATTTTATTTCCAAAATTAATTGTAAAAAATAAAAGTTATAGTTTTTATTTCTTTTATTTTCTGTGTGGAATTAATTTGTTTAAATAAATTTTATTTTATTTTCAAATTAATTGGAAAATAAAAGTTGCATTCTTGTTTCTTTTATTTTTACAGAATTTAATTCTGTGCATTTGGTTTAATTTTCTGTGTAGTGTAAATTCTAATTATAATTTTGTTTTATAAATTAGAATTGATGGCTACTGAAACAAATGCCCAAACAAGTACTACTGTGGTGCCTGTGATTGCACCAACCCCCTCTCCTGTGATGACAGTACCGGTAAATCACGGTGAAAAGCCAGAGAAGTTCTCAGGAACTGACTTTAAAAGATGGCAACAGCAAATGTTGTTCTATCTTACAACTCTAAACCTGGCTCGTTTCCTCCGTGAAGATGCTCCTATCTTGAAAGAAGATGAAACCGACCGGCAAGTGGTTACTGCGGTTGATGCTTGGAAACATGCCGATTTCCTTTGCCGGAATTACGTTTTGAACGGACTTGACAACACATTATACAACGCTCATGATCAATCAAGACAAAGAAAGGAACTTTGGGAATCGTTGGAGAAAAAGTACAAAAGAAGATGCTACCAAAGAAATTTGTGGTTGGCGATTCTGGATTTTGTAATGGTTGATTCAAAAGCGGATCAGCCAAGCTCAAGATTTCCAACTCATTCTGCATGACATTCACGCAGAAGGTATGTCTCTCAGTGAATCCTTCCAAGTTGCAACCTTAATTGAAAAATTACCCAAAGGCTGGAAGGAATTCAAGAACTACCTTAAACACAAGCGCAAAGAAATTTCTATGGATGAGTTAAATGTGCGTTTAAGGATTGAGGAGGACAACCACAATTTCAAAAGGGCGGTAAGAATCCTATGGAGTCTAAGGCAAATGTGGTGGAACATGCTTCAAAAACCAAGAAACGTAAGTCTTCTGGAGAAAGTTCATCACAAGGCTCTAAAGGGGGAGATAATAAAAAGTACAAGTTTAATGGCAAATGTTACATCTGTGACAAAGAGGGACATCGGGCCAAAGATTGCCGTAGCAAAGGCAAAAGTAAGAAAAGAACAAGCAAGAAGCCCGCTCAAGCAAGCCCATATGACCGAAGTGGACAATATTTCCAATGGTGTAGATGACATCAATCTTTCGCAGCTTGTTTCGAGGCAAATCTTGTCGAAATCCTAAAGAATGGTGGGTGGACACCGGTGCTACTCGCCATATTTGTGCCGACAAAAAGATGTTCACATCTTACTCAAAGGACAATGGTGAACAACTTTTTATGGGCAACCTCAACTTCCAAAGTTGAAGGACAAGGAAAGATTGTTCTCAAGATGACATCAGAAAAGAACTCACTCTCAACAATGTATGCATGTGACATTACATGCAAGAATCTTGTTTCCGGATCTTTGTTGAGTAAGAATGGGTTTAAGCTTGTATTTGAGAGTGATAAATTTGTACTTACTAAGAATGGGATGTATGTAGGAAAAGGTTACATGTCTGATGGCCTTTTCAAGTTAAATGTAATGACTATTGTACCCTCAGTTATTAATAATAATACATCTTCTTCTTACTTGCTTGAGTCTTCAAATTTATGGCATGGTAGACTAGGACATGTTAATTATGGATCTATACGTAGATTAATTAATATGGAATGTTTACCTAAATTTGATATTGATTCAAATCATAAATGTGAAATTTGTGTTGAGGCAAAATTATCCAAAACTCCTTTTCATTCAATTGAAAGAAGTACAGAACCGCTTGAATTAATTCATAGTGACATTTGTGATTTTAAATCAATTCAAACAAAAGGTGGAAAAAAGTATGTAATCACTTTTATAGATGACTATACTAGATATAGTTATATTTATTTAATTCGAACAAAGGATGAAGCTTTGGAAACTTTCATTCAATATAAGAATGAAGTTGAAAATCAACTTGGTAAGAAAATCAAGAAACTTAGAAGTGATAGAGGTGGTGAATATGAATCACCTTTTGGTGAATTTTGTATAGAACATGGAATAATTCATCAAACCACCGCTCCTTATTCACCTCAGCAAAATAGAATTGCTGAAAGGAAAAATAGAACTTTAAAAGAAATGATGAATGCCATGTTAATCAGTTCTGGATTACCTCAGAACTTGTGGGGGGAAGCAATACTTTCTGCTAATTATATTTTAAATAAAGTACCCCAAAAGAAAGTAAATCAAACACCTTATGAATTGTGGCATGGAAGAGTACCATCCTACAAATACTTAAAAGTGTGGGGGTGTTTGGCTAAAGTGGCTATTCCTAGTCCTAAAAAGACTAAGATAGGTCCTAAGACCATTGATTGCATTTTCATTGGTTATGCCAAGAATAGTAGTGCATATCGGTTTTTGATTCATAAATCGTAACATTCAAATGCATGTAAATACTATTATTGAGTCTCGGAATGCATCTTTCTTTGAACATGTATTTCCAAAGAAGACTGGACAAGAGACTAGTACTAATAAAAGATCTTATGATGCTATTACTAGTCAGGATCAAGAACATGATCAAGAACAAGAGTTAGATCAAAATGAGGAAGATGAACCTAGGCGTAGTAAACGTGCTAGAACCTCAAAATCATTTGGTCCAGATTTTTTAACATATTTGTTAGAGAATGAGCCTTTAACTTTTAAAGATGCTATGTCCAGTCCTAAAGCTCCTTTATGGAAAGAAGCTGTCAATAGTGAAGTTGAATCCATCTTGTAAAATCACACTTGGGAATTAGTGGACTTGCCACCAGGTTGTAAACCTCTTGGGTACAAGTGGATTTTCAAAAGAAAATTGAAAGCAGATGGATCAATCGACAAATACAAGGCAAGACTTGTAGTCAAAGGTTTTAGACAGAAAGAAGGTTTAGATTACTTTGACACATACTCACCGGTTACAAGAATAACATCCATTAGAATGCTAATTGCCATAGCATCTCTATACAATCTAAAAATTCATCAAATGGATGTTAAAACCGCTTTCTTAAATGGTGAGTTAAATGAAGAAATTTACATGGAACAACCAGAAGGGTTTTCTATTCCAGGGAAAGAAAAGAAAGTGTGTAAATTGGTTAAATCATTATATGGTTTAAAACAAGCGCCAAAGCAATGGCATGAGAAATTTGACAAGGCAATGATGTCAAATGGATTTAAAATTAATGAGTGTGACAAATGTGTTTACATTAAAAACACAGATAAAGGTTATGTCATTGTATGTCTATATGTAGATGATATGCTCATCATAGGTAGTAATCATGTTATGATTAAAACTACCAAGAAAATGTTGAATAAACATTTTGACATGAAGGACATGGGCATTGCTGATGTAATTCTTGGTATGAAAATTACCAAAACATCAGAAGGTTATACATTGTCATTATCTCATTACATTGAGAAAATACTTGACAAATTCAGCAAAGATGATGATCATCTTGCTAGAACTCCTGTAGATGTTAATTTGTATCTTTCTAAGAATATACAAGAAAGTATTTCTCAATTAGAGTATGCCCAAATTATTGGAAGCTTAATGTACTTGATGAACTGCACTCGCCCAGATATAGCTTATGCAAAGAAGTAAATTAAGTAGATATACGAGTAATCCGGAGTAGAACACCGAAAGCAATTATAAGGGTTCTAAGATATCTCCGATTCACTCGTAATATTGGTTGAGTTATACTAGATATCCAAAGAAGATTTGAAGGATACTATGATGCAAATTGGATATCGGATACTAAAGACTCAAGTCCACCAAGGTATGTCTTTACTCTTGGTGGGCAGTCAGATCTTGGAAATCTTCCAAACAAACTTGTATTGCTAGGTCTACTATGGAATCTGAATTCATAGCGTTAGACAAAGCAGGGGAAGAGGCAGAATGGCTTCGCCATTTCCTTGAAGATATTCCAATATGGCCAAAACCGGTGCCTGCTATATGCATACATTGTGATAGTCAATCAGCAATTGGTAGAGCATAGAGTCATATGTATAATGGTAAGTCACGACACATTCGTCGTCGACATAACACCGTAAGACAACTACTCTCTAATGGAAATATTTCCATAGAATATGTTAAGTCTAAAGACAACATAGCGGATTCACTAACCAAAGGGTTAGCAAGAGAGTTAGTTGAGAATTCATCGAGGGGAATGGGACTTAAGCCTATTAATTAAGAGTTACCACAACGGCAACCCAACCTAGTTGGCTGGAGATCCCAAGATCTAGGTTCAAAGGGACAATCGAGTTGTGATTGACTCAGAAGGATCACTGTGGAGTCCAACTCCTACCCATTTCTATGATGAAATAGTGATGTCTGCAGCGTTTTAGGTTAAGTAAAACCTTTAATGATTCTTATATCTAGGTAAACCTAGTGGAGTATGGCAGGATACTCTTCATAAGCATCATCTATGTGAGTGTGAACTGGGCCGGTTCTGTGAGATTTGTGAAGGGCTACAATTCTCTAGAGCACTCATGAAGACCAGGTTGTTCAGGGCCAAAATGAACACAATAGTGAGAACTAAACTGTGCCTGGGAATATACTGTGTGAGTTCTATTGTCTTGGTTTACACAAACGGCTGAACAGTTCAAGACATTATGTTCACTGATTAGCTAGTAAATCCGATAGTGTCTCACAAGGGAAAGTTCAAAGCCAAAAGCTACCTATCCTTTGCAGAATATTTCCAATTTCTAAACTCTTTGATTAGATCATGTTATTGCATTTTCTCTCCGTCAACTTCCATTCATGTGGGGGATTGTTGGAAAAATGGTTTTATATAGGCATATTTTTTAAACCCAATTTGGGTGGACCCCAAACGTCTTTTGGGGTGGGTCCGAAGAGGTGTAGTGGTGAAGACGGAACGTCAAAACCATTTATGAGTGAATGGGAAGATGACGTCGTTTTCGGATGTAACATTAATTTTTTAGATAAAATTCTTTTGAATTTTTTCAATAAAAATTATTGTGAGAATTTAATTTAATTCTAAATTCTAATTTTAGGTTCCTAAGAATTTTCCTAAAATTGATACATTTTCATTTATTTATTTAACTATTCCATTAGATTAATATATATATATATATACGAAATAGTTTAAATAATAAATTACCTATAAATTTGACTTGGTCAAACTTCGGATCATTTTCAAATTGTTTGAAAAGTGGCTACACAATGGAGACGCTTTGTCACGCCCTCAAAATTAAACCCATTAAACATAAAACACAGCATGCATTATTAAAAGAAAACCATTATCTTATTTAAATCATCAGAGTAATATGTAATAAAACATCAAAACAAATGCCCTACGGGCTTACATCTTGCCAAGCCAACACTTGGACACAAATCCATGAGTTCTAACTCAAAACAAATAAAGCCCTAGGCTTGAATGTTTACATAATTTAAATAAAACAACTAAAACAAATAAAACAAATCTTCAAGTCCAAATCCTCACAAGCTAAGTCTTTGGAGGTAGTGAACACTTTGAACACGAAAATAAAGTTCTATATAGGGTGAGCCACACCAAGAGAGAAATACTAAACCAAGCATAAGAATTAACTAAAGTATTAGCATCCGATACATGGTTAACACACTATAATCGAAGTTACAATATTCATGACACGAATGTCTATAACGCCTATGACACATTGTCTATGGCGATTTTACCTTCCACTTATGGCTCAGAACCTGGCCAAATAACTCAACAGGGTTTCATCTTTTATTACCATTACTTCCAATTCAACAGGAATAACAATTCAAGTTAGACCTAATCATAACAAATACACATGTTGGTATTGTATCAATCATAATCAATTCACTTCCATACTTCCCAACTGATGCACATTTTAGTAATGTATCATATCAACAATAAATAGACATATGTCTATTAATCAATAAGCACACGTAAGAGTGATGCTACTGGAGTCCATCCCCTATCTTCTCTCAATAAGTCCGGTTTAGAGGTCCATCCCCTATCTTCCCCTAAACCGTGGAGTTCATCCCCTATCTTCTCCAAACAACATGCATATGCAATGAAACACGCAATTGCCATATACAACACATAATCAATACAAGTAATGTTCTCAGATTAATTCAACAACAACATAAATGACTTAATTCCATTATACCTAAGCCACATGCAAGGTCTAACAATCAATGGCTATCCTCCACCGATAGCCCAAAACAGCTTATTTTTAAACAAGAAATAAATACATCAATGAATGTAAATTTAACATTCCCAATTCCATGAATTAAACCAAATTCCACATTATTCCTTTAAATTAATTATACAATTTAATCTAAACCAAAACCCTAAGGTTTCTTCCAAAATTACCAAACTACCCCCACATACCAAAATTACCAAACTACCCCCACATACCAAAATACCAACACTTAGGATTAAAGCGTATAAATGGAGTAGGAAATCCCTACCTCGAAGAAATAACTCAAAAAGAAGAAGATGAAGATGATGCCCAAACTTCAAAGTGCTCCAAACCAACAATTGCTCAGATTAAATGAAAGCCCTCACTCTCCTCTATCTTATTTGTAAAGCAACTAGGGTAAAAACACACCCTAACTAGATCAAACCAAAAGAGAAGATGGATTGGGAGAGAAAAACTCAGAACCTAGGGTTTCAAACCGGCTGAATGAAAATCGATTCAAAACACGCCACAGATTTAAGCAAAATAGGCTCGCCGGCGAAGACTGGTCGCCGAGCGACCAGATTAAAAATCATCGCCGATCCAAGAAAGGCTCGACGAGCGAAGAACTAACAGCCGCCGAGCGAAGAGAAGCTCGCCGAGCGCCTAACATCGCCTCGTGTCTAGCATCGACGCAATTCTCGCCGAGCCAAGAAATTTCGCCGAGCGAAGAGCCAAAAAAGACCTCACTCGAAGCGAAGAGAAGCTCGCCGAGCGACTGCCAAAAGCGAACATGCGGACTTGGTTTCTAAACCCAACCAATCAAGAACCAACTCGCTAAACACATCCTATAACCCAAGAATAAGGAATTAAAGGACAACAACAACAAATATAACAATGAATCCACGGAACGAAGTCCGATACAATAATCAAATGGGAAAAAGACCGGGGTCGCTATAACCTCCCCCCCCTTAAAAGAATTTCGTCCCCGAAATTAAGCATGAGTTTGTAAAAACAAGTTTTTCTTAATTCCCAATGATATATAAAACAATAATCAACAACTTGACCAATATTGATCACTTCATCTCTTATCAAGAGGCATCTCACAATATGTATAAACCAACGTATATTTCAACCTGCTTCAATATTATGCATTAATCTTTTCAATGTTAACAATTTCCATATCGTATTCAATCTCATGATATAAATAACACATTCAATATATAAATGTTATACTCCACTTCCATAAAAAGGCAAGTTTCAAAATGTTAACATTAAACCAAAACATTCTCCATGTTTTCCTAACTTAAGACATATATAAAACTCTTAAGTTCAACAATATTACATAATCTAAATACAAGATTATAAATCAGTAAACAATTCCGGATATTTCTCACGGACTTCTAACTCACATTCCCAAGTGGCCTCCTCCACTCCGTGATGCTTCCACAAAACTTTCACCAAAGGGATGGTTTTGCCACGCAAAACTTGATCCCGCCTATCCAAGACTTGAACCGGTCTCTCCTCATATGAGACATCCTCATCAATAACTAAATCACCCAATCCAATACATGTGACGGATCCGCTCATACTCAAGCATGCTCACATGAAACACGCCATGAACTCCGGATAATCGGTGGCAAAGCTAAACGATAAGCGTTTCGCCAATCCTCTCAAGGATCTCAAAAGGCCCAATGAACCGAGGGGACAGCTTCCGCTCTTCCCAAACCTCATCAACCTCGCTTAGGTGATATCTTCTAAAGACATGATCACCTACCTCAAACACCAAAGGTCTCCTCCTACGATCGGCATAAGATTATCGACGACTGCGGTCAGAACCAAATTTCTTACGGATAAGCTCAACTTTCTCCGCTGCTTTCTCACCAACTCCGGACCCAACAAAGGTGCATCACCCACCTCGCCCAACAAACCGAGATCTACACGGTCCGGCCATACAAGGCCTCAAACGGTGCCATACCGATACTAGATCGAAAGCTATTGTTGTAGGCAAACTCCACTAATGGCAAGTGCCTCCCACGACCCACTAAAGTCGAGAACACAACCTCAAGCATATCCTCAAGGATCTGAATAGTACGCCGGACCGCCTGTCACCGAGGATGATAAGCCGCATTAAAGTCAACTTAGTGCCTAAAGCACTGCAAACTCTGCCACAACCGCCAAGAAACGAGGATCTCTATCTCGAGACGATCACATCCTGGAACCCCGTGCAACCTCACTATGTCCTAACATACAACTCAAAGAAGATGATCTCATCAATCTTTAACGCCAAGATAGGAATGAAGTGCGCCGACTTCGCAACCGGTCTACCACTACCCAAATGGCATCACTACCCCGCCGAGTCCCGGAAGACCCACAACGAAGTCCATAGTGACATGCTCCCACTTCCACTCGGCAATAGGCAAGGGTTGCAACAAACCCGCCGCCTCGATGCTCGGCCTTCACTTGTCGACAAGTAAGGCACCTAGATACAAAAGTCGCCACATCTCTCTTCATACCCCGCCACCGTAATCGGCGACTCAAATCGATACATCTTAGTACCTCCGGATGCACCGCAAGGCGCGAATGATGAAACTCTGAGTACCTCCTCTCGCAAGACTCAAGACAAACAAACGATCTCAGTATCTCACACTCGGTCGGGATACACCATCAAACCCTTCTCAACCTTCCCATTAGAAATCTTCTCTGGAGAGATTCTACCTCAAGATCACCCTCCGAGCCTCTAACACTCGAGTCACAAGTGTAGGCAACAACAGTAAAATAAGGTCGAATTTCAACGGATTCGCCAGATGCAAATCAAACTCCCCAACTGCACTCCAACATCTCCCACTCCGGATGGCTATACTAGCTAAGTTACCAACAGATTTCGCTAAGGGCATCGGCCACAACATTGGCCTTCCAGGATGATAGTGCAACTCAAGTCATAATCCTCAATGAACTCCATCCACCTCCTCCGCCTCAAATTCAAGTCTTTCAGGTGAACAGATATTTCAGGGTCTTATGATCCGAGAATACCTCGAACCTCTCACCATAAAGATAATGGCTCCAAATCTTCAAGGCGAATATCACAGCTGCTAATTCTAAATCATGCGTAGGGTAATTCTTCTCGTGAATTTTCAACTGACGTGAGCCATAGGCAACCACTTTCCCCTCTTGCATCAACACACAACCTGCACCTCTCGTGAGGCATCACAATAGACCGCATAACCCAACCCTCTCCGGAATAATCAAGACCGGAGCGGTGGTCATCTAACCTTCAACTCAAACGACTTTTCACAAGTCTCACTCCATACAAATTTGACTCCCTTCCGGGTCAACCTAGTCAATGGTGAAGCTAACCTGGAGAAATCGTTCACAAGTCGGCGGTAATACCCTGCTAATCCCAGAAAACTGTGGATTTCAAACACACTCTTAGGCTGTGCCCAATCTTGCACTGCCTCGCCTTGATGTATCAACAGACACCTTCCCCTAAACTACATGGCCTAAGAACTTCACCTCTTCTAGCCAAAACTCACACTTCCCAAACTTAGCATACTGACTTATGGGCTCTAAGTAACTCCAAAGACCACTCTCAAGTGTTCCTCGTGCTCCTCCCTCAAGGTGAATAATCGAATGTCGCCCACGAAGACGACCACAAACGATCCAAGAATTCCGGAAGATCCGGTTATCAAATCCATAAACACCGCCGGTGCATTGGTGAGCCCAAACGGCATCACCAGAAACTCATAGTGGCCATACCGCGTACGGAATGCCGTCTTAGGAATATCCTCCTCCCTGACTCTCAACTGGTGATAACCCGATCTCAAATCTATCTTAGAGAAACAACGGGAACCCTTCAGCTGGTCAAACAAATCATCAATACGGGGCATAGGATACTTATTCTAATCAGAGTCCGATTCAACTTACGGTAATCTATACACAACCTCAAAGCACCACCTTTCTTCTTAGCAAAGAGGGCCGGTGCTCCCCAAGGTGAAACACTAGGACGGATATAGCCCTTATCCAACAACTCCTGGAGTTGAACCTTCAACTCAACTAACTCGGCTGGGGCAAAACGGTAAGGTGCAATAGAAATCGGTGCCGTGCCGAGCACTAAATCAATAGAAAACTCAATCTCCCGCTGAGGTGGCAAACTAACAAGATCCTCGGGAAAAACGTCCGAATACTCGCAAACCACCCTCGGCAACACAATCTGAGTCTCATCACCCTCACTAATTGAAAGATTAGCAAGTAGACTACTAAGCTCATTCCGCCTCATGGATCATACCCAGTGGCAAAACACTACCAACCCGGCCCCCGTAAAACGAACACTCCCCACGGTACAACAAGTGACCCTCGACGGTAGCAATCAATAAGCCTGGTATGACGATAACCAGTCCATACCCAAAATAACATCGAAGCCCTTCATGGGCATAACTACAAAAGAGAAAGGGATTCTATGATCATCGACCTCTATATCACAACCCCTAACACCTTGTTTCAAAATCAACTCACCCCCAAGAGGCGACACTACACAAATAGGAGATGCTAACTGAGCTAACTCCAACTCCAAAATAGATGCAAATGCAGCAGACACAAAGGAATGAGATGCACCCGTATCGATCAAAACACTAGCAACTGAATTGCAAAACAAGAAGGTACCTCTCACAACAGATGGAGTCGGCACCAGATCCTGCGCGGTAACAGCATACACGCGTCCAGATGACCTCTGATCAACCTGCTCACCCCTCGGAGCACTAGACTGCTGCACTGACTGGGACGAAGAAGCCCCCTGGTTGGCCCTCGAGGCCTGAACTGACTGAGTAGGCAGCTGACTCTGAGTCTGCCTCGACCCAGTAGCACCAGATGTGCTACCCAACTATGGGCAAAACCTCTTCATGTGCCCTGGCTGACCACACTGAAAACAAGAGAGCGGCTGACCCCTACTCTGACTCTGGCTCTGAGATCGAGCCGAAGAAGATGCTGCTCTCTGAGCTCCTCCCCTCTGAGGACAAACTGGAGACTTGTGGCCCAGCTGACCACACTTGAAGCAAGTGATGTCTCCCTGACTGCCTTTCCCCGAACTAGCACTCGGTACAGGAAAAGTAGACCTAGAGAAGCTACTCTGAGGCTGCTGAGGAGTGAAACCTCTCTGCCTCCTGCCATCGCCCTGACCATCTTGACTCCTCTTGGAGCCTTTCTGCCCTTCCTCCTCCTCCCGCATCGCAATCTCAGTATGGGCTGCTGCATCAACCAAACGCCTAAAATCCCTAATCATAGTCGGCACAACTCTCAATTTGAGGCCGCGTCTCAACTTTTTCTCGAACTCTATACACCGGCTCCTCGGACGCCACTAACTCAAAGTAACTCGACAAACTAGTAAATAAGGCCTCAAACTCAGCCACTGATGAACTATTCTGCTTCAGCTGGCAGAACTGATCTCTCAACGTCTCCCGAACAGCTGGAGACAGGTACTTCTCCTGAAAGGCATCAACAAACTCCTTCCAAGTACCTCTAATACGACCCTTGGTGAACTTCCACCACTGACCCGCATCCCCTTTCAGCTGGAAAGATGCCAAGGTCACCTTCAACCTCGTCTCGATGCCAAGCATCTCAAACGTTGTTGTCTGCTCGAGCCATTCGTTTGCCTTAAGCGGCTCGCTAGGATCACCTACAAACACGTCCGGTGAGACCGAAAACTCCTCTTCGTAAAGAAGGCCTGCATTCGCAAAGAACTACCGGCCGAACTACTGGGTGGATTCGCACCCTCGTAATGTCCATCGACGCTGAAATGCCCGCTATCTCTTGGGCCAAAGTGCCCATAAAGCTGTTTCTTGGCTCGCCACATTGGCTTCGCCAACACCTCTCGAATCGCGGAATTTCTCCCAGATAGGCACTTCTGCCTTAGCTCGCCTACCACGCCTACCACGACCTCGCCCTCGCCCCGACATCCTAATAAAGGAAACAAAGATGTTAGCACTCTAAACAATATGCCAAAACTATGACACTCGCGTCCTAATATATCGGACAACAATAAATCACATCACGTAAGCACATAATCACATAAGCACCTATGAATTTCATTCCTGGATAATGATAGTCCCGAGGCGTCCCTAAAGTTCCGGTTGGAAACAACATTGATCAGGTGCCTTTCCAACAAGACTTTTAGAGACTCAAGGATCCAATCAACATCCAAGGAACTACATTCCATACCCACATAGTCACATAAACATGTTATCATATAAGCATGGAATCATTACACTAAGTCTTTATCAAACGAGACGAACCCATTGTGATACTAATCACTTCCCACGTACCCAAAGTATTCAAACCCGGTACGCTCTGATACCAAGTTGTCACGCCCTCAAAATTAAACCCATTAAACATAAAACACAGCATGCATTATTAAAAGAAAACCATTATCTTATTTAAATCATCAGAGTAATATGTAATAAAACATCAAAATAAATGCCCTACGGGCTTACATCTTGCCAAGCCAACACTTGGACACAAATCCATGAGTTCTAACTCAAAACAAATAAAGCCCTAGGCTTGAATGTTTACATAATTTAAATAAAACAACTAAAACAAATAAAACAAATCTTCAAGTCCAAATCCTTACAAGCTAAGTCTTTGGAGGTAGTGAACCGCCTGAACCTGAAAATAAAGTTCCCATATAGGGTGAGCCACAAAGAGAGAAATACTAAACCAAGCATAAGAATTAACTAAAGTATTAGCATCTGATACATGGTTAACACACTATAATCGAGTTACAATATTCATGACACGAATGTCTATACTGCCTATGACACATTGTCTATGGCGCATTTTACCTTCCACTTATGGCTCGTAACACGCCAAATAACCCAACAGGGTTTCATCTTTTATTACCATTACTTCCAATTCAACAGGAATAACAATTCAAGTTAGACCTAATCATAACAAATACACATGTTGGTATTGTATCAATCATAATCAATTCACTTCCATACTTCCCAACTGATGCACATTTTAGTAATGTATCATATCAACAATAAATAGACATATGTCTATTAATCAATAAGCACACGTAAGAGTGATGCTCGAGTCCATCCCTATCTTCTCCCAATAAGTCCGGTTTAGAGGTCCATCCCTATCTTCCCTAAACCGTGGAGTTCATCCCCTATCTTCTCCAAACAACATGCATATGCAATGAAACACGAATTGCCATATACAACACCTAATCAATACAAGTAATGTTCTGTATTAATTCAACAGACAACATAAATGACTTAATTCCAGTTATACCTAAGCCACATGCAAGGTCTACAACAATCAATGGCTATCCTCCACCGATAGCCCAAAACAGTTATTTCTAAACAAGAAATAAATACATCAATGAATGTAAATTTAACATTCCCAATTCCATGAATTAAACCAAATTCCACATTATTCCTTTAAATTAATTATACAATTTAATCTAAACCAAAACCCTAAGGTTTCTTCCAAAATTACCAAACTACCCCCACATACCAAAATACCAACACTTAGGATTAAAGCGTATAAATGGAGTAGGAAATCCCTACCTCGAAGAAATAACTCAAAAAGAAGAAGATGAAGATGATGCCCAAACTTCAAAGTGCTCCAAACCAACAATTGCTCAGATTAAATGAAAGCCCTCACTCTCCTCTATCTTATTTGTAAAGCAACTAGGGTAAAAACACACCCTAACTAGATCAAACCAAAAAGAGAAGATGGATTGGGAGAGAGAAAACTCGTAACCTAGGGTTTTCTGAAACTGAAGGGGCTGTAAAATCGATTCAAACACGCTGCAGATTTAAGCAAAATAGGCTCGCTCGGCGAAGACCGTCGCCGGCGACCAGACATAAAAAATCATCGCCGATCCAAGAAAGGCTCGATCGAAGAACTAACGATTCGCTCAAGTGAAGAAGCTCGCCGAGCGCCTAACATTGCTCTCGTGTCTAGCATCGACGCAATTCGCCGAGCTAAGAAATTCTCGCCGGCGAAGAGCCAAAACGAAGACCTCGCCGGCGAAGAGAAGCTCGACCAAGCCAAAAACTGAACATGCAGACTTGGTTTCTAAACCCAACCAATCTGCAACCAACCTGCTAAACACATCCTATAACCCAAGAATAAGGAATTAAAGGACAACAACAACAAATATAACAGCGGAATCCACGGAACGTAAGTCCGGATACAATAATCAAATGGGAAAAAGACCGGGGTCGCTATACGCTTGCAAGGTTTGGAACTTGTTCCATCAACAAACCAAAGACCCTTTTCAAATTGTTTGGAAGATTTAAACCGTTCCTGTTCAACGGTCAAATAATTTGAAAGTGAACAGTTGCTTTTGTTTTTTCAAAATTAAGAAGCTGTTGGGACCTCAGTTTTTGCCTATAAATAGAGTCATATTCCAACAGTCCGGATAATGAATAATTCAGTCTGTTTTGTGGTCTTTTTGCTGTCCAAAAATTTTGCATTTTTTTATTATTCCTCATATTAGTTTTAGTATAAATTTCAGAGAGTTAGAACATAGGTTTGGTTTGTCGAACAAATTTATTTGAAGTGCTTCTATAAATTTGTGAAGATCATTGTATCCTGGGAGATAGACGCCATTCAACCGTAAGAAGTCAGATGGGCGAATCATCTTAAGGATGAGTGTCACACACTCGACTTGGTCTTGAATTATTTACTCAGTTCGATAAATAAATCTGGTATGTCATTTATTTATTTTGTTTGAATTATTTCAGTTTATTTTATTTACACAGAAGATTGTTCCAACAGGAACACACTATTGCGTTAAAATTTTTATCAAACACTTACATGGTTATATGATTTATATTAAATTCATGTGAGTGTTTGATAAAATACTAGATATTGTTCTAGTAGATGACAGAATTCTCAAATTCACGAGAAAAATAGAATTTTGAATCCACAAAAAAGAAAAAATATCTTAATTATATTGAATAAAAGTTGAATAAAAATTATGTTTACCATGAGATTTATATAGCTATTTATAATAATCTAAATATTGGAAACCAAGTATTTTTGGACTCCTACAAATCTTAAATTAGAAAATAATTATAGCGATCCTAGATTTTACCCCTGGTGTACGGTGCTGAGGACTTGTTTCCGTAAATGTTAGTAGTTCCTTATATCTTGTTTACATCCTTTCGTACTTTGTATTTGAGTTATAGGATGTGTTGGGCAGGTTTGTTACAGGTTGGTTGAACTTAGAAACCAAGAGTAGTTGCCCAGATTTTTGCCTTCACGCTTGAGCGGAGATTTTGACGCTCGAGCGGGACCTTCTTTGTTGCTTCTCTACTCGAGCGGGAGTTCTAACGCTCGAGCGTGATTTTCCATCTCCCAGTATTTCTTTTGCGATGGACGCCGGCGGGCGCTTTTGACGCCGAGCGTGAATTGCAGGTGACGCCGAGCGGGAGTTTTGGCGCCGAGTGGGGACTGTTCAAGAAAAAGTTACGCAAGTGTGTATCCGCCGCCGGCGGATTTTGACGCCGGCGATAGTTCAGGAGTGATGCTCGAGCGGGGGTTTCCACGTTCGAGCGGGGCGACTTTTATATAAAGCCGAGATCCGACTTTTTGGATCACTTTTTTACATCCTCTTCTCTCTCTTACTTTTCCAAAACTCCATTGTTGAACACCTCACTCTAAAACCTAACTTCTCTCTTAGGATTGATCTAGCTAGAGTGATTTCCTCACCTTGGGCCTTTGTAAAAGTTGTGTGGATCGTCGAGCACTATCTTCTAATCTGAAAATTTTGGGATTTGGAGCATCTTCATTTTCGTCATTTTTTTCCCTTGGGCTCCGAATTTGAGGTAGGGATTCCTACTCACTCTTATGGGTTGTGACCTAGATTATTGAGCATTTGGTTAAATGGTTTGATTTTGGGATCTAGAGTTTCGAAATGTGTAATGGGGGTTTTGACATTTTGATTTTTAAATATGTATTTTGGGCTTCAACATGGTGTCATCGTTGTTGGTCGTTGATTTATGAACCGTGGGGTTCTTGTTGGAAAAATGGGTAGAAAACCCTAAGTTGTAGTATGAATTAATTGATATAATTAATTTGGTAAAAATGTTGTTGTTTGGAATTGAGTTGAAAATAATGAAATTGGCTCATTATATTGTAAAATGGTGGAGTTGGATTTATTTAATCGCTCACTTTCGAAAACATCGATATCTTATTTGTTGGAGCTTTTATTATTTGTTTAGAAATAACTGCTTGGGCTACCGGTGGAGGGTAGTTTTGATTGTTGTAGACAATGTGTGATGATTAAGCAAACTAAAACTAATCGATTGGATATGTTATAGAGTATGACGGTCGATAGAATACATTAACGTTATGTATTGATTGATTGTGTATATGACTTATATGTATATACATTGTGTGTGTGGGAGGAGATAGGGGATGTACTCCACGGTTTAGAGGAAGATAGGGGATGGACCTCTAAACCGGATATTGATTGGGAGGAGATAGGGGATGGACTCCACTGATACAACTCATATGCTTGTCAGTTAATGTGTTGATATAGCTAATATGCTTATCTATGGAAGTGTTGATACAGCTCATATGCTTGTCTTTGGAAGTGTCGATATAGCTAATAGGCTTATCTGTTGAAACGTAGATACAGCTTGTACGCTTATTTGTTGAGATGTTGATATAACTAGTTGTTTATCTATTGTAAAATGGAAAACGTTTGATATGAGTCACTGTCTCATATAAGTGGTTGGCCAAGTCTTGAGCCATTGATGTAGATTCTGAAAATGGTAAGAAATGGAAAATGAAATGAAACATGAATATAGTTGTCATGTAACGAAAATCGTGTATGAATTGATTTATGGGAATTAAACATTTATCAATTGCTAATGTCTTAGTTATTGCTCATACTGTGTTTAGCATATCTCTACTGGGCGTTGGCTCACCCTTTATGGGACACTATTTTCAGGTACAGGTAGCATGCCACCTCCAAGGACATAACTTGGATGATGATGAGAGTTGAAGACTCTTTTTGTGTATTTTGTTTGTATTACACGTATATCAAGCCAATGGCTTCTTTTGTATAGAGCTAGCACTCTTCTTCTGTGTAACCAAGTGTTAACTTGGAAAGCTGTAAGCCCGTAGGGCATTTGCTTTTGTTGTTAACATGTAATACTTTTGTAAGAATTATTCTGATGAATAGAAATAGTTGATTTCTCTTGTATCAATTCATGTCTTTAGTGATGGGTTTCATGTATTTTTTTGAGGGTGTTACAATAATAAACTAATCTAATTCATGAAAAATAAGAAACCTAAGAAATCATATATATATTATTAAAAGTAGTGTTGAAGCATTATAAGAGTTTACTTTTTTCTAAAAGAATCACGTCAGCATATATATATTTTTAATTATATATAGAGTTCTATACAAATTCAAACATAAATTAAATTATATTAACTTTACTTATTTTATATAGACTCTATTTAACATATATTTCTTTTCCATATATTGTTCATGGTAAATTGAGATAATCTACAAACTCAATACTAATTTTTTTTTGTGTTTTGCATTTTTCTTCTTAATTCTTTCAAGAGTATTAAGATTTTTTTTTAGATGCTAAATTGTCTCCCTTTTTTTTTTTCTCTTATTTTTTCATGCATTATTCTATACCCAATAGTAATTCTATATTATTTCATATTATTAATTTGTCGTTTAAATTTTATAGTGATTCTATATATGAAATTATATTTCATTTTCTATATTATTTTATATAATCACAATTCACAATAGAAAAAATAAACTACACACAACAATGATACTCTCGAGAAACCTCTAAAGTTTAGATTTACTGCTTGAGTTACTTTTTCAATTGTTGAATATTAAGTTATTTTATGTTTTGATATCACATTACAGATGATTAATCACTTCACATACTGCGATGTATCTATCATTTAGATGTTTTTATTATTTTTTCCTTTTAGGTTTAGATATTATTATGTGATTCTTTTTTAATTAGTCATTGTTGAATTTCTTTTATATAGTTGATTTTAATTTAATTTAATTAAGAGTGTTTATTTTACGGTCTTATAATTGAATATATATATATATGTCATATAAAATCATTATATGTCCAACTACAACATATTTAAATTTAATTTTTTTAAATAAATTTTATATAATTTATGTTCGACATATTTTTATTTTCTAAATGAATATAAAAGAAAATTAAATAGTTAGAATTACTTTTAATTTTATATTACTAATTTTTCTTCTAATTTAACTATTATTTTTAATATCAAAATAGGTATTTATTTTACTATTTTATAATTTAATACTCCCTCCATCCCAAAATGTTAGTCCCTTATTTCATTTTTCATTGTCCCAAAATATTAGTCCCTCTTCAAAAATCAAGTACAAAAATAATATAAATTTCCTATTTTGTCCTTCTTTTAAATTAATAAACAATATAATATGACATTGATATTCTCAAAAAATGTACTACCAAAAGGGTAATTTTGTAAAATCAACTTTTTTCAAATGCAGTAATTGTACTACCAAAAAAAGTTAGATTTCCCAAAAGAGACCATTATTTTGGGACAGAGGGAGTATATATCATACAAAATTATTATATGATAATTACATTTTTATAATATGATAGAACTAACATTATCAAAATACATAAAAAATTTAATTAAAATTAATATATATAAATTTCAAGTAACAATTTTTATAGAACGATAGTGCAAATATTATTAAAATAAATAATTAAAACTATACTTTAATTTTAATTTTAATTTTAAATCAAAATGAAAATTATTCTTTTATAACACATATTGTATCATCAAATTTTTTTTATTTTAAATATTGCACAGCTCAACTGTTAGTGAAGAAAATAAAATAAATCTAAGTTAAGAAATCTAATTCTAAAAATATTTATAGATTACAAGAATTCTAATTAAATAATATATACACAAATATTAAAATTAAAAATATAAAAATTTCTAAAATTTTGTCCTAGATTACATTTTTTGTATGATATAAGTCTAACGTATCAAATAATTTGTGGAGAAAGAGAGGAAAATGACGAAGTAAGGACTGAGAAAACGTGCAGAAGAGATTAGGAAGGAGCGGACCCGAGTTGTTGAAGCCGCGTGGTTTCGGTGGTATTCGAAACTTCGTTGGTTTGGCATTTTCAAATTATTGAGATTAATGTAAAGGAGATTTTTTTTTTGATTCTCTATATTAAAATTTTATAAGATAAATAATATATAATATTTTTATAGTAGTTGGGATTTTTTAATATTTTTACAAAAGAAATTTGACACGGAGAAATTTTATCCCAACGAACGCAGAGAAATTTCAGTTTTTACAAAAAAAATTTCTCTGGCATGATTACAGAGAAATTTCATAAAGAAATCTTAACGAATAAAAAAATATATATTAAACTTCTCCTACGATGCCATCTTTACTAATTTTCTATAATCTAAAAGTTGAAGCCAGCCAGCCAGGTTCTTCTGCAAAAGGCACTCTAAAATCTTTACACTATTGTTTGGTAATTTAAGAGGGAAAAAAAAAATGATTAGATAAGTTATGAGAAAAAAGAAAAAAATTATAACTTCTTTATTTATTTTTTATTTTTTTCTTTAGATAGATTACAGAAAAAAGAAAATAAGTTATATTAATTTCTCTTTTATGTTGTTTAGTTAAATTATATAAAAGAAAAAGAACAGAAATCATATACTGTTTTTTTACTAAATTGACTTGTATAAATGTTGTCTTTTTATTTGGTCTATATCTAAAAGGTTAATTTTAGTATTATAACAAAATAATATTTGGGCATTATTTGATATCTCCTATATTAGTATTTTTTTTTTTTATAATCTTTTTATCTTTTTTTAGGTCACATCATCTCTCCACTTGTTTTACATATTTTTTCATAAAAAATATACTTATTTAGATTATTGCAAACACTCTCTTGATAAGTTTCATTTCTCTTCTAATCTTTCCACTTTTCAAAAGATTGAAAATACAGGTTATGAGATAAATGTGTTCCTCGCCATTTCTTTCTATTTTTCTCATATTTGGAAATCCAATCAAGTAATTAAAGTTTATTTCCCTCCATTTCTTTTTTTTTTTTTCTCTCTAAATCAATCAAACCAAACGAAGTATTAACAAAATAATTTTTGACAGATTCATAAATTAGTCGTAATATTTATACATTATTATTCATAACATGACACAATATTTGTAAGGTAATCACAATTAATGTGTATAATTTTATTCTTCACAAATCTTACTTTATGCATATTATAAATTCATCATTCATAATTTTTATGACAGAGTGACACAACGCACATTGCAAACATACCTAATTTTTTTCGCAAAATACAATAATCAATAAATACATTTTCTTCAACGTCCCATCAATTTTTTTTTTTGATAAAGGTGCCATCAAATGTTTTTCATTTCCAAAACACGTGAATTTTCAAAATTAAATATAAAAAAGATGTGTCATAAAAATATAATTAACTGATAATATTTTGTGGTGAAAATTATAAATATTATTTGTGGTATGTTATGTCAGTTTATGATCTTCTTATCTAAAGTGAAAGTTACAAATCATTATAATTATGTTATTAACATTATAATTATGTTATGAATGATATACAGAGTTATGTATAATTTTAGTAAAAAAAAAGGTTACAATTTGTCAGAATGTTTGTTATAGAACATTATAATTATTTTACATATATTTGGGAGTGGGTGAATATGTTAACAGGGTGCACAATGTATCAACTTTTATTATATATGTGATAATCAGAATGATGGCAGAAAATGGTTTGTTCCCTTATGAATTTTGGAGTACCAAAACCTTTCTGGTCAATTTAAATAAATTATTAGATACAGAATTCAAAACTCGAGGAAAATCCAAATTCAAGAATGAACTTGGCCCTACACTGACCGGAAAACACAGAAAAGTAATTTAGAAATAAAAGAGTCGCTCACACCAACTTAGGTCTACATTTTATATAACAAAATAGATATACTGAAAAGTGTGCACAATAATATAGGTGTGTTTGAAATCGACAATTATGGAATCTATGGATATGCTTGAAATTTATTGTTACACATTTGGGAATCAGAAAATATAGATAGATATACTCATTCCCGTGCCCCACTTTTTTTTCCTTTCCCAAGACAAAGGCAAAAATTTATTTTTTTCTCCATATAATTTATATCGATTCTGGTTTTGATACGACTCTTGTTACATTTCGGACTCGGGCTTATGGTTTCTGAATGTTGTTCATTGTCATTCTCCCCTTATTCCTCCTTAAATTTGGTTAGTGGATTGTAGTTGTGTGTTTAGAATAGGTCGGTTGCTTGATTTTCCAAACCTTTGTTGACTAGATTTTTGCTCCTCCGCTTGAGCGGCCATTCTTGCGCTCGAGCATGCTTTACAAACTCTAATTATTTTTGCAGACCTGCAAAATACTGGAAGAGTGTATTCTAAACTCGAGTGTGACACTCGAGCGGCGTTTCCTATGCTTGAGCGATATCCTTCGTCTGCAAAACTTCTGTAAGTATGTATTCTGCGTTCGAGCGTCATTTCTTGCGCTCATGCGGAATGATGTATCTGACGCTTGAGCATCATTTCTGACGCTCGAGCGTCACTTCTCACGCTCGAGCAAACTGCGCGTATTTCAGTTCGTAATGAGGTCATTTTACATCGCTTTTTCACTTCTCTCTCTCTCTCTCTCTCTCTCTCTCTCTCTACTTTTCAAAAACTCTAGATCTAGAGCTCCTCTCTCTAAAACCTACATTTTTTTTCTACTTTTTCGTCTTGATCTAGTGATTTCTCCACTCTAGTGTCTTTGAGAAAAATGTAGAGCATCTTAAGATCTTCATTTTGATCCAAATAGAGTTGGGTTTGAGCATCGTTGGAGCTTCATCTTTACTTTGCTCGTCTTCTCTCTTTGAGGTAAGGATTTTCTATACTTTCACATGATTTTTAACTTAGTTATTGGTAGTTGTGTAACAATGGTGGGATATGGAAGTGTTATGGACAAACCTAGGGTTTGGGCTTAAAATCAAAAGAGGGGTTTCTAAGTGAATGTGATATAAAGGGTTATGGGTTTGATTGTAAGGTTATCTTGTGGCAAAATAGTTGATCTTGGCCTTTGGGTTGATATTTGGAAAAATGGAGTATGTCCTAAAATTGTTCAAATATTTATTTTGTATAAATAAATGAAATTGGTGTTGTGAATATGAAATTAGACGAATATTGAAATAAATGGTGGAGTTGGATATATATATATATATATATCACCTCACACCCATGGAAATTTCGATAAATTATCTGTCTTGAGATTGAATATCTGTTTAAAAATATCTGTATTGGGCTATCGGTGGAGGATAGTTATGATTGTTGTAAAAATTGCATGAGGATTAGGTAAATTGAAACTAATCTATTGTTGGTTGTCATTGAATATAACTATGCTATAAATCCATTGTATATGTATGATGTTTGAGAGGAGAAAATGGATGTACTCCATTTTTGGGAGGAGATAGGGGATGGACTCTATTGAAATTAAGTTGGCCGATGTGTCTTGGGTGAAAGTCCCAAAACCATGCGTATACATGTGTGCCGATCCCGCGGATGAAATTTTCGTAAAATGCCAGATTGACGTGTTTGTGTGGTAACTGCGTTGATTTGAGGACCACTAAGTTGTACTCTTAGTTGGGTTGTTAAAAGATAATGAAATTGGCTCATGAATTGAGATGAAATGAATCAACTTGAAATGAATTGAAGGAAAATGGATTGAAATATGAACTTTGATACTTTATGATCATATAAATTGTGAATGTTTTGTCACAGGCATTGTGTCTACACACTGTACTTATATCTTTATTAGATTTTATATATTGTGTTAGATTATTTCTACTGGGTTTTGGCTCATCCTATTTGAGAAAAACCATTTTCAGGTGTAGATGATATGCCTCCGCTAAGAGAATAGTTTGGAGGGACTTTTGGAAGCAAGAGCTTCTTTCTTTTGTTGTATTCTTTTTGTTTAGCCAAGGGCTTTAATTGTATTGAGCTATGCTCGTTTTTGTTATAACCAAGCAATGACTTGGAAAGATGTAAGCCTATAAGGCATATGATTACCGATTTAGTTTTCAATTCTTTTATTATTGCAACACATGCTGTAGATTCAGGATGAACAGTTTGTGAATGTATATCGCATGTGTTACCTTTTGTATACGAACTCTGATGAATGAAAGTATATTATTTCTATTATTCTTCCGCTTATGGATTGGGTTTGTTGTATTATTTTGTGGGCGGGACAACTTGGTATTAGAGTGTACCAGGTTTGAATACTTTGGATATGTGAAAAGTGGTTATTACCACAATGAGTTTGTCTCGCTTAGCTGAGACGTTAGTATGTATTGTATGCTTATGTGATAAGATGCTTATATGTTTATATGGGTATGGGATTTAGTTCTTAAGATATTGATTGGGTCTACGAGTTTCTAGAAATCTTATTAGAAAAGCAGTTGATCACTGCTGTTTCTAATTGGAACTCTAGCCACTCTGCGGAATGATCATTATCAAAGAAGGAAATTCGTATGTATTTATGTGACTACGTGTTTGTATGGAGTGAATAAATGTTGTCCATCGCATTAGGACACGAGTGAGTTAGCTTCGGTACATTTGTAAATGTGCTAATCTTTTTTGTTACTTTCATTAGGATGTCAGGACGTGGTGGTGGTAGGCATGGTAGGCCTAGAAGGCATGAGGTGCCTATACCGGATGATATTTCGACATAGGAGGAGGGGTTTGGTCAGGCTAATGTGGCCAAGCCTATGGGTCAACAGGCCATGGGCGCCTTAGCCAGTGAAATGGTCGAGCATCGAGAATCTATGGACATTCTCAAGGCTGAGAATTAAGTCCAATCCCAAGTAACTGAAGCAGGGCCATCTTTCTTGAAGAGAGATTTTTTCCGGTCAAATCTGAATGAGTTTTTGGGCGATCCCAAGGAGCCACTAAAGGCAGATGAGTGGCTAGAGCAGATAGTGAAGATGTTCGAGATGCTTGGCATCAATGATGACCAATTGAATGTGACATTCACATCTTTCCAGCTAAAAGGGGATGCGGGTCAATGGTGGAAATATGCGTGTGGGCGCATTGGGGTGACATGGGAGGCATTCGTCAGCTTTTTCCAAGATAAGTTCTTGTCTCCTACGGTTTGGGAGAAGTTGAGAAACTGGTTTTCCAAGCTGGTGTAGTTGAACACACTAGTGGTCGAGTTTGAGGCCACGTTCACTAGCCTCTCTAGGTTTGCACCAGAGTTAGTGGGGACTAAGGACCGTTGTTGTTTGGAATTCGAGAAGAGGTTGAGGACCGGGCTTATGTTTAAGGTGGTAGAGTCAATGATTAGAGATTATAGATGCCTTGTGGAGGCAGCGACTCATTTGGAGACCATGATACAGACAGAGGAGGAGAGGATGAGGGGCTCGAGGAGGAGTCAGGATGTTCAGGGGGACAGTAAGAGGTAGAGGGGTTCTAATCCACGACAGTTCCAGGGAGCGTAGTCGAGGTCTACCTTTCCAGTGCCAAGTTTGAGTTCTGGAAGAGGTGGTCAGGGTGACTTTACTTGTTTCAAATTTGGTTAGTTAGGTCACAAGTCTCCAGCTTGCCCGCAGAGGGGAGGAGGGCAACAGCCTGCACCGTCATTAGCTCGTTCACAGGGCCAGAGTCAAGGGAGAGGGCATCCACTTACTTGTTATCAGTGTGGGCAGGCGGGACACATGAAGAGATTTTGTCCATAGTTGGGTAGCACATCTGGTGCATTTGGTTCGAGGCAGACATAGAGCTACTAGCCTGCACAATCAGTGCAGGCCTCGAGGGCTAATCAGGGAGCCTCTTTGGCTCAGTCAGCGCATCAGGTTTATGCTCTGAGGGGTGAGCAAGTTGAGCAGAGACCTACAGGGCATGTGTATCTTTATTCTGACTCTAGATCTTGTACCAATGCCTTCGGTGGTGAGAGGTTCCTTTTTGTTTGGTAATTCAGTTGTTAATGTGTTGATTGATATGGGTGCATTCCATTCATTTATTTTGTCTGCATTTGTATTGATTTTGGGGTTAGAGTTGGCTCAATTAGCATCCCCTATCTGTGTAGAGTCACCTATTGGGGGTGAGATTGTTTTGAAACAGGGGTGTCGGGGTTGTTGCATCGAGGTTGCTGGTCACCGATTACCTTTTGCATTTGTATTGTTTGACATGTATGGTTTTGATGTCATCTTGGGTATGGACTGGTTATCGTTATACCGGGGTGTTATAAATTGCCACCTTAAGAGGGTTACTGTACGTACCTTGAACGGTGATTGCTTGGGATACTGAGTGGATAGAGTCTTATCGCTGGTATATGATCCGCGTGGGCGGAGTGAACTTAGTTGTCTTCTCGCAAGCTTCTTGAGTGGTGAGTGTGATGAAGTTCGGGTTGAGTTGCCAAGGGTAGTTTACGAATAACCGGATGTCTTTCTCGAAGATCTTACTAGTTTACCACCTCATTCAGAGATCTAGTTCTCCATGGATTTAGTGCTTTGCACGGCATTGGTTTCAATGGCACCGTATAAGTTTGTACCTGCTGAGTTGAGTAAGTTGAAGATTCAACTCCTGGAATTGTTAGATAAGGGTTTTATCCGCCCTAGTACTTCACTTAGGGAGCACCGGCTCTCTTTGCTAAAAAGAAAGATGAAGCGTTGCGATTTTGTATTGATTACCGAAAGTTGAACCGCGTAACTATTAAGAACAAGTACCCAATGCCTCATATGGATGATCTATTTGATCAGTTGAAAGGGTCTTGTTGTTTATCTGAGATAGACCTGAGATCGGGTTATCACAAGTTTAGAGTGAGGGAGGAGTATATTCCAAATGCGACATTTTGTACATGGTATGGCCATTATGAGTTTTTGGTGATGCCTTTTGGGCTAACCAATGCACTGGCTGTATTTGTAGATTTGATGAATCAGATCTTTCATGAATTCCTAGACCGTTTTGTGGTCGTCTTTGTGGACGACATCTTGATTTACTCACCTTCTGAGGAGGAGCACGAGGAGCACGAGGAACACTTACAGGTGGTACTTGAGTTGCTTAGAACCCACCAACTGTATGCTAAGTTTGGAAAGTGTGAATTCTGATTGAGAGAAGTAAAGTTCTTAGGCCATGTGGTATCCGGGGAAGGGGTGACTGTAGATTCATCCAAGATAGAGGCAGTGTAAGATTGGGTAAAACCTAAGAATGCTTTTGAGATCCGTAATTTCTAGGGATTGGTTGGGTATTATCGTAGATTCATGAAGGATTTCTCTAAGCTAGCCTCACCATTGACTAGATTGACAAGGAAATGGATCAAATTTGTGTGGAGTGAGACTTGTGAGAAGTCATTTCAAGAGCTTAAAGTCAGACTTACCACTGCTCTAATCTTGATTATTATGGAGAGAGGTTTGGGTTATTCCATTTATTGTGATGTCTCATGGGAAGGTTTGGGCTGTGTATTGATGCAAGAGGGGAAGATTATAGTAACCCAACCTGTAATAAACTTAATTACGCAAGTGATTATGTCTTTGATATGAATTTGTATGTTAAATTATGTGAGTTCTTATGTGATTATGAATTTATATATGGTGGGTGTAGAAAAATTTGTCGCAATTGGAATCTTGAACTGAAAATTTATAGCCTTAGAGGTGCCAAAAACCAAAACCGATTTCATATTTGTGTTTAACATGATTTTTGGAGCCTACGGTGAAATTTGACAAAATTACGATTCGTAATGAATTAATTGAGCTTAATTAGCATAAACCTTAGATTAAGCCAATCTCATTACGTATGTGATTTTATGTTTAATCGATTAAGGAGATTTGGATTCTAATTGGTTGTTACTCTAAGGTAATTTGGGACTTATGTGAATTTTTGGAGTTTGATTTGTATTTGATTTTAATAAGGATTTAATTTGAAATTAGAAATTAAATGTCCAAATGGCTTAAGGAGGTAAAATTGATGAGTTGATTCAATTTAATTTCAATTATCAGACCATATGGGAGTTTAATTAAATATTCGATTCAGTTTAGTAAAATTGAGATTTGATTAATTAGGTCTGAATTGGAGTTAATTAAGTGAATTAAATTATGAGGATTTGGAATTGTGATTATTTGAAATTAAATTTACTTATGAAGTGCCCAATTTAAATATGTAATTTATTGATGAAAATTTTGAAGCTTAATCTAAAATTGAAGGCCTTAATGATTGAAGAAACCAAAATTGAGGTTGGAAATAAGTTTAATTTAATATTTGGAGACTTTTGGGAGTTTGATTAAAAATCTGATTCAAAGTGATAAATTTAAATATAATTAATTGGGCTATAATGGAAATCAAATTAGATTAATTAATTTATGTGGGATTTGAAATTAGTTATAAATAATTAAATTAAAGATTTAATTTGGGATTAACTAGAAGAATTGAGTGATAATCGTAATTACTTAGGCTTTAAAAGTGATCAATTAAGTTAATATGTAATTTGTTCTCCTACTCAAAATTTATTAAAATACTAGTGTATGCCTTGGAAAGTTGGAGAGCCTTATTGGTTCTAGCTTTCGTATATAAGAAGGAAATGTAATGTAATAAAACTTTGTGCTGGAAACTCACTAAAACAACCGCGAGAGAGAGAGAGAGAGAGAGAGAGAGAGAGAGAGAGAGAGAGATGGTTCAAGTCAGTGCCTATTTGCTGGAAATGTAGTAGTAGTGCTAAGGAAAAGCAAAGGAAAATGAAGAAAAGAGAAAAGGCTCAAGAAATTCAACCATTGAAGACTTAAGGTAAGAAATTGAAACTTAGATTTTATAAATAATTTAACTAAAAGCTGAAATCAAGAACTAATTGGGTTCAATTCCATGTAAATAAAAAGAAAATGAGCAAGATGTTGAAGAAATGGAGTTAGGTTCAAATTAGGGAAGTTAAATTGGGAATTAATTATGTTGAGTTTGATTTTTGTAGTCTTACATGAGTTTGAGTCTAATCTCTACATGCATGAACAAAGTCTTCAATTTTGATACTCTAATTGTACATGCAACAAAGATTTCTACGAATTGACTTCATGTTTTGATGAAATAAGACTAAGCTTTGGAAAATTATGAGTTTATAAACAATTGAGTTTAATTTCTAAACTAAAGGAGTTTTGATGTAAATGATTTAAAATTGATCATATTTTATTGATTATGTAAGAGTTTGTGTGGTTTTAGACAAGCCATGTATGAACCCAAGTCTTGAAATTAAATATTTTGAAATTTTGTCTTTGAGGTCGTAGGTAATCTATGGATTATTGGCCGATTACGACACAAAACCTATAGAGACGGGTTTGGGTAGTGACAAAGTGGTATCAGAGCACGAGTTAATATCTCACACACGAGTCCATTGAGCATTGGAATGTCTTGAACGGATTTAAGTTTCGTGCATATAGAAAGTAAGTAGTAAGTTGTGCATTCAGGAATATGTATATACACTTGTGTAATATGTTTAAGTATTGAAACTAACTATTATGAGCTATTATGGTATTTTAATGATTATAAGGAAATCAAAATGTGTTTGATAAGTTAACTAACTTATGAGGCTGAACGCTAAGAATTATTGTGGAATTTCTAATGTTATAAGGAAATTTGAACTTTTGACTTAAGCATTAGTGAGTACTAGTATGTTGATTTGTGGAAACAAGATGTTATGCGGAATTTTTCATGTTATAAGGAAATTAGAATTGTTGAGTGGAATATTAGTGAGCACAAGTGTAATGATTTGTGAGAATATAGTGTTACAAGAGTTAAAGGTTATTTTGAAAATTTCAACGATTAAAGGAGATTGGAATATGTTTATTCAATAAGTTTAGTATTGAAGTTGAGAGTTGTTGTGGAATTTTAATTCTATAAGGGAAATGTAATTTTTAGTTGACACATTAATGAATACGAGTTTATTGATCTGTGGGAATACGGTATTAGAAGGAATTAAAATCTTTGATGGAAGTTATGAAAGTTACATAGTTGAATGTAAAATTAGGCTATAAGAACATTTAGGAAATTAAAGTATTTGATGATTAAAAAATAATAATTTGTGGAATTATAATGATTGAGGTTAAAGGAGTTGTTTGATATGTAAGCCGATACGACGGTTTAAGTAAGGGACCTAATGTATGAACCATAGAGTCTTATACCTTTGTTGAATGACCTTGAAAGTCCAATTGGAATCACATTCGACCGACATAGCTCCAAATCGGAAATTCTCTGTCAACTTCATGGGAATGAATTGGTTGCCCTAACGATGTTTTTGCATGATTGTATGTCTCATGGTTAATTATGTGATGCTATGTGATATGTTTGAAGTTAACAATATTACCCCAATTGCTGCTAACCTTTGTCTTGTGTCTTTAAGAAAAGATGGTGAAAAATAAGAATGAAGTGGAGATTATGTCTTTATCAAAACTATTAGACAAAGTAGAAGTGTTAGACAATACGGTGAAAGCTATGCCATACTATGATATTGTACAAATTCAGAAGAAGAAGTTAGGTGTGAAATCAAAACAGGGATCAAAGAGTAAGTCTAAGAGTTTTGTGATTGGAGAGACAAATGGTTCTAAGAAAAATGGTTAAAAGAGTAGAACTGCCCCAATATGTCCAATGTATCACAAGCCTCATAGACAATTATGTCATCGACTTACGAGAGCGTGTTTCAAATGTAGAGAAATAGGACATCGGGTGAAAGATTGTCCAAAAGCAAAAGGATGTCACAAGTCACTTAATCAGAATGAAGGTCAGTACTTAATAAAGAGATCAATAAGAATATGTTTAGTGAAGAATCATATCATTTGGGAATGTTGTACCATGAATATGACCCAAAACCCCGATGACTGTGAACGAACCTTCTATCTATTAAGTGAATGCTAATCATAGACCTAAGTGAGTTGTCTTTGACTTCTAAGATTAAATATCTTTGACTAGATGACTCATGAATTGCATGGGTGCAATTATCCAAATCATTATGGTCAAAGAATTTGTGGACCAAGAATTCAAATTAGTTATCGATGTTGTATCAAATGCATAATCTAATTTGACCTCAAGTGGCTGTCTGCAATAAAATGTTGTGATTTATTTAAAGCAAAAGAGTCGGATCATGAACATCATTGGCATCAATCCCTTGCTATATATGAATTATGAATCACTATCTGTGAGTAACAACTCTGTAACACTATATTTGAATAAAAGTGATTTCAGAATGATAAGACATGATTTAGTCTATGAAATGTTATTTTATGAATAATGAATGAATGTCCAATTTTCTAAAATATATTTGTGGTATCCTTAGCAAATGCCCTCGCTCAGGGGAGATAATACGGTGGCTTATGGTCATGAGGCCCTCCCCCGGGGGAAAAAAATACCACGGCCTACGTATGTTATATGATACACAGTAGTGGAGGTTCCATTATGGAACTTGATGACTTGATATACATGACTAATATGATATGTAATGCTAAAGGAAATACCACGTATGATTTGAATATGAATATGAATATGAATATGAATATGAATATGATTCTGTTTCTATTTCCGTTACGAATACGAGCATGACTATGTTTCTAATTTGATAAGGGATTCGAAATCTGATTTCTGAATTTGTTATGGACATCATTCATTAAAACTTTAACTTTGTTATTGTTCACTGGCCATCGAATCAAGGAATTGAAGTACATGAATGTTAATGATAGAATATTTTGACTTCATTTGAAAGAAAGGAGTATACTCATGAGTATTATATGAGATTAAGCCTTGATTATTTGGGAAGTATGTGAATTATTTGGAGATATATGAATTGCTAAACAAAAATATACGAGTTTCATGAATAATGCGTTTTATGTTTTAATGTTATGAAGCTAACTATGAGGTCTACTGTTATATTACAGGATAATTTTGGGTGACTAAGCCAATTTGGATTATTAATCTATAAATAATGATGATGAGTTAAACATTTGTGATGAGATTTTAGTGATAAGTTACTTGAAGACAAAAAATTGAAGGAGATAAAACTATATGATTTGATTGCGGTACAAGTGATTTAAGTTTGGAGGACCAAACTTTCGAAAGGAGGGAAGAATGTGATAACCCAACCTGTAATAAACTTAATTACGCAAGTGATTATGTGTTTGATATGAATTTGTATGTTAAATTATGTGAGTTTTTATGTCATTATGAATTTATATATGTTAGGTGTAGAAAAATCTGTCACAGTTGGAACCTTGAACTGAAAATTTATAGCCTTAGAGGCGCTAGAAACCAAAACCAATTTTATATCTGTGTTTAACATGATTTTTGGAGCCTACGGTGACATTTGGCAAAATTACGATTCATAATGAATTAATTGAGCTTAATTAGCATAAACCTTAAATTGAGCCAATCTCATTATGTATGTGATTTTATGTTTAATCGATTAAGGAGATTTGGATTCTAATTGGTTGTTTACTCTAAGGTAATTTGGGACTTATGGGAATTTTTGGAATCTGATTCGTATTTGATTTTAATAAGGATTTAATTTGAAATTAGAAATTGAATGTCCAAATGGCTTAAGGAGATAAAATTGATGAGTTGATTTAGTTTAATTCAAGTATCGGACCATATGGGAGTTTAATCAAATATTCAATTCAGTTTAGTAAAATTGAGATTTGATTAATTATGTCCGAATTGGAGTTAATTAAGTGAATTAAATTATGAGGATTTGGAATTGTAATTATTCGAAATTAAATTTACTTATGAAGTGCCCAATTTAAATATGTAATTTATTGATGAAAATTTTGAAGCTTAATTTGAAATTGAAGGCCTTAATGATTCAAGAAACCAAAATTGAGATTGGAAATAAGTTTAATTTAATATCTGGAGACTTTTGGGAGTTCGATTAAAAATCTGATTCAGAGTGATAAATTTAAATATAATTAATTAGGCTATAATGGAAGTCAAATTAGATTGATTAATTTATGTGGGATTTGAAATTAGTTATAAATAATTAAATTAAAGATTTAATTTGAGATTAACTAGAAGAATTGAGTGATAATCATAATTACTTAAGCTTTAAAAGTGATCAATTAAGTTAATATGTAATTAGTTCTCCTACTCAAAATTTATTAAAATACTAGTGTATGCCTTGGAAAGTTGGAGAGCCTTATTGGTTCTAGCTTTTGTATATGAGAAGGGAATGTAATGTAATAAAACTTTGTGCTGGAAACTCACTAAAACAGCCGAGAGAGAGAGAGAGAGAGAGAGAGAGAGATGGTTCAAGTCAGCACCTATTTGTTGGAAATGTAGAAGTAGAACTAAGGAAAAGCAAGGGAAAATGAAGAAAAGAGAAGAGACTCAAGAAATTCAACCATTGAAGACTTGATGTAAGAAATTGAAACTTAGATTTTATAAATAATTTAACTAAAAGCTGAAATTAAGAACTAATTGGGTTCAATTCCATGTAAATAAAAAGAAAATGAGCAAGATGATGAAGAAATGGAGTTAGGTTCAAATTTATGGAAGTTAAATTGGGAATTAATTATGTTGAGTTTGATTTTTGTAGTCTTACATGAGTTTGAGTCTAATCTCCACACGCATGAACAAATTCTTCAATTTTGATACTCTAATTGTACATGCAACAAAGATTTCTACGAATTGAATTCATGTTTTGATGAAATAAGAACTAAGCTTTGGAAAATTATAAGTTTATGAACAAATGAGTTTAATTTCTAAACTAAAGGAGTTTTGATGTGAATGATTTAAAATTGATCATATTTTCTTGATTATGTACGAGTTTGTGTGGTTTTAGACAAGCCATGTATGAACCCAAGTCTTGAAATTATATTTTGAAAGTTCAATTCATGTTTTAGAATTTGCGAGTTTGGAATTGGGCTTGATGTGAAGAAAATGAATTAAATTTAAATTTGGACAAATTTGGAGATGGATTATAATTTATATTTGAGAATAAGAAATTAGTTTGATTTTGAATTAAATTTAATACATGCAAATATTTTTGAAAGGGCTTCATAGCTTCAATTTATGTTTTATAAAATAAAGAAAGATGATCTTTGAAACATGGAGAGCTTGGCACCAAATCACACATGCATACGTAATTTTGTTGAATCTCATGAATTTGAGTGTCATTTCTACCATCTGAGATGAAATTAGAGTCTACATTTCACATGCATGCACAATCCCTGAAAATGTAGAATTTATGTGCATGAGTTATGAAGTTTAAGGAAATGAATTTGAAATAATTTGGGCTTGTATGATGAATCCTTGGAGACTTGAGCTTCAAATCTTGTAGAAATGGCATTATATCATGTTAGAAGTTGTATGGTTGCTATATAGGACAAAACATGTAAGTTGTATCATTTAAAGTTATGTTTTGATGCACAAATAACATTCTGGACAACCTAGAATTCATCATTATCGCTCGAGTGGAGAAGTTGCCGCTCGAGTGTAGAATGCAAGCAACTAGTATTTTTGCAGACCAAGGAGTTTGCTTGAGCGGCCAATGTTGCGCTCAAGCGAAGAGCCATGTTTCAGAAAATTTTGAAAAGTTGTTTCATGTTCCAATTTTCGTTCTCTTTTCTTTTTAAGCACTCTTAGGCATACATTGAGCATTATAAATGAATAAAAGAGTAAGAAAGAAGCCTAAGAGAACTAAACAAGTTAAGAATAGAATAAATTGTATTGTGACCCGATTTCTATATGTATTATGAATTGTGTAAGGTCAACTACAAGGGCGAACCAAGCATCTGAACACTGTGAGTAATACTTTAGTAAAGATATGTTCATATATGCTATTTTTAAATACTACTCATGTGTAAGTTTTTTGGATTTGTGAATTCGAATTATGAATGAGCATTCTATTCTTGTGATTGTGCTAGACTTTGTAATGAAATTGAAAAGTACGAAATCATTTGATTACATGGACCAAAGGTTGTTCTGAATGAATATGACATGGGCCTAAAGGCTGTTCTTTACATAGACCAAAGGTCGTTCTGAATGAATATGAAATGGGCCTAAAAGCCATTATGTATATTTAACAAAGGATATGTTTGATAAGAAATGGGTCCAAGGTTGTCTAATATGTGTGTCAAGGACACGAAATGGGCCTAAGGCCATCGTAATACGAATACAATCATGATCACGAGTATAAATAGATATGAATATGGAAATGATGGACCTGAGGTCGTTTAGTATAAATATGCGCATAGATATGAGTATGGAAACGATGGATCTAAGGTCGTTCAGTATAAATATGCGCATAGATATGAATGTGAAAATAATGGACCTGGGGTCGTTCAGTATAAATATGCACATAGATATGAATATGGAAATGATGGACCTGAGGTCGTTCTGTATTATGATTGGGCCTGAGGCCGTTCTGTAATATCATTGGACAAATATTTTGGACCCGAGGTCATTATGTATGAATGATTATTTTGGACCCAAGGTCATTCTGTATGAATGAGAACTTGGACCCAAGATCGTTTTGCCCCTCTGATACACCTTGAACATGATGGATTGAACTTGAAGTCGTTCTGACTTGGATTCACATGTATTATGCATAAATATGAATTACTTAATTAAGAATCTCATTCATATAACCTCTTACTTTGGTATTATTCACTGGGCGTTAACTCACTCTTTATTTATATATATGTAGGTGTAGGTGAGCAATTGGAGGATCAACATTAGAGTTTGCCCAAGAGTCCGCCTCTTTGTCAAGCCACTCAGGAGTGCCTCTATGTAGAGGCTTTGTTTTGTTTTGTTTTGTCAAGCTTGGGATAATCTTTGTACTTGGTTAGAAGTCTTTCACGTAGTGTGTGAGATATGATATAAAATATGTCTTCGTACATGTATATATAAAAGTGTGTTAAGAATGTTTTAATTACTGCAGTTGATCATGTACGCATAGCTCGATGGACATCATCATTTTTGTTTTGCTTTCGCTTCAGGCCTCAATAAAATTAAATATTTTAAAATTTTGTCTTTGAGGTTGTAGGTAATCTACGGATTATTGGCCGGTTACGACGCTAAACCTATAGGGGCAGGTTTAGGTCGTGACAAAGATAGTACCCTATGGCTCGCGGCAGTTGAAAACACATGAGAGGAACTACCTTACTCATGACCTAGAGTTAGCGGCAGTGATTTTTGCTTTGAAAAGTTAGAGGCACTATCTGTATGGCGAGAAATTTAAGGTGTTTTCTGACCACAAGAGTCTGAAGTATCTGTTCACACAGAAAGATTTGAATTTGAGGCAGAAGAGGTGGATGGAGTTCATAGAGGATTATGATTTTGAGTTGCATTATCATCCGGGGAAGGCCAACGTTGTGGTCAATGCCTTGAGTAGGAAATCAATTAGCAATGTAGCTTATATTGCCATTCGAGAATGGGAATGTTGGGTACTCTTGGTGAGTTTGACTTGCACCTTGGCGAGTCTGTGGAGTTTGCAGTTTTGTTTACGGTAGTTACACAACCTACACTTGTGAACCGAGTGATAGAGGCTTAGATTAGTGATCTTGAGGTAGAAACCCTTCGGGAGAAGATTTCCAATGGGAAGGAAGAAAAGGGCTTGAATGTGTATTTTGACTCGAGTGTTAGATACCTTGACCGTCTCTTTGTACCGGAGTCTTGCCGTAAGGAAGTACTCCGAGAGTTTCACCAATCACGCTTTGCGGTGCATCCTATATGCACAAAGATGTATCATGACCCGAGTCGCCAGTTTTGGTGGAGAGGTATGAAAAAGAAAGTGGACGTGTTTGTATCAAAGTGCCTTACTTGTTAGCAGGTGAAGGCTAAGCATCAGAGGCCAATAGGTTTGTTGTAACCCTTGCTTATAGCTGAGTGGAAGTGGGAGCATGTCACGACGGATTTTGTTGTGGGTCTTTCTAGAACTCAACGGGGCAGTGATGCCATTTGGGTAGTATTTGATCGGTTGACCAAGTCAGTACATTTATACCTATGCGTATGAGTGATTCGGTAGACTACCTTGCCAACCTTTACATTAGGGACATAGTGAGATTGCATGGGGTCCCTGTGACGATTAGTTCGGATAGAGATCCATGTTGTGGCAAAGCTTGCAGAGTGGCTTAGACACTAGATTGCCCTTTAGCACTGCGTACCATTCTCAGACTGATGGGGTAGTCTAAGCGTACTATTCAGATCCTTGAGGATATGCTTCAATGTTGTGTCCTTGATTTTAAGGGGTCGCGGGAGAGGCACTTTTCCTTAGTGGAGTTTGCCTATAATAACAGCTTCCAATCAAGTATTGGCATGGCACCGTTTGAGACCTTGTATGGCCGACTGTGTAGATCTCCGGTGTGTTGCGCTGAGGTAGGTGATGCACCTTTGTTAGGTCTGGAGTTGGTTCGGGAAATGACGGAGAAAGTGGCATTTATTCGTAAGAGGTTGGTTACGGCTCAAAGTCGTCAGAAAAGTTATGCCAACCGTAAAAGGAGACCCTTGTCTTTTGAGGTGGGAGATCATGTGTTTTTGAAGATATCACCTAGAAGGGGTTGATGAGATTTGGAAAGAGTGGGAAGTTGTCCCCTCGATTTATTGGACCTTTTGAGATCTTTGAGCGGATTGGAGATGTAGCTTACCGTTTGGCCTTGCCGCCACAGCTTTCCGAGGTCCATGATGTGTTTCATATTAGCATGCTTCGGAAGTATGAGTTGGATCCATCACATGTGTTGGATTGGACTGACTTGGAGGTAGATGAGGATACCTCATATGAGGAGAGACCAGTGAGAGTCTTGGATACTTTGGACCAAGTATTGCGAGGCAAGACAATTCCCTTGGTTAAAGTATTATGAAAACATCACGGGGTTGAGGAAGCAACTTGGGATCGTGAATTGGAAGTCCGAGAAAAATATCCGGACTTGTTTGTTGGTGTTTGAACATATATTGAGATTTTGATTATGTTAATGAAATGTAAAAACATTGTCTATGTTTTAAAATACGAGAACATTGTAAATGTTACGGGTGTTTTGGAAACATGGATTCAATATAAGCATTGTATATGCTTTGAGAATATAGAGCATTGTGTGTGTTGTATCATTTTTGGAAACATTGAATATGTTGTTTATGTTTTGGAAATACGTGTTTATGGTAAACATTGCATATGTTGTGGAAAGATATGAATTGTATATTTAGTGTTGAGATAATGTTTATCTTGTTGTTGAGAATGAATGACCGGAAAATGAGTCATGGTGAGGGAATTGAATGGTTGTCATTGTTGTAGTTGGTTTTAACATAGCTTTTACAAACTTGATTTGAAATTTTGGGGACGAAATTCCTTAAAGTGGGGAGGTTATAGTGATTCCGGTTTTGACCCAACGCTTGTTACATTCTGGACTTGGGCTTATGGTTTCTGAATGTTGTTCATTGTAGTTCTCCCCTTATTCCTCCTTAAATTTGGTTATTGGATTGTAGTTGTGTGTTTGGAACAGGTTGGTTGCTGGATTTTTCAAACCTTTATTGCCTAGATCTTTGCTCCTCTGCTCAAGCAACCATTCTTGCACTCGAGCTAGCTTTGCAAACTCTCAGTATTTTTGCAGACCTGCAAAATACTGGAAGATTGTATTCTACACTCGAGTGGCATTTCCTATGCTTGAGCGGCCAATCTTGAGCTCGAGTGATGTCCCTCGTCTACAAAACTTCTACAAGTGTGTATTCTGTGTTTGAGCATCACTTCTTGCACTCGAGCGGAACGATGTCTCTGACGCTCGAGCGTCACTTCTTCCGTTCGAGCGGACTGCGCGTATATCAGTTTGTAATGAGGTCATTTTACATCACTTTTTCACTTCTCTGTCTTTACTTTTCAAAAACCCTAGATCTGGAGCTTCTCTCTCTCTCTGAAACCTACATTCTCTCTACTTTTTCATCTAGATCTAGTGATTTATCCACCCTAGTCTCTTTGAGAAAAAGGTAGAGCATCCAAAAATCTTCATTTTGATCCAAATAGAGTTAGGTTTGAGCATCTTTGGAGCTTCGTCCTTGCTTTCCTCGTCTTCTCTCTTTGTGGTAGGGATTTTCTACACTTTCATATAGTTTTTAACTTAGTTATTGGTAGTTTTGTAACAATGGTAGGATATGGGAGTGTTATGGACAAACCTAGGGTTTGCGCTTAAAATCAAAAGAGGGGTTTCTAAATGAATGTGATATAAAGGGTTATGGGTTTGACTATGAGGTTATCTTGTGGCAAAATAGTTGATCTTGGTCTTTGGGTTGATATTTGGAAAAAAAGAGTTTGTCCTAAAATGGTTTAAATATTTATTTTGTATAAATAAATGAAATTAGTGTTGTAAATATGAAATTAGATGAATATTGAAATAAATGGTGGAATTGGATATATATATATATATATCACCTCACACCCATGGAAATTTGGATAAATTATCTGTCTTAAGATTGAATATCTGTTTAAAATATATGTATTGGGTTATCGGTGGAGGATAGCTATGATTGTTGTAGAAATTGCAGGAGGATTAGGTAAATTGAAACTAATTTATTGTTGGTTGTCATTGAATATGATTATGTTTTAAATCCATTGTATATGTATGATGTTTGAGAGGAGAAAGGAGATGTACTCCATGTTTGGGAGGAGATATGAGATGGACTCTATTGAAATTAAGTTAGTCGGCGTGTCCTGGGTGACAGTCCCGAAACCGCATGTATACATGGGTGCCAATCCGGTAGATGAAATTTCTGTAAAATGACATATTGACCTGTTTGTGTTGTAACTACGTTGATTTGAGGACCACTGAGTTGTAGTCTTAGTTGGGTTGTTGAAAGATAATGAAATTAGCTCATGGATTAGGATGAAATGAATCAACTTGAAATGAATTGAAGGAAAATTGATTGAAATATGAACTTTGGTACTTTATGATCATCTAAATTGTGAATGTTTTGTCACAGGCATTGTGTATGCACACTGTACTTATATCTTTGTTAAATTTCATATATTGTGTTAGATTGTTTCTGCTAGCTTTGGCTCACCCTATTTGGGAAAAACCATTTTCAGGTGTCGATGATATGCCTCCGCCAAGGCAATAGTTTGGAGGGACTTTTGGGAGCAAGTGCTTCTTTCTTTTGTTGTATTCTTTTCTTTTAGCCAAGGGCTTTAATTGTATTAAGTTAGGCTCATTTTTGTTATAACCAAGCAATGACATGAAAAGATGTAAGCCTATAGGGCATATGATTACCGGTTTAGTTTTCAATTCTTTTATCATTGCAACATATGCTGTAGATTTAGGATGAACAATTTGTAAATGTATATCGCATGTGTTACCTTTTGTATACGAACTTTGATAAATGAAATTATATTATTTATATTATTCTTCTGCTTATGGGTTTGATTTATTGTATTAATTTGGGGGGCGAGACATAATTCACCGTAAGTTTACAAGTGTACTGATTAGAGAAATGCTCAATTTTTAACTTGAACTTATGTAGTATAACCCCCATTAGGTTAACATACAAGAAAGACTATATCGTTTTTTTTCTTTATTTTTTATAAACCAAATGCAACTTTCTTGAAAAATTGTAAAGAAGCCTTGATGGATGATTACCTTGAAGACATGGCATACATTTGATTCAGCAAATGAACATGTAGAGTTAAATTTTTAATAAGAGAAGGAAATTACTATACTATCTGTCAAGACATCAATTTATCATATAGTGAAATCGTAAAACTTATGGCAAATTCATGATCCCGTTTCTTTATTTTGCATGTTTTCTCTTCATCCAAACATCATTCTCATCACACGGGAATGAGGTGAGACCAGGACATTCTACTTTCTCCAAATAAATCAAATTGGAAAATAATATCCTAAGTTCCATCCAATGCATCTCAAATTTATTCAAGTATTTTAATTGCAACATCTCAACTGTGGTAGCTACTATTGCGCCTAGATAACACAATAACTCTACTCTGATGTAGAGTTTCTTCAAGTTCTTCAGATTGCTAGACTACAATCAATTGGGTGTAATCATCTCAGGAAAATCATCTCAAGAAAACACTTAAGCTCTAGTTTCTGTAATAAGGAAGGAAGCTCCAATTGGAGAGGAAGTTCTAAATTATGTTGCTCGGAGAATGATCTTGTAAATGCTTTTGTTAGCTTGGCCCGTAATCGTGGTTGTGGGTGTGCTTGCTTAGGTGTGTCGCCTATTTTGACTTGTGAAATGTATCCTGACCAGGATATTTTTAATAATATTTGATGAAAAACGTCATTAATTATCACATGACCTATTAGATAATAAGTCCATCTATTAGGACCTATACGTAAGTTCTCTTAAAATTATAAAGGGCAAATTATATCGGCGGTTCCTATATTTTACACCTTGTGTAAAATAATAGAGCCCATTCTGAGCGAGGATGATTCTGAGAGTAGTGACTCCGAGGAGGTAGCGAGTTGACATTCTGAGTCATCCGAGAGTGGTGACGACGAGGCTGGCTCGGGGTCCGAGAGCGGAGGTGATGCCGAGGCGGGCTTTGAGGCAGAGAGCGAAGATGGGACCCGCTCCGATTCGGTGTCTAATTCTAACAGCGGAGCTGATGGAGACAGTGCCCCTGAGTCCTTCCCTCCAAGAAAGAGGACGAAGTGGGCCTCTCGGGCCTGAGGTGACTGGCACTGATTTTTTTGTACTTTTTGCTTAGTTTCTTTTTGTTTAGTAGCATTAGCACATGTACATAGCTTCAGAAAGGTTTTGTTTTTTCTTTGAAACTTGTAGTCCTTTTTTGTAAAAACCATGATCGGAATAAAAATGTCGCAGTTTTTATTGAAAAGTGTTGTTATTTTTGCATCATGAGCACCATATTTGCATAAAATGAACATGGAATTGAATTGGCCAAGAAAGCGCTTGATTGAAACAATGTTCTTAATTGGGTAATGAGCCAACCAAAAACCAAAATACAAAACACAACATACAACTCGATAAAAAAGCAAAAATAACTCAAATACAAATAAACAAACTTGCTAAAACCAAAAAAGACTCAAAACAAGACATTAAAACACACAAAGATCAAAACAAAACACATGTTTTCAGTACTGCCCAGCACACAGGTGGATGGCAGGACAGAAAAGGAATTGCCGGCCAGAAGGAGTGGCCTGCCGGCCAAAGGAGGTGGCCTACTGGCCACAAAATGAGCAACCTCTAGATTGTTGACAGTTGGCTTCCACTCACAGCCTTATCTTCTACAAAAAGTTTAGCTTCGTGATTTCTCTCTAGAACCTTATTTCACCTGTATTTTCTTCCACAAATGGAGCCATTTTTTGCCAAAAAGCTCTCGGTTGGATAGCTTCTTTAGACGGCACAAAAAAGGTAAATTTTTGGGGTTTCAGCATAAATACACTTTTTTCATTAAGCTGAACTCCACTTTGTTTTTTGTTCCTCCATTCTGTGGCTTTATGCTTAGACCCGATTACACATCTTTTGCTTCGGGGGACAAGAAATATGCCCGACAATCAAAGAATTTCAGGCATTAATGGAATCCTGACGCTATGAGAAAATCATGCCTCAGCCATGTTTTGGCCACGCCTAAGCTTTGGGACGAATGTGTGGGCTTACTCTACAGGAGGCTCGATCTTTAGCCCACAAAAGAGAGCTGGACATATCCAGCTTGATTCATCAATTTTCCATCAACGGGATAGGGGTGACCTTCTTTGGTGAGGTTTTTGACAACATGCCCTTTGCTTATGTATGCTTGCACATTTCCTTCTTGCCCCTAGTTTTGGCGGATCTAGCATTCACTTGATTGAAGTAGCCCAAGGTCTGAAAGAAGGCAAGAGTTGCATTGGTTTGGTGCTGGCCGAGACCTTGACGAGCTTGGATGCCTTTCATTGGTGAGAGACTACCAGATTCGTAGGGAGCCCATTACTTCTTCAAGTATTGTTTCCCACCCTTTCTCATATGTGTTTCTCACATCACTCAGCACTCATGCTCTATTTTTCTCTGAAATCCCTTTTCTCACTTTTCTCTCAACATACATCTCTCTATTCTTTAATCTCTTTTTTCTTTCATCCCTTCCTAGGTGTGGCTTATGAATAAGTTGAAGGTAGTGGACTCTTACCCTGAGTACTCAGCTCGAGGTTATTTCTTCCGCCACCGACTAGTGGATTTCTCGAATGAGGGATGGTGGTGCAACTAGATGTGCAACAGGTCTGCTGTTGACATAGCTTGGCATTGCCTCTGACTTAATTTAACCAAGATGAGTTACAGCATGGCTCAGCAGCCTGGTATACAATTGATTGGCCCCACGCATTGCGTGTTCTATTTCCCCTTCTGGTTCAAACGTTAGTTTGGGCATGATCAGACTCGCCCTGAGGAGGGGGTAGAGTACCCGGTTTCATTCCCCATCCATGGTTCAGACTAGGCTAGGTACCTCACTACTTGGAGGACGAGAGAACTTCTGGCCCCTGCCCCTACTTTTAGTTATGCCCTTTCTAGCAAATGTTTGGCTTGGCTCGAGGATAAGGCACAAACCGGGCCAACTTTGGCTTCAGAAGCTTCCATAAGCATGAGTAGAAGATGCAGGAGCACCTGACTCACCTATGCCCCTAGTTTATTGCTTTGATATTTCTTTTCAAGTTTTTTCGATGTAATAAAAGCAACTTTGATTTGTATCAGAGAGTTGGAGAACTTTATGTTGAAATCAATGAAATTAAAGTTGTGAGCATTGAAAATTTTCCTTTTGGCCAAAAAATGGTCTAGGTTGTAAAAGGTAAAATTTGAACAAACTCAACTTTTATCAAAACTTTTCAAAACCATTTTTGAAAAGTGTGGGGAAGTGGTTTGGAAATACTCTTTTGATCCACTGGGACACTCGAGATCCTCAGCTGATGGCCTGGACGACCTGAAAAGAAACAAACACTCCGGTCCGGGGTGCCGGAATTAGCACTCCAACGGTTAAGTCAGTGTATACTCTCTCAATTACTTGTATTTTAAGTTAAGCACAGTAATTCTCACATACCTCTCTCTAGATGATATTCTTCTATTTATATCTCTTCTTTCTTGGGTTTCAGGGCTGGGCCCACCTTCAATTCGTCGTTTAACTATTTACTCAGCTTCTTTTGTTGCAAGTCGCCCTTCACTCGGCCCCTTACTCAACTGGTTATTTGGCCGAATAGGGTACCTCTAGATTTTGTGTATAAGACGGGGCCGAATGCGATATATGAATTTTGACTCCAGGTCCAACTATTCGCCCTCTTTACGTCTCCCGATATTCGGCTCCCACAAAAAGGATCACCACTTGACACACACGGAATCAATCCTCAAGATGTACAACCCTGAATCAAAAGATTGGAAATGCCCCTGATTGAACACCACTACTCTGCATTGTAACGAGCTCTTCTCTCAGAGTAAAGATCACAACCGAACTCTTAAGTAAAGAATGGACAAAGATGACCTAATCAAACAAATGGACAGGATAGTTGAGTTGGAGGTGATTACTGGTAGAACTTCAGGATGAAGTTGCTTATGTATCCCAAAGATGGGAATCGGGCCTTACGTAGTTCGATTAAGGTTCACTCGAGTATTAACTCTCTCCTTTTTCTAACTTTTGCCAAATTTGCCCTTTTAGGGTTTTCAACTTTCTTGACTCGGTTTTCTTTATTTCTAATTTTTCATTCTCTAACTTTTGCCTAGCTTGCCCTTCCAGGTTTTTAGCCTAGCGAGCCTCTCAGGGATAGTATTTCTTCAACTTGTCCATGTTGATCAGTTGTGAAAATTCCAGGCCATATAAGTCCATGAGAATAACAGCTCCACCTGACCAGATAGCTTTGATGATGTAAGGACCAGTCTAATTGGGTCTGAACTTACCCCTAGGTTCAAAAATGGGAGTTCGGTTGCCTTTCAGAACCATATCCGCCTCTTTAAGATTTCGGGACTTAACTTTATTGTTAAAAGCCCTAGTAATTCTGCGTTGATAGCCCTGAACATGATACAATGCTTTCAGTATTCTCTCATCAAACAACATCAACTCCTCAAATCTATTCTATTACCAGTTCGCCTCTGCTATCTGACACTTAGCCGTAGTTCACAGTGAGGGGACTTCTATTTCAATTGGTAAAACAGCTTCCATCCCATAGATAAGAGAATAAGGAGTTTTCCTTGTAGACGTTCGGATTGAAGTTCTATAACCCCAGAGTGTGAATGGCAATTTATCTGGCCAGTCCTTGTAGGTCTCAACCATCTTTTGAAAGATATTATTGATGTTCTTGTTGGCTGCTTCAACAGCTCCATTGGTTTGCCGCCTTTATGTAGATGACTTATGGAAAGCCACATTGCATTTCTCCAACAAGTCTATCACCTCTTTCTTGAAGTGGGAGCCATTATCTGATATGATCTCGTTTGTGACTCCATATCGGCAAATGATATTGTTTCTGATGAACTTGGCCACATGCGATGCTGTCAACACTGCATAGGACTGAGTTTCTGCCCACTTTGTAAAGTAATCAATTGCCACCAAAATGTATTCATGCCCATTCAACCCTTTTGGTGTGACTGCACCGATAACGTCGATTCCCTAGACTGAGAAAGGCCATGGCGAAGTCATGTTGTACAATTTTGACAGCGGGATATTCATGCGATTGGCATGAATTTGGCATTTGTGGCATCGCCGAACAAAACCAATACAATCCTCCTCCATGGTGGACTAGTAGTAACCTTGCGTGAGAATCTTTTGGGCTAGCATCACTCTGTTCATGTGCGCTCCGCACTCTTCTCCATGGATAGCCTCCATTAGGCCCTTTGATTCCTCTTCTTCGACACACAATTTGTGCATTCCCAGATGACCTCTTTTGTACAGTTTACCTCCGCAAATGATAAATTGGACAGCTATTCGCCATATTCCCCTTTTGTCTTTGGTATTTGCCCCTGGTGGATAAATCTCATTTTCCAAGAAGTTTCAAATATTGTAGTACCAAGGTTTTTTATGCTTCATCTATTGCGGAGATAGTTTCATAAGCCAGCGTGTACTTTTGCTCAATGATAATCTGACGCATCCGGACTCCAAGTGGGACGTTTACCATAGAACATAGAGTCGCTAAGGCATCAACAAACCTGTTGTTCTCTCGTAGTAGATGCGTGAAAGTCAGTTTTTGAAACCAAGGAATCAGAACGTCTAGGGTTTGGTGATAAACCTTCATCTTTTCTTTTTTTGACCTTCCAGTTTCTATTTACTTGAGACACAACTAAGTTCGAGTCCTCGATAACATCTAACCATTTTCCCCTAGCTCCAGGGGGGCTTCTAAACCAACAATACATGCTTCATATTCTGTTTCATTATTGGACACATTGAATCGGAGTTTGAAGGCTAAAGGTATATGGGAGTCATCGGGTGCTATCAGCAACACATCTATCCCATAATCGTACTGATTGGCTACTCTGTCAAAGTACACTGTCCAAGTCTCCTCCTCAACTTGTAGAATGGCTTCATCTGGGAGTAGGTATTCCATGCCTTATCCCCTTCTACTGGATGATCTACCAAGAATTCCGCTACAGCTCTTCCCGTGACTGACTTGCAGGTGTCATATTTGAGATCAAATTCGGAGAGGAGAAGCAACCAATGGGCTAGCCTATCCATAAGCGCTGGTTTCTCAAAGAGATATTTGATGGGATCTAATCTCGGAAGCAGGGTTACAGAGTGAGCTAACAAGTAGTGCCTTAACTTCCTGGTAGCCCATACCAAGGCTAGGCAAGTTTTCTCCAATGGAGTATAACGGGTCTCATAATCCAGCATTTTCTTGCTCAAATAGTAGATGGCTTTCTTCACCCTATCTTCAGATTCTTAAGCAAGCATGCATCCCACAGTCGTGTCTGTCACTGATAGGCTCTGGTGGCGATAACATTGGCGAATTCTGGAGGTACTGCTTAACTTGCTCAAAGGCAAATTGACATCGATCATTCCATCAGAATTTCTTCCCTTTCTTCAGGAGACGAAAAAGTGGTTCACAAGTCAAGGTTAATTTGGAAATAAACCATCTTATGAATTGCACTTTACCCGGAAAGCCTCGCACCTCTTTTTCAGTCCTTGGTGGTGGCATTTCTAGGATGGCCTTGAGTTTGGAGATCTACTTCGATGCCCCTCTGTGTGATCAAACAGCCAAGCATTTTCCCTGTTGTTACGCCGAAAGTGCATTTTTGCAAGTTCAACCTTAACTTGTATTCTTTGATCCGTTAAAAGAATTTCTCCAAGGCGGTGTAGTGGCCCTCTTTTTCCTTGGACTTGACAATCATGTCATCCACGTACACTTCGGCCTCTTTGTGGATCATATCATGCAGAATGGTGGTTGCAGCCCTCTGATAGGTAGCCCCGGCATTCTTTAACCCAAACGGCATAACCTGATAGTAGTAGGTACCCCACGGCGTAGTAAATGCGGTTTTTTGTCTGTCCTTGGGGGCCATCAGAATCTGGTTGCACCTGAAAAACCCATCCATAAAGGATAGCAATGCATGATTGGCAGTGAAGTCCACTAACTCATCAATATGCAGTAGTGGGAAATCATCCTTTAGACTAGCCTTATTTAGATCCCTGAAATTGACATAGACCCTGATTATGCCATCCTTCTTTGGGACTGAAACAATATTGGCCAACCACGTTGGATACTTAGATACAAGCAAGAACCCTGCCTCAATCTGTTTGGTAACTTCTTCTTTGATCTTCAAAGCCCAATTTGGGCGAACTCTACACAGCTTCTGCTTGACGGGTTGGGCCTCGGGGTCAAGAGGGATCCGATGTTGTATAATCTCAGGATCGATTCCCGGCATATCTTCGTAGGACCACGTGAAAATATCTTTGAAATCTTTTAACAAAACGACTAAGTGCTCGTGCTCCTCCAAAGACAAAGTGGACTTGATCTGGACCAAACGCGGATTCTTCTCAGTACCTACATTAATAGTAATGATTTCATTAGCGTAGGGTTTAGCAAACCTTTCCTCCTCTCGATTAATCAAGTTTTTCAAAACCAGAGGAACTCCTTCCTCATTGTTTTCATTAAAATTCTAAAAATCTTGGTCAATACGATAAACAAGCGGCACAGAGAAATAGTCAGAATCGGCAGCGTTCTCATGGCGATACCTATTTTGAAAACTTGGAAAGTCCAATCATCAAAATTCTCGATTTGACCAGTGTAACCCTACCCCCTTCTTTGAATATGTGCTTAGACAGCATGCTATCAAATTGCTTCATATACTATATTAGAAGCCGAGCTTAGTAATTGCATATTGCATGTGTTGCATTAGTCATATTGCATAAGTCAAGATCATGCATTGTTCTAACTCTCTCATATTTTTTGACTTGGAATACTAGGTGAGCCTTTACTCACTTTAGCATATTGCGTGTTGATGTTGCATCTCTAGCATGCTTGCCATGAGGCTAAGTGCTTAATTGATATACCTACTTGAATATCTGTGGATGAAGGCTAATTGCTTGAATTGGAATAATTTGAGTAATGTACATATGTGATCACTTTTTCAAGTGGTACATATTCAAAACAATTTTCAAAACGAACATGAATCAAAGTGTTCCAATTCTTGCAAATTAGTCTATACTTGTGTGCGCATCACATAGTAAATGTTAGTCTAATAAATCGGAACAAGAGCATATAATATAAATAAGAATCACATCATGATTAGTAGAGGACGATCTTTGATCGGGCGAGCGGGGGTGCTCAATTCATGACCTTTCCCTCTCGTACCTAAGTTCCTGAGCCGAGACAATCTTGGTGATGACGGGCACGTGGCCTTTGGCACGAGTCATGGGTGCCTCAGTACATGCAAGACAAGTGGATGCAAACATGGAGAATGCTAAACTAAACATGATGCCTTAAACTAACCATCATAAGTAAGTAAATAAAAGGGAAAAAGACATGGGGTTAGAAGATATACACGTTATTACAACATTACGCCCTCACACAGGAGGGTTTGAATAAATTGGCTAGCTAAGCTAGTTACTACGAATTAACTAACTATTACAAAACGAAATGAATAAATTAGCTAAGCTACTTAACTAATTATTACAACAAATTAATTAACTATTATAGCTGCCAAATTATTACAAGACAAAATTAAATAACTAGTTTAGCTAACTAATTAATTACAACATGAAGTAGCCAAATTAACTACTCTAATTACTTTTCCTCGGGAAACGAGGAATGATCATGCATGTAGGGACTTTCCACCCGAAAAAACCACTGTTTTTGCTGCCAAATGCCTTTGTTGCACAATAGAACACTTGCACTGTTTTCCACCTCAACACCAATTTTGTTCTGCTTCAAAAGTACACTACTGGATTTTGCACAGGTGGCCGGTAGGCCACTAATGACTAGGCTTCCCTGCAACAACAAAGAGCAAACATAGTAGAGACAGTGCATTCTCAAGGGTTTGTTTGCACAATTTACCCCTCCTTATCATTTGAACAGCTCAAAGGAGTAGTAAATTTGATTCACAAACCACTAATGGATGCAATTTCATTGCATTATGGCTTATGAATCAAGTATGCAAGTTCAATAAATGCAACAGAACAAGACTCTCAAAACCACCTCCCTATCATGAACAATCAAGGGAGGTAATTGACAATGAATCTTGAACCGTTTTCATCACTAAGGAGTATAAAACGACTCAAGACTTAAGGGTTCAATTAACATCCAATTGAACCCTAACCAATTATTATCTTATATCTTTTTTGGTCACCAATTTTATTACTTCATTTTAATTTACCAACCATTCCTTAATAAATTAGGTCAAAAGGTGAGCTTTAAGTCCTTTAATGGAAAGAAGCATCAAACCAAGAGTTGTTTTAGGCATAAGAGAAGCTTCATGCCGTTGGTAATGAACCCCCAAAGAGATTAAACCATTAAGCACAATACCTCAATCTCATACTTAAACAAACAAGTGGCTTGAAACAACTTTCAAAACAAAGAAAAAGCCAAGAAATGAGGGAGGTTGCAGAGGTGATTACATATGAAAACAAGTATGGAAAGCAAGAAACAAATACTATCAACTCAAATAGGTTGGTGACTAAGGCCTAAACCGCCAAACCTATGAGGACCATTACACTCCAAGCATGTAATATAAAGCATAAATGACACAACCAACCCAAAATAGTCCTAAACAATGCTAAATAAGTCCTAAAACATGCTAGAATTAAGACAAAAATAGTTAGAACAATAAGCTAAAACATGGATCATGCAAGGCTAGTAAGCAAAACACAAGGCAGGAAGGCTAACCCCTCCAATTTTGGACTTCAAAACATGATTTTAGCCACTGAAATAACTCTAAAAATCAGTTTTTAACAGCTCAAAAATATATAGTGTCAATGTGGGAAACACAAGGGTAAAGGCCTTGGAAGCTAGGTAGAAAGGATGGTGAGCCACCTCCCCACCCTTATTGGCCATTGTAGACACCCTATTTTTGACCGACCTCAAGACTTTGACGTCATCGTTTGTGCACTCGATGATTGCGCATGTTTATGCTTGTTTTGAGTGCCCGAAGGTCTCGGCTGAGCGCCTTGTCTCTAGGCCTCTAAACCCACTTTGTTTTGGCCTTGCTTTTGGACCAAACTTGCCTGGAGAGGAGAAGGGCCTTGCTGGCCACTTTTGGCTATTGCCAGCCACTTTTCCTCCTTGCCGGCCACTTGAAGTGGTCGGTCGGCTAGGGGAGGAGGCCGGCCGGCCACCTGAAGTGGCTGACGGCCAATTTTCTCCTTTTTCAGATATTTTGTGTGCCAGCTGTTGATCACTGAATGCATCATCCATACACATGTATGGAGGGATGAAGCAGGCTTTTCGTTTGCTTGTTCTATATAAGGGGAGGCCCCTCCCCTTTTTGAGGGTTCTGAAATTTTGGAAGCAAAATTTTACTCTCTCTAGAATTCTCTATCTCTTTCCCTATATTGTGCTTGAAAATGAGCTTTCTTTGCATTTTTACACACAACCTCTTAGCCAACTTAGACTACATTGTTGCTGAGGTGCTTGAAGGTCTTATTTGGGCTGTTGAAGGTTGGTTTTTGGCTCAGAAGTTGCTTCTTTACTGTTGTGCTTCAAGGGTAAGGATTTACCCCTTTTAAGCTTGTTTTTGTACACTAGTTTAGGCCACCTTTGCATGCTATTTTAGCATAGTTGTCAACTAGAAAAACCTCTATTTTTAAGTGTTAGAAATGGTAGTTTGAGGCCCTTTTGGAGTTAGGGGTGGTCCACTCTCTTTTATAGTTTATTTGCTAAGCTTTGTGCCATCTCTTAAAGCCTTTAAAACAATATTTTTTTGGCCTTTTAACCACTAAATTCCAAGGGAATTTCAGTGGTAGATAGTTGGTTTTGAGGTCCCAAATAGGAGTGGGTGGCCTCCCCTCCTTGTGTTTTGTTTGCATGTGTTGATGGCCTAATAAGTGAGCTTCTATTTCTACCTTTTTGAAGCTTAGTTCAAGCATGTTTTAGGCTTTATTTTGACATACTTTAACTCTTTTTTTGGCTGGTTGGGTCAAATTCTTGCCTGCTTTTTGTACTTGTAGTGCAACCATGCTTACTAGCCTTCAATGCCTAATGAGTTAGTTTATCATTCTAGCTTGAGTTAGCTTAACTCCAGCACATTTTTTATACTAATTTTCTATGCTTTAGCTCTATTTTGGGTGGTCTTGGTGATATATGCTTTGCTTTGTATAGCTGTAGTGTAGTTGGCCTTTACTAGCTTTGTGTTTTAGGCCCTCTAGCATGCCTTATTTGTGATGTTTGCATGGCATGGCATCATTTAACATGTGATTTCAGAGCATATACCTCTATCACACTCTCACATATATCGCTATTTAATTATTTTTGAGAGTTGTGCCTTACGCCTTGCTTGCGAGCCAACATGTGGGCATGATCTTTTACTCTTTTGTGCCTTAATTTCAACATGTTTAGGCCACTAATTTGGCATGTTTTAGGTCTTTGCATAGCTAGTTTAGTTGTTTGAGCTTGGTATTGCATGCCTCTAGTGTTGTGTCCTTCACTAGTTTCAATGCTTTTGGCCCTTAACATGTCGCGCATGTGTTGTTTGCATGTTGTTGTATTGTTTTTCATGCCACTTTAGCACTGAATATCTTCCATCTCCCACATTTCTTCACTTTTGATTTGTTTTGAGGGTTGATTTACCTTGTGCTTGTGCTTAAGCTTGATAGAGTTTGTGCTCCAATGGCTTTAACCCTCTTATAAGGATTCCTCCTAGCCAAAGGCATGATCTCTCTCATGTCTTAAACCATTCTTTTGGTTAACCCCACTCTCATTTAGAGGACTTTCATATTGGACAAATCAAGTAAAGAATGGTTTGGTAATGTAAAATGAGTAAACAAGAAATGGACCAAGTAAAACATGTGCAAGATAAGCATTTGTGTTGCATTGCATGTGTTTGGATCAGACATTAATCCAAACACAAGAAATGTGGGACGTTTCATACTCAAAGTGATGAAACGTGTCATATTTCTTGGTCGCCAACACCCTTGATCATGCATGATGGGGTGGAGGCTCTTTGTGTATTGTTTGTGCATTCACTAAGCTTGTACAAGCTTGGTTTTTGGGCCATCATGCATTGAGATGCTTGGTTGGTGGCTTGAGAGCCAAGTACCACACTCCTTTGAGCTTGAGACATGATGAGGAGAGTGGCAGTGCATACATTTTCTTGCAAATACCTTGTTGTGCCTCTGTTGTTCTCTGTTGCAGCAAAACTAGAAGCCTAGAAAAGCAGGTGGCCGATCGGCCACTTACACGGCGGTTGGGTGATGCCCGACCGACCACTTTGTGGCCGACCGGTCACCAGTCCATTTTTGTGCAAAGTACTCCTATTTTGAAGCAAAAATAGTCTGGAATGTTGGTACGATGCTCAGAGATTAAGGCAAGTGTAAACAGAGACAACCGACGGCAAAGCGATGGATTTTCGGGAGGACGCGACCGAGCATGCATGTCTCCCTCGCCCGCGAGGCCGTTTTATTGCTTTAATTAGCTAAGTGTAGTTAATCATTCATTTTGTTTTGTAATATTTTAATTAGCTTAGCATAGCTATTTGCTTCAATTTGGTTTGTAATAATTAATTAGCTAGATTAGTTAATTAGTTGTTTTGTAATAATTAGCTTAGCTTAGAGTAGCTTAGCTTATTCATTCGGACCCTCCTTCGAGAGAGTGCAATGTTGTAATAAGCGTGCGTGTGTATGTGCATGTCTTCCAACCCCACTTCTTTCTCCTTTTTATTTAACCGCTTATGATGGTTAGTTTAGGGCATATTTTAATCAGCATACCTTATGCTTGCATGCGTGCATCATTCATTTGTCTTGCATGCATCGGGCTCGACGCATCATTCAAACTGCATCGTACTTCAATACCTATTTGAATACGCGTATCAAATTGTTGCATTGATGTGCCATCTTAGATAACCGAGCCTATTTAATTGCATTATTGCATGTGTTGCATTAGGCATCTTAAACATAGTTAGGATCATGCATGATTTCTAACTAGCCTTTTGTTTTAGCTCGGAGTAGACTGTAAGTGTTACGCTTTAGCATACTTACATGAGTATGAGTGTTGCCATGATAGCATGCTTGCCATGAGGCTATTTGCTTAAGTGATTAATTGCATGCGTGCCTGTGGATGAAGGGTTGATTGCCTGAATTGGAACAACTCAATGATTGTGAGTTTCAAGCCCACTTTGCGAAGTGGCAAAATCATGTTTTAAGCCCACTTGAGGGTGGCAAATCCGCACTTTAGCCTACTTGCGAGTAGCACTTTCAAACCATTTTCGAAAACAAACATGAGTTGTTTTGTTCCAATTCTCGTGATTTAGTCTATACTTGTATGTGTGCGTCACATAATAAACTTAGCTAATAACCGGATAAGAACACATGAGGTTTTTAAAATAACATATCATGGTAGTAGAGGCCAGTCTTTGATCGGGAAAGCGGGGGTGCTCATGTCATAACCTTCCCCTCTCGTACCCAAGTTCCCGAGCCGAGGCAACTTTGGTGATGACGGACACGTGGCCTTTGGCATGAGTCAGGGTTTCCTAAATTTTTCAAAAATAAAATATTTAGGTGGCGACTCTGTAATCTAGCAAATCAGTCCATGTTTGGCGCTTTCTTATTCAAAATTGATTTTCCAAAACGATTTGTCGGATTTGGACTCTTTGTGTTTATCAGTCTCACATTGCGCTTTGCGCGATTAGATTCAGAATCGTGACGGGAGTCCGAACTGTAGTAAGACCAATTCGCGCCTCTCCGAAATGGGGGTGCGCAAAGAAAGTCGGGTCTACAGTTTCTGGCGACTCTGCTGGGGATTTAGAGAACTTGACTCGAAACTCATGATATGTTGTTTTACTACATTTGTTTGTTTCTTTGCATTGCATTTGCATTGGTGCGCCTAAGTCACGGAATTTGCCATCTGCTATTCCTGAACGGTTTGCTGGAGGCTCGCTTGGAAAAGCTTGCCATAAGGCTGACTGGTTGCGGGCTCTACCACGGTGGGAACACAAACCTTGGATCTGAACTGCCGCTGTACTGTTTGATCCTCCTTTCACTTCTCGGTGTTAGAAGCGAGAGGTATATTAGGTGGTCTTGCTGAGGCACCCTTTTCGACCATTTGACCTAGTTGTATATCAAAAGCCTTAGAGACTGTTCCAAACTAGGACAGGTTGCTCACCCGAATGCAGGATTGTTTGAAACCGCATGCGTGCGTAGTGAAACCCTAGCTCCTGATGAAACTAGGATAGGGAAACCCTACCCACCGTAGGGGTGTTTTGGCTCTCACTTTCTTGATATGTGCTGTTAGGGTGTGTCTCTATAGGAATGTATGTATCAGTTGCAAGTCTGGGTATCAGTTTGAGGACATCAGTGTTTGAGAATATCAGTATTGTGGCAAAAAATTTGGGGGCAGAAATTAGTGTTTGAGTGCAGTTTGTCCAGCTTTTGATATCAACTGTGTGTTGTCTGTATCTAAGCTCAGGTGCTGTACGTTTTTCTAATTTTTGTTTCTTTTGCTTTATTTTCTGTTTTGCAAGGTAGTATTTTCATCATTGCTTCTGACAAGGCAGTTACCCCTCAAGCACTCTAGACCCGAGTAAGAAGGCTTTATCGATCTAGGGATCTTGTGAGTGGACAACCAGTGTTTGCTTCGCTTCCACCGGTTACAAGACGGAGGAGAGTTCGGCGTAATTCACCAGTTCGTCAGTCACCTGTGCTTAGTGAAAATTAGTTTTCTGCTTCCACTTCAGAGTCTACACCGAGTCTGATAGATCAGCATTTTTCAATCAGTATAGAGGAAATGATGCGTCAGCTCCAGCAAACTATTGAGGGCATGCAGCGGGACGCTACTCGCCAAGCGGAGGTTACTGCTCGACAAACAGAGGTTGTAGCCCAGTAGACTGAGCTGATATCTAGGCTTCAACTACAACAACCACAAGCAGCATCAACGTCTGCTTCGCGCCCACCCCCACCTAGGGTTCCAATACCCGGGGATGCAGCAAATGTCCAGGAAGATAAGGACATCCCAGTAGGGCCAATCCCACCTCAGACTTCAAAAGCACTGGCCTACCCAACGGACACACCGTTCGAATTTGAGGTCGATCCTACTGCTTTGAAAGTGAGCAAGCTCAAGAAGCTGTTCAAGTGGGCTCACGGGGTTAACTCGATCTCGGACAAGGACGGCTACATAGATTCGACGATGACATTGCCGAATAGATTTAAAATGCCTCACATAGATCGCTTCGACGGCTCAGGCGATCCTATGGTCCATTTGAGGCTATTTTCAGATATTTTGTGCCTGATGGGCTTGACTAGAATGTAGAAACTATCCCACTTTGGTCGGACTCTGTCGGGTATTGCGGCCATCTGGTACGCCAAATTGGAGGATTTAGTGAAGAGGAATTGGGAGGAGATGGCCGAGGCCTTCATTGCCTAATATTCATACAATACTTAAATCGAGGTCACAACTCGTGATCTCGAGGCAACCAGGCAAGAGCCGAAGGAGGGCTTCTCTGACTTTGTTACTCGATGGAGGGCTAAGGCCTCCATGATGACAACTAGGCCAACTGAGAAACACCAAATAAAGATGGTTGTGTGGAATCTGCAACCAAAACTGCTGTAGAAGATGATTGTCTTACCCCTCCCCACCTTTGCTGATCTGCATGAGATTGGGGTACAGATAAAAGACGCTATGAAGCAAGGTCTGATTGACCAGGAGAAAGAACAGCCCAAGAGGGACTTTACCCTTGATTCGAATCTGACTACAAGTAGCAATGCAGCTGCGAGCACTTCTGACGTAGGCATGGTCACTGTAGACCGCCCGAACATCCTGGCTCCGCACGCGAAATGGCGTGAAATCCGTTTTGTTCATTAGCTACTACAGTTCGGACTCAAAGTCACGGTTTTGAATCTAATCTCGCAAAGTGCAATGCAAGACCGATAAATCACCAAAGAGTCCAAATCCGGCAAATCATTTTTGGAAAATTGATTTTTTATAAAGAAGTGTCAAACATGGTCTGGTTTGACAGATACAGAGTCGCCACCTAAATATTTTATTTTGGAAAAATTTAGGAAACCCTGACTCGTGCCTAAGGCCACGTGTCCGTCATTGCCAAAGTTGCCTCGGCTCGGGAACTTGGGTACGAGAGGGGAAGGTCATGCAATGAGCACCCTCGCTCTTTACTAACATGATATGTTGTTTTTGAAAACACATGTGTTCTTATTTTGGTTTATTAGCTAACCTTACTACTTGATGCGCACTGCATATAAGTATAGACTAGATCGCCTAAGTTGGAACAAAACATCTCATGTTTGTTTGAAAATGGTTTGAAGGTGCTATTCGCAAGTAGGCTAAGACGTGGATTTGCCCCCCTCAAGTGGGCTTAGAAAACATGATTTTGCCACCTCAAGTGGGCTTAAAACACACATTTCGATGAATTGTTCCAATTCAAGCAATCCAACATTCATCCACAGGCATTCATGCAGTTAATCACTTAAGCAAATAGCCTCATGGCAAGCATGCTAACATGGCAATCACTTCCACTCATGCAAGATGCTAAAGCATAAACACTTACAGTGTACTCCGAGCCAAAACAGAGAACTAGTTAGAAATCATGCATGATCCTAGTTTATGTTAAGATAGCTAATGCAACACATGCAAAATGCAACTAGAAATAGGCTCGGCTATTCTAAGATGTCATATGAGTGCAACACTTGATACATGTATTCAAGTAGGAATTGAAATATAATGGCCCCGTTTGGTGTAGCTGTTAAAACAGCTTATAGATTATAGCTTAATAGATTATAGATTATGACTTTAAGCAGAAGTTGTTAATCTGTTTGGTGTAGCTGTTGGATTATAGATTTAAGTTGCTGAGTAGTGTTTGTTAAATAAGCTGTGAAATAGCTTTTTCAATTAATTTTTATTTTTTGTTTGTCTACATTTCTCATAAAAAAAATAAATAATAATCTATAGTCCATTTGAGTCTTTTTCTATTTTTAAAAAAATAAAAAATAAAAAAATTTAAGAGTATAACCATAAATTAACATGTCTATAGCAGAAGCTGATAATCAGAAGCAAGGGGTGAGCAGCTTCTCAGAATTAGCTTTTTTGAGTTAAAATAAGCTGTTAGAATCAGAAACTGTTTGAAATAAGTTTAACCAAACAGTCCAAAATAACTTTTTCAAAGCTAAAAGCCATAAGTTGGCTCTGAAAAGCTGAAACAAACACCCCTAATGCAGTTTGAATGATGAGCCGAGCCCGGTGCATGTAAGACAGATGAATGAATGCAAACATGTAAGCATAAGGATGCTAATCAAAACAAGACCTAGAACTAACCATCGTAAGTAGTTAAGTAAAAGGGAGAAAGACGTGGGATTTGAAGACATTCACACACTCACGCACACTTATTACAAAATTTGCCCTCTCGATGGAGGGTCCGAATAAATAATACAAACCAACTAATTAATTAACTATCCTAGCTAATTAATTATTACAATCCAAATTGAAACAAATAGCTACACTAAGCTAAATGAATATTACAAATCCAATTAAATGATTAAATTACATGAATTAATCATGAATACTGAAATGGCCTCACGGGCGATGAAGAGATGCATGCTCGGTCAGCTTTGCTCGGAAATCCGTTGCAATGCCTCATGTTGCCTCTGTGTGCACTATTTTACACCTCTGAAAAATATGCCAACTTCTGTGATGCATCTGAACTACCTCATGGACATTCTGAGAGGTCATCAGCCAAGAAGGGTGGCCATCGGCTAGGTGATAAGGGTCATCGACCACTTTTGAGTCCATCGGCCAAATACTGATAGCCGGTCGGCACACTAGATAGCTGATTGGCCATCTCTTCCTGCAAACTGCTCCTTTTGCTACAACAGAGTACAAACAGAGGCATGGCAATACATTTGCAAGAAAATGTTGTGCAACTACACCCATTATCATGTTTGAAGCTCAAAGGAGTGTAGTGCTCGACTCTCGAGCCATTAATCACGCATTTCGATGCATGATGGCCAAAGTGGCTGAGTCGCACAATTCAATGTAAATGAAATGCACAAAAACACATAAGGGACCTTAACCTCTATCAAGTTTGATCAAGAGGCAAGGCATGCACACACAATGCAATGTATGCAACATGGAGATGCTATGCAATGCAACAAAAGCATGCAAAATGCAATGTAACAAATATGCAACAATGTCATGCAACCTAAACATGCAAACATGAAATGTACCAAGCATGCAAAATGCAATGCAACCTAGACATGCAAACATGCAATGTACCAAGCATGCAATAACAACAAAATGGAACAAGCATGCAATAGCATGCAAAGATGGACAAGCATGCAACAACATGCAAAGACAAGCATGCAACAACATGCAAAAATGGACTTAAACTAAAATGGGCAGACCTCAATCATGCCCAAATCAGTGGCCAAAATGCTATGAAATGATGGCATGAAATGCAAGACAACCATGCATGCCAATTGGCCTATCAATTAAGCATAAGAACACAACTCTCAAAGGTGCTTGAAGAGTGACAAATGCAAGTGTATGACCACACTATAAGCTCTGAAATTATGCATGGAATGATGCCAAATCAAACAAACAAAACAAGTATAGCATATTAAGAGGCTCGAAGCTCAAGGTTAGCAAAGGGACTTATACCATGGCCATGCAAAGCAAGCCCCAAAGGGCCAAGGGCAACCAAAATAGTCCCAAGGCAGGTCAAAATAAGACCAAAAACATGTTTGAACCTAGCCAACACAAGTTAGAACAACAGACCAAAAGCATGAAGCATGCAAGGCTAACAAGGGGTGTTACACTACACCTATCAAAACCAAACATGGCATGACTTTAACCACAAAATCAGAGTTATATCATGGTAAAATAAGACAAAAAATGCACTGAAATGATAGCCCAAAGGCCTAAGCATAGAGGCATACACAATGATCGATTCTTGAGGCATAAAGAGCCAAACCTCCTAGGCATTAAAAGAGTGACAAGCACAAGTGTATGACCATGAAATATGCTCTAAAATTACATAACAAATGATGCCAAATCATGAAAGTAGCCCAAGCAATGCATGCTAGTGGCTTGGAAACTCAAAGCTAACAAGCTAGAATGCACTATGGCTATACAAAGCATGGCACACATGATCAAGACAACACAAATCAGAGCTTAAGCATGGTAAAACAAGGCTAAAAGCTTCTTTGAGTTGAGCCAAAACATACAAGAATGATGATCTAGAAACAAGATACATGTTAAGGCAATAGAGAGGATTGCACTACAAGTGCATGGAGCATGCAAGGGGCCATCAAACCAACCTTAGTTAGAGGTATAACATGCTGAAATAAGGTCTAGTACATGCTGAAATGGAACCAAAACATGCTAGACAAACATGCTCAATCATGAGGCATTCAAAGCAAGCATACAAGACACAAGGAGAGGAGATGACCCTCTCCTATTTGGGACCTCAAAACCACCTTTCCAGCACTAAAAATCCTCTAGATTTTAGTGGTGAGAAGGCCAAAAAAAGGTGGTCCCAATAGCTTAAAAGGATGGTTCAAAACAAGGCCAAACAAGGCCTAAGAGGGGGTAAACTACCCCCAACACAAAAGTGACCTTAAACAAACATCACAAGCATGAAAAAATAGAACTTTTTACAGTAGAAAGTTAAGCTTAGATCAGTATGCAAATAGGTCTAAAAGCTTAAGCCAAAATAGGGAATTAAAAGGTTAGTTTCTCACCCTTGAAGAACACCTTCAAGAACACAACTCCGGCAACTTTTCTGAGCTCAAACCAACCCAATAACTCTAAAACTAACTTCAAGAAGCCTCAGCAACAAAAGGATGGTGTTCTAGCAGGTGTTTGTGTGCAATAGTATGAAGAAATCACATTTTTGAGCACAAACAAGAGCAAAAGAAAAGAGAGAGGTGAAATATAGAGAGAGAGTGATATATGTTTTGTATATCAACTTTTCATAACCTCTAGAAAGGGAGAGGGGCCTCTTTTCTTATAGAATTTCAATTCTCAAGCTTGTTGAACAAGCTTGAGTCTTGATTTAATCCCTCCATACACGTGTATGGAGGATGAGAAATGCCACCGCACTGCAATTTGCACAAAATATCTGCAAAAGCAGGTGGAAAGGCCACAGCTAAGAAATATGGCCGATCGACCAAAAAGAGTGCCGATCGACCAAAAATAGTGCCGATCACCCACCACTTATGGCCGATGGCAAGAAAACAAGGCTGATGGCATAAGGCTTTAGCCGATGGGTTGCAGGGATGGCCAACAAGCCACCCTCTTCCCTCAGAAGCAAAACCACAAGTCCTTGGTCCACAACCAAGCACAAAAAAAAAACAAGTTGAGAGATCTTAAGGCAAGGCACGCAGCCGAGACCTTCGGGAACTCAAAACGAACACGAGCATGGATGATCTTCGAGTGTTCAAATAATGACATCCAAGTCTTGAGGAAGGTCAAAAATGGGGTGTCTACAGTCACCACCACCACCTTAAAAATAGCAATACCCTTTACCGGCTCATCTGGAGCCACCTCCCAACCTGCAAAGTACCCACCCCAGGGCCATAGGGTTTTCACCCCGCTTTACAAGTCTCTATCTAAAGCCTTGGGGGTTTTGATGAGAAAAGGGCATCTGAAGCCCCTGGAACCACGCCTATTGCCAAATCTCGTCCTCCCTATACACAACCCAGCCTAGTATTGTGCCTTCTATCAACAGCATGGGCATGATACTGACCAATGCTTCAGATTATGTCATGAGATTCAAGATCTCATCGACAATAAAGTGATTACACCTCCTGAGAAGCCAAATGTCACTATAAACCCCATTCCACCACATAACCAACCCCCTTCTCCATCCAAGCAGGTGAACCTGATCCAAACAATGGCCGTCCCGTATAACCCTAGCATATACATCACTCCCTTCCACCTGCCTAAGCCGACGGTGTTCATCCTAAAATGCACAGACTTGTGTATGATGAGCACGTCAATATTCCAACCTGAACCCATGGTGGTGGCTATGATAGAAGAGGGAACGCCTGAGGGCTTTGCAAGCTTAACTGAGGAAGCATACAACCCTTGCCACTTTATTGCGCTAGTTGATCAGGCCAAGTTGAGGATAGAATTGCTGGGAGAAACTGAGGTAAATGTGGTCCGGGAAGATAGGCCAAGTCAAGGGCTGGATGACCTAGCAGAGCTTGAGGAGGGCATTGCTAATCTGCAGTTTTTTGATGAGTAGGATCTGGGGGATGTAAGTGTCAACTGGTTTGACCCGAATGGATCAACAGACACTACAGGGTGGCTTAGAGATGAGCCAGATATTGATGAGGGGTCACAATCGAAATAGGGACAGTCAGAAATAGGAACATCTGCAATGGCCGGAACGGTCAACAATGAGGAGAAGTTGCTGGAGAGCATCGGTACCAAGAATTGTGCTCGGGAATTAAGCAGCATTTGTACAGCTGATATAGAAAAAGAAGCCGTGCTGAAGCGGTTCAAACATGAAAGGATCGAGACTGATCAGAGGGCTAGAAAAGCCAAAGCCCCTGCGGGGACAGAAAGTGTTGTGAACATAGAAACAACTTCTGGAGCGGACGGTTGTTTGTCAATTCTTGAGGAATGTGGTAGGAAGACGATGATTTGTGTCTGGTCCATACTAATGAAGACTAGGGACAGAATCTCTCGGATGATACGTGGTACACCAAAGAAGGCGACCACATGACCCAGAGTGGGCGGTACTTTAAGCCCCCACACCTGGACCAGCCAGAGGCATCTGGGAAAGACAGAGAAGCTGAGAAGCAGAAGGACAAACTGTTTGAGGAAGAAGCTGTACTGAAGCAACTAAAAAAGATTCAATCAGACATCTCCATCTGGGGACTGCTCATGGCCTTGCGGGTGCATAGACAAGCTGTCCTATCGACAATGAACAAGGCTAGCTTTCTATTGATACAACCCCTGAACAATTGGTAGGACTGGTGTTCCCAGGTGGCGCTTCACTGACTCTGACCTTCACAGACAAAGAACTACCGCCTGAGGGCTCCGAGCACAATAAGCCATTATACATCTCTGTGGAGTGTAAGGATAAGTAGATACTAGTTGTCTTAGTTGATACGGGATTTGCCATAAATGTGTGTCCGTCGCGTACAGCTTACGCTATTGGGTTGAAGCCCGCAGATTTCATATCAACGATCCGGTGATAACTACGACAACACTAGTCAGGAGGTGATGGGGACAGTGCGGATCAGAACTCAGGTCGGCCCGACCCAACAGGACATCGAATTCATGTTCTGGATGTTCCAACCACCTTCAACTTACTCCTTGGACGGTCGTGGCTGCACCAAGTGAAGGCTGTCTCTTCCACGTTACACCAGATGTTAAAATACCCCCATGGGAATGGGGTAGCAATCATTTTTGGGAACTCCTCCATACATCCGCCGTCGGAGGTTACTACGCCGATCTTGGAAATTGCACATGGCGAGGAGGATGTCTTCTTATCTGCGTTCACCTTGGCTGAGGCTCAGGTAGTACAAGATCTTTTAGCTGTTGATGAGGGACTGTATGTCAGTGCGTAATCTTTTTACCTCATGAACAAGTTTCAACATGTGCCCGAGATGGGATTGGGAAGGAGTGGCCGGAAGGGCGTCGCTACATTGGCCGAAGTGCCACATAATCCCCATACCTTTGGTTTATGTTATACACCTCCCAAAGAGGATTGGGTAAGAAAAGGAAAGGAGATGGCTGGAAGAGCCAGGGCTGAACAAGCTGGGAAGCACTATGAGTTAGTGCATACACCTATCCAAGGACCCTGAAGGGATGCTTTGTTCGAGAGCGTGAAGATTTCCCGTTTTGCAAAATTCTGGAGCCATGACTGAATTTAGAGAGGTAGTGTTTGCCAGGTTTTGAGATCTTCTTTGACTTGCGGTTGCCAGGGGATGAAGTTCTTGAAAAGCGGTGACCTTGGTGTGGTGGCGATTACAATGAGGATGCGTCTGAGGGCACAGATTTTGAGCTGGGAGTAGCGCTGGCCTGTCTTCTCTCAGATCCTCAGATTATACCGGAGTGCTTGGGGGATGATTTCTTAGTTTCCATGATTGGAGTTAACTTGGCTATGGGTCCTTCTTTTGGCATTCTAGATGCATCCATCGCACCCTCATTTATCTAGCAATACGAGGAAGGCTTTTTATCTAGCAGTTCTGGGTCAGGTAGTCAACCGGAATCTGATTCTACAGAGTCTATGGAGTAGGAATCGATTCGATTCTTCCGAGTTCGGTATTCACGGGTGATAACGGATCTTTGTTGTGTTGTCCAGGTCGTCTTTTTCATTTTATTTTGAGTCGGTTGTAACCAAAGAATCAGACGATCTGAAAATTGCTAATGAGAATGGTATCGCTGTGGCTTTTGAGTATTTTTTTGTGCCTTTAGTTTATTGCATTAATCAGGACTTTCAAAATTTTGATGAAAACGACGAGGAAGAAATTCCTCCGGTTTTGAAACATTTGATTAATCAAGAGAATGAGGGGTTTGTAAAACCTTTGATTAATGAAATTACCTTAATTAATGTTGGTACTGAAAAGGATCCGTGTCTGGTCAAGATTGAGTCCACGTTGCCTTCAAAGGAGCGCGAGCACTTAGTCACTTTATTAAAAGATTTCAAAGATGTTTTCGCGTGGTCCTATGAAGACATGCCTGGAATCGATCCTGAGATTATCTGTATGGATCCCTCTTGACCACGAGGCTGACGTCAGCGAAGTTTCAGAGGATCTGCACGAATTGGGCTCTAAAAATTAAGGAAGAGGTCATCAAGCAGATTAATGTAGGGTTCCTGTTAGTATTTGAGTATCCTACTTGGTTGGCCAACATAGTTCCGGTGCCGAAGAAAGATGGCAGAATTCGAGTATGTGTGGACTTCAGAGATCTGAACATAGCCAGTCCAAAGGACGACTTTCCTCTGCCACATGTCGACGAATTGGTGGACTTCACTGCGGGGCATGCGTTGCTCTCATTTATGGATGGGTTTTCTGGGTACAACCAGATTTTGATGGCCCCCGAAGATAGGGAGAAGACTGCTTTCACCACCTGTGGGGGACCTACAGCTATAAGGTGATGTCGTTCGGTTTAAAGAATGCTGGGGCTACTTCTCAATGGGCTGCAGCCACGATCCTACACGATATGATCCACACGAAGGTTGGACAACATGATTGTCAAGTCCAAAGAAAGAGAGGGCCACTACACCGCCTTGAAGAAAATTTTCCAATGGATTAGAGAGTATTGATTATGACTGAATCCCCAGAAATGTACTTTCGGTGTTACAGCAGGGAAAATATTGGGGTTCTAGATTACACAAAGAGGCATTGAGGTCGATCCTTCCAAGATTAAGGCCATCTTAGAAATGCCACCATCAAGGACTAAAAAGGAGGTGCGAGGCTTTTTGGGTAAAGTGTAATTCATAAGACGGTTTATTGCAAAATTAACCATGACTTGTGAACCACTATTTGGTCTCTTGAAGAAAGGAAAGAAATTCCAATGGGTTGATCGATGCCAAGTTGCTTTTGAGCAGATCAAGCAGTATCTACAGAACCCACCCGTGTTGTCATCGCCAGAGTTGAGGAAACCGTTGATATTGTATCTGTCAATAACCGACACAACAATGGGCTGCATGCTTGCACAGGAATCTGAGAATAAAGTGGAGAAGGCCATCTATTACCTGAGCAAGAAGATGTTGAAATATGAGACCCGCTACACTCCGCTGGAAAATGCTTGTCTGGCCTTAGTATGGGCTACCCGGAAGTTGAGGCACTACCTGTTAGCTCACTCTGTAATACTAGTTTCGAGATTAGATCCCATCAAATATCTCTTCGAGAAACCAGCACTTACGGGTAGGCTAGCCCGTTGGTTGCTTCTTCTCTCCGAATTCGATTTGAAGTACATGACTCACAAGTCCGTGAAATGGAGAACGGTAGCGGAGTTCCTAGCTGATCACCCAGTGAAGGGAGATAAAGTGTAGACACCCCATTTTTGATCGATCTTAAGAATCAAACATCATCGTTTGAGTGCTCGATGATTGTGCATGTTCGCGCTCGTTTGGAGTCCCCAAGGTTTTCGGCTGCGCGCCTTGCCCCTGAGTCTCTGAACTCTCTTGGTTTTGTGCTTGTTTTAAGCCAAACCTTGGTGCCCCCTTTTGCCTGGAGGGAGAAATAGAGGTGTAGACCACTTTTCTCCCCTGTCAGCTAGTTTTCTCCCCTATAGACCACTTGTGGTGGTCGGTCAGCTAGGGTGGGTCGTCGGTCGACCATCTTAAGTGGTCCGCAACTTGCCACCACCTTCATCTTTTTGTGTAGAGCACCTTTCCTCCTCTGTCGACCAGCTTTTGTCCTTGTCGACCACTTTGGGTGGGTGGTCGGTTGGCTAGGTTGGGTGGTCGGTCGACCACCTTAACTGGTCGGTGGCCTTTCTACATTTTCTGCAGATATTTTTTGTGCCGGTGTGCAGTGTGAGGCCTGAGAATGCATCCTCCTGCGTGTAGAGAGGGATTTGAGCAAGCTTTTGCTTGCATCTCTATATAAGGGGAAGTGCTTCCCCCTTAGAGAGGGTTTAGATTTTTTAGAGCAAAAAATCTACTCTCTCTCTCTATATATATATATATATTTGTGCTTAAAGTGTTTGAAAGTGGGATTTCTTGGTGGATTTGCAAAGGAACTCTTGATCAAACACCACCATCATTGAGTTGAGGTTCTTGGGAGTGATATTTGATTTCTACAAGCTAGTTTGGGGCCGAAGAAGTTGCTGTTTTGCTGAGGTTCTTCAAGGGTGAACATCTCCCTCTTTTAAGCTTATTTTTGTACACAATTTTAACCACCTTTGCATGCTATTTTAGGCTTACCTTTCAACTGAAAAAAGTATTGTTTTGAAGTGTTTAAAATAGTTTTTTAAGGCTTTGTTTGAGTTAGGGGTGGTTTACCCCCTTTGGTGGCTTGTTTTGCCTTGTTTTGTGCCATCTTTTAAGGCCTTTGAGACCATATCTTTTTGGCCTTCTCACTACTGAAACTTAGAGGAATTTTAGTGGTGAAAAAGTGGTTTTGAGGTCCCAAATGGGTGGGGGTGGTCCCCCATCCTCTTCTCTTGTTTGCATGTGTTGATGGCCCTCCAAAAGAGCATGTGTTTCTACTTCTTAGAGGCTTTGTTTAGGCTTATTTTTGTGACTTTTCAGACCTTCCATAACTCTATTTTTGGTTGTCTTGGTCACCTCTTGCATGCTTCTCATACTTGTAGTGTAATCCTACTTATAGCCTTGCAAAGTAACATGTCTTTGTGCTTTGAATTTGCTTAGTTCAAGCATATTTTTAGCCATTATTTGGCATGTCATATCTCTGATTTGTGTTGGTTTGGTTGCCTCTTGCATGCTCCTTACACTTATAGTGCAATTTTGGTTCACTAGCCTAGCATGTTTGTTGTTTTAGTCTATTGATCTAGCATGTGTATGCTCTACTCCATCACATTTTTGGCTTTGATTTAACTTTCTTGAGGTCTGATTTAAGTGGTTTTGGTCATGCATGTTTGGCTTTGCATAGCTATAGTGTATTTGGCTTTGCTAGCCTTGCACTTTGGGACCCCTAGCATGTCATATTTGAGCCTTTTGCATGGCATGGCATGGCATCATTTGATATATAATTTTAGACCATAAACTTCTTCCATGCTCTCATGTTTATCACTCTTTCATTGTGTTTAAGAGTTGTGCCCTTATGCCTTGTTTGTGAGCTAATTCGGGAGCCTATCTTTCTTGCCATCTATGTTGCAAGTCTAGCATGTTTTGCTACCATTTTGACCTACCTTGGGTCTTTTTTGAGTGCTTAAGGCCATTTGAGCATTGCTTAGTATGTTTGTAGTGTAAAGCCCTTGACTAGCTTTGTATTTCAAGTCTCTTGGCATGCTTTATTTGAGCTATTTGCATGATTTGACATCACTTGGCATGTAATTTCAGAGCATATGTCATTGCCACACTCTCACATTTTCCACTCCTTCAATGTGTTTGGGAGTTGTGTCTTCATGCCTTGTTGGCGAGCCATCAAACGTGCATATTTTCCTTGTGTTATATGCCTTGATCTTAGTATATTTTAGCCATTGTTTTGGCGTATTTAACCTCTGTCTGAGGTTGGTTTGGTCATTTAGGCTTAGTATTGTATGCCTATAATGCTATGCACTTTGCTGGCTTTGATGCCTTACCTCCTAAACATGCCATGCATGCATTGCTTGCATGATAGAGCGTTGTGCATGCCACTATAGCATTGATAGACGAGCATGTTGTTTGCATGTGTGTTGCATTGCATTGTGTTTGGATCGGACATTAATCCAAACATGAGAAACGAGGGGCATTTCATACTCAAAGTGATGAAACGTGCCTCATTTCTTGGTCGCCGTCCCCCTTGATTATGCATGATAGGGTGGAGGCCTTTTGAGTCTTATGTGTGCATTTATTGAGTTTTGCGCAAGCTTGATCCTTTGGCCACTATGCATTGAAAATGCTTGGTTGTTGGCCCGAGAGTCAAGTGCCATACTCCTTTGAGTTTGAGATATGATAAGGAGTGTGGAAGTGCATACATTTTCTTGCAAATACACTGTCTTGCCTCTGTCTATGCTCTGTTGCAGCAATAGGAGGAATTTCAGCCCTCAAGGTGTTCTTGAGATCAGAAAGAAGCAATTTGGAAATCGGTGTAATTTTCAAATATTCAAAAGAGTGCAAATAGAGGCGTCTTAAGGCAAGGCGGTAGATTTCCGAGAGGACGCAACCGAGCATGCATATCTCCCTCGCCAGCGAGGCCATTTATCGCTTTTGTTAACTAGTTGTAGTTGATTACCTGTGTTGTAATTAATTTAGCTTAGTGCTTTGTAATATTCTAATTAGCTTAGATTAGCTAGTTATTCAATTTGGTTTGTAATAATGAATTAGCTAGAATAGTTAGTTAATTAGTTGGTTTGTAATAGTTAGCTTAATTAGAGTAGCGAGTTAGCTTTTATTTTATTCGGACCCTCCGTCGAGAGGGCAAATGTTGTAATAAGTGTGTATGTGTGTGTGAATGTCTTCCAACCCCACGTCTTTCTTCCTTTTACTTAACTGCTTTCGATGGTTAGTTTTAGGGCATATTTCAATTAGCATCCTTATGCTTGCATGCGTGCATCATTCATCTGTCTTGCATGCATCGGGCTCGGCGCATCATACAAACTGCATCGTATTTCAATATGCTTTCTTGAATACGTGTTTCAAAGCATGTTATCAAGTGTTGCATTCATATGCCATCTTAGATAGCCAAGCCTATTTAGTTGCATTTTGCATGTATTGCATTAGGCATCTTAATATAGTTAGGATCATGCATGATTTCTAACTAGTTTTCTGTTTTGGCTTAGAGTACACTATAAGTGTTTACGCTTTAGCATCCTTGCATGTGTGTAAGTGATTGCCATGTTAGCATGCTTGCCATGAGGCTATTTGCTTAAGTGCTTAACTGCTTGAATGCCTGTGGATGAAGGCTTTGTTGCTTGAATTGGAACAATTCATCAAAATGTGCGTTTTAGGCCCACTTGAGAGTGGCAAATCATGTTTTCAAGCCCACTTGAGGGTGGCAAATTCAAACCATTTTCGAAAACAAACATTGAATTGTTTTGTTCCAATTTAGGCGACCTAGTCTATACTTGTGTGTTGTGCGCATCACATAGTAATATAATAATCGGAACAAGAACACATGAGGTTTATAAAATAACATATCATGTTTAGTAGAGGCCGATCTTTTGATCGGGCAAGCGGGGGTACTCCTTTCAGGACCTTCCCCTCTCGTACCCAAGTTCCCGAGCCGAGGCAACTTTGGTGATGACAAACACATGGCCTTAGGCACGAGTCAGGGTTTCCTAAATTTTCCAAAACAAAATATTTAGGTGGCGACTCTGAAATCTGGAAAAGCAGTCCATGTTTGGCGTTTTTTGTTTAAAATCGATTTTCCAAAATGATTTGTCGAATTTGGACTCTTTGGTGATTTATCAGTCTTGCATTGGACTTTGTGAGATTAGATTCAGAACCGTGACAGGAGTCTAAACTGTAGTAGCTAGAACCAAATTCGCGCCCTCTCTGAAAAGGGTGGCGCATAGAGAGAGTTTGGGTGGTCTACATGAAGAAGTAGAGTATCTGTTCCCAGATGAGGCCACTCTGCAGGTCGGAGAAGAAATTTGGACTATGTGTTTTGACAGAGCGTCAAACCAGTATAGGTATGGGATAGGGGTGTTGCTGATAGCACCCGACAATTCCCACATACCCTTAGCTTTCAGACTCCGGTTCAAGGTATCAAACAACGAAGCAGAGTATGAGGCATGTATCGTTAGCTTGGAAGCTGCCCCGGAACTAGGGGCAAAATGATTGGACGTCATTGGGGACTCGAACTTGGTTGTGTCTAAAGTGAAAGGAGACGGGAAGGTTAAGGAAGAAAAGATGAAAATCTATCACCAAACCTTGGACGTTCTAATCCCCAGGTTTGAGAAGTTAACCTTCACCCATCTGTTAAGAGAGAGCAATGAGTTCACGACGCCTTATCAACTCTATCTTCCATAATAGACATCCATTTGGGAGTCTGGATCGTCAATTATCATTAAATAGAGGTATGTCGCCTCTGAGCTAATTCTTTGTGATAGATGAAGTACAAGATCAGAACCCCTAGTATCATGACATCTGGAACTTCTTGGAAAAGGAGGCTTATTCACCAGGGGAAAATTCCAAAGACAAGAGGGCAATCCAGTGAATGGCAGCTTAGTTTATCATCTACGGGGGTAAATTATATAAACGGGGTCATCTGGGAATGCATAAACTGTGTGTTGATGCTGAAGAGTCGAAGCGCCTGATGGAGGCCATCTACGAAGAAGAGTGTGGAGCGCACATGAGTGGAGTGATGCTAGCTTGGAAGATCCTCAGGTAGGGTTACTACTTGTCAACCATGGAGGAGGATTGTATTGGCTTTGTTCGGCGATGCCACAAATGCCAGATCCATGCAAACCGCATGAACATCCCGCTGTCAAAGCTGTACAACATGACTTCGCCATGGCCATTTTCAGTCTGGGGGATTGATGTTATTGAGGCAGTTACTCCGAAGGGGTCGAATGGGCATGAGTACATCCTGGCGGCGATAAACTACTTTACAAAGTGGGTCGAGGCCCAATCCTATGCAGTGCTGAAGGTGTCGCATGTAGCTAAGTTCATCAGGAATAACATTATCTGCCAGTATGGGGTCCCAAATGAGATCATCTCAAATAATGGTTCCCACTTCAAGAAGGAAGTGATTGACTTGTCAGAGAAGTACAACGTGGCTTTTCATAAGTCATCCACATATAGGCCGCAGATCAATGGAGCAGTTGAGGCTGCCAATAAGAACATCAAGCACATTCTACAGAAGACGGTGGAAACCTACAGGGATTGGCCAGATAAGCTGCCATTTGCTCTCTGGGGCTATAGGACTTCAATTCGGACTTCTACTGGGGCAACTCCGTATTCCTTGGTTTATGGGATGGAGGCAGTTCTACCGATTGAAGTTCAAGTTCCATCGCTGCGAGTGATGGCTGAGTGCCAAATAGCAGAAGCAGATTGGCAGCAGAACAGGTTCGAAGAACTCATGTTGTTCGATGAAAGAAGGCTAAAAGCACTGTACCACATCCAAGGTTATCAACGCCGGATTGCCAGGGCTTTCAACAAGAAAGTTAAGTCCAGGAATCTGAAAGAAGGGGATTTGGTGCTCAAAGACAACCAAGCTCCCATCCATGACCCTAGGGGCAAGTTCAGACCCAATTGGACTGGTCCTTACATCATCAAGTCTATCTGGTCGGGTGGAGCTGTCATTCTTATAGATTTAGATGGCCTTGAGTTCTCTCGACCTATCAACATGAACAAGTTGAAGAAATACTATCCCTGAGTGGCTCGTTAGGCCAAAAACCCGAAAGGGCGACCTAGGCAAAAGTTAGAGCAAAAAAAATTTGAAATAAGAAAAACTAAGCTCGCTAGGTTGAAAACCCAGAAAGGGCAGCCTTGGCAAAACTTAGAGCGCAAAAGAAGAGTGTTAATACACGAGTGAACCCAAACCAAACTACGTAAGGCTTGATTCCCATCTTCGAGATACGTAGGCAACTTCATTCTGAAGTCCAGCTATAAACACTTCCAAATTAGTTGTGTCCATGTGATTGTCTTGGCCATCTTTGTCTTTTCTGCATCCAAGAGTTCGGTTGTGAGCTACAGTGCAGTGCTATTCAGACAAGGGGCAACTTTCTAGTTGTTGGATTCGGGGTTGTGCATCTCAGTGACAGATCTCGAGCGTGTCCAGTGTGATCCATATCGAAAATGGCTTTGAAAAGTTTTAATAAAAGTTGATTTTGTTCAAATTAATCTTTTTACAACTTAGACCATTTTTGGACCAAAACGGAAAATTTTCAATACCCGCAACCTTCAATTTCATTGATTTCAATACAGAGTTCTCTGACTCTTGATACAAATTGAAGTTGCTTTTTTATTACATTCAAAAGAAAACTTGAAAATACAAATTAAAGTAATAAACTAGGGGCATAGTCAAGTGTTCCTGCGTCCCCTTCCAAAGCTTGTAGAAGCTTCAGATGCCAAAGTAGGCCTGGTTTGTGCCTCATCTTCAAGCCAAGCTATGAATCCACCAGAAAGGACACAACTGAAATTGGGAGCGGGGGCCAGAAGTTCTCTTGTCCTCCATGTAGTGGTATATCGAGCTAGCTGTGGGCCTCAGATCGGAAATGAAGCTGGGTACTCTATCCCCTCTTTCGGGCAAGTCTGGTAGCGGCCGAACTGACACCTGAACTGAAATGGAAAGTAGAAGACATAATGTGTCAAGCCAACCAATTGAATATCGGGCTGCCGAGACATGCGGTAGCTTATCTCCGGCAGATCAAACCAGGGGCAACGCCAAGCGATGTCAACAGCAGACCTGCTACACATCCAGTGGCACCACCATCCCTTGTTCGAGAAGTCAACTAGCCGAGGGCAGAAAAAATAGCCACGCGCTGAATATACAGGACAAGCATCCACTACTTTCAACTTATCCATCAGCCATACTTGGGAAGGGATGAAAAATAAGAGAGATTAAAGAATAGAGAGGTTTACGAAGAGAGAAAAGGGTTTTGATAGAAAAACAGAGCCTGAGGGCTGAGTGATGTGAGAAACACATATGAGAAGGGTGGGAAACATTACCGCTTGATGGTGGACTTCCTGCAAACTTGGTTGTCTCCCAACAATGGAAAGCGTCCAAGCCCATCAAAGTTTCGGCAAGTGTCAACCCGATGCAGCTTTTGCCTTCTTTCAAGCCTTGGGCAACTTCGATCAAGCAAATGCTAGACCCTCCAAAGCTAGGGGCTAGTAGAAAATGGGCCAACATACACAAGTAGACGGCATGTTGCCGAAAACTTTGCCAAAAGTGGTCACCGCAGTTGCCGGCGTCGGAAAAACGATAAATAAGATTGGGGATGTCCAACTCCCCGTTGTGAACCAAAGCTCGAGCCTCATGCAAAGTGAGCCCACACATCCTTCCTGAAGCTTGGATGTGGCCAAAACGAGACTGGGGCAAGATTTTCTCGTCGCGCCGAGATTCCATTAAAGCTTGGAATTCTTCGATTGTGGGACATATATCTTGTCCGCCAAAGCTAAATACATGTGTAATTGGATTCTAACACCTAGTCGTGGCATGGAGGAACGGAAAACACAGCAGAGTGCGACTCAGCAGGAATAGTGCATTTAGCCCAAAACCCCTGAAATTTAGCTTTTTCGTGCCATCCAAGTTTGCAATCCAATTGGAGAGTTTTTCGGCGAAGAACGGTTCTATTTGGGGCAAAAAAAAAGCTGAAATGAAGAAACCACGAAGCTGGAGCTTTTGTAGAAGATAAGGCATTGAGTGGAGGACAGATGGCAGCAATCTGGAGATTCTCAAAATTTCTGACCGACCGGCCACTTCAAGTGGCCGGCAATAAGCCTAAGGGGCCAGCAGCCACTTCTTGTCTCCAACAGAGAGCTTTTAGCCTTCCTGTGTACTGAGGATGCTGAAAACCTCAGTTTGATTCTACTTCAGATGCGTCCTACTGTTCTGTTTAATAGTTGTATTTGTTTATCGAGTTGTTGCAATTTGCTTATTGAGTTTGTTGCAATTTACTTATCGAGTTTGTTGCACTTTGCTTATCAAGTTTGTTGTAATTCGTTTATCGAGTTGTCGTTGTTTTGCTTATTGAGTTGTTCTTTAAGTTGTCTTATTTTGTTTGTTATGTTTGTTGTGTCGGTTCACTACCTGACTTTGCAATGTACAAATGTTCAATATTCATCAATCTCATTTTTGTGTAAAATGGTGCGATGCAATGCTCAACATATAAAATACAACACTTTTTTGATCAAAAAAGCTGTTTTCCATTCCTGTCATGTTTTCTTTTACAAAAGGTACAAGTTTCAAAGAAAATAAAACTACCTAAGACTGTACAATGCGCTAACACTACTAAAAAAAAGAAAACAAAGCAAAAACATCTAAATCGGTGCCAACCACCTCAGGATCGAGAGGCCCTCTTCATCCTCTTCCTCGGCTGAGCAGACTCTGCACCATCGCCGTCGGCACCGTTGTTTGAACCAGAGCTGCCTCCGCTCCTATCCTCGAAACCCTCCTCGGCGTTGTCGCCACCCTCAAAACCTGAGCCAGTACCATCTCCTCCACCCTCAGATGACTCTGACTGAGGACTCATTGCTCAAGATCCTCATTGACTCGTCATCGCTATCGCGTAACAAAGCTCCGACCTCTACCTCGGCTGTGTGCCGGAATCTCTCTCACAGCTACTGGAGTAGGCTCCGATGGTCCTGGCCGTAAGGGTGTGACTTGAAAAGGCAGTTTGAATATATCAGTCATCGTATGTATATCAGATGAAAGTATGGTGTGCAGTGTGAGTGCATGTAGAAGTCAAGTACAGAATATGAATGCAGTGTGTCAGATGTGATCTATACATGCAGTGTAGCAGTGTGATGTGGGAAAATGTTTAGTTGAAATGCCAGTTTCAGTATATTAGCAGAAGTATGATAAATGCAAGAAAGCTGAACAGTACCGGAATGTCGTGAGAGCTCAGTATCATCTCTCTTCGCAAGATCATGCCCTCAAATGAGGCCATCACCTCGAGTAACCCCTCTACATACTCTATAGAGGGCTGCAAATGCAAGTTGAAATGATTAATGCATGAATGAATGCATAAGAATCTGAGTGAAAATGAAATGCATAAAAGCTGTAAAGTGTACCGGTGGTGAGCTAGGTGTCCTGACATATCAGTGATCAGGCAATGGGGGCTCAAGTGGAATCTGATAAGGTACCCCACCATACCGCCAACCTGTCAGCTCAGTCGGGGGATCCGATCATCCAACACACTGCCTAGTAGAAGGCATCCCTCTGGCCTCACCCTTCGGTGCCTGAGCCCTGCTCGTCGAAGGGGCATCTGCTGCCCGGGCCCTACTCGTCAAGGGGGTGCCTGCTATCCGAGCCCTGCTCGATGACGCAATATTAGCTACTCTCTCCGTGTAAACACGAGCACCCGTCAACAGGGGCATGAGGTATGTCTGAAGATAAGTCGTATAGTCCCCTGGCCCGATGAACAGGTTTGCATCTACACTTCACACGAAGTCAGTGAGCTCCTGAGAGGAGAGACTCTCTGTGTCTCACATAGAAGGTAGAGGTAGTAAGGGGACTGACTGTAACGGCAAGCCCAGTGTCTGGCTTATGAAGCGCTCACCCAAGAACCAGGCTTGACCTACGGGTCCTTTGAGCAGGATCCGATATCGACAGGCACCCCGAGCTCCGGCAAAATGAAATCGGGCAAACTCTGTCATCGCTGCCCAAGGCTGCCAGGTGACCTGTAGACAACAAAGTGCATAAACTAATTAGTTGCCATTAGATATGCAAAATTAATTGAAGCTGAAAGTAAGAAGAATTGTGAGTTTTGAATTACCTCTGTCGTCCTCATTGCGTCGAAGTACTGATGAAGGTAGGGGAGGGTCTCTCAGGCCCTAGGCTGGCACTGACCATCATATCGATATGAATAGGGGACCTCGAGCGGCGTCTCAACCTCGGGCTCGGGAGCAAGTGTCGGGAAATAGGCATATGCCCACAATTGTGAAAAGCAAGAGGGCTACAGTGAGAATACAGGTAAACATAGATAATGCGGAAAGCAGAGTATGTGTGCAATGTCCAGAGAATGCAGAATACAGAAAATACAGAAAACAGAGTATGGCATAGTGTATAGAAAGTACAAGTGCAGAGCAGAAATGAGATTGTGTGTGCATGTGCAGTGTGCAGTATACAGAAATGCAAAACAGAAAGCATAGCAAAAACTGTAAAGTTGAAAAGTAAAGCATACCTCCTAGGCTCTCCAGTAGCCGCCTACTCTGTTCCCGCTCTTACGGGAGGTCGAGCTCATGTAACAGTAGAGGGTAGCAAGGCCGGCGCCCCCCCCAATCATAGTGTCACACCTAGGATAGGTCCACTAAGGTGCTCAGAAGGTATAGCCCAACTGTGTTCGCTCTGTCGGTGAACAAGGTAGTGCTGAAGATGAACATAAGGAAGCCTCACACGTACTGCTCTGTCGCCTCGATCGTCGTGGGCTCTCCCCCTCTGAAGTGGTCAGTAAACCAAGTGTACCGGACCAAGCCTGATGATCGGAAAATGGGCGGGTGTCCTCCCAGTAGGTAGGTCCAAGCAGCCTCCCACTCACCCATGTCAGAATCATATGGGATTGGCTGGCCTCCTACCTCACGGCCTGTCAGCATAGCAAAGTCATACGGGGTCGTGGTCATGTCCTCGGTGGTAGAAAAATAGAAGGAGTTGGTGGTGTCCTACCATCTCTCTACCAGTGTTCCTAACAGGGTCCTGCTTGCCATGAGATGCGAGAGCCCCATGTAGAATAGGCCAAATCTTGTCTCGTCAACAATCTGTCGGACGCCATCAGGGAGTTCCATATACCACTCCCTCGCCGCGGTGGACCCGTATCCGTGGGTGAAACGAGAGTCAACCTATGTGGGTGACTAGAAATAAAGTATGCATGTGTTCAGAATGAGCAGAAGTACAGTGTATGCATGTGTCCAGAATGAGCAGAAGTACAGTGTATGCATGTGTTCAGAATGAGCAGAAATTCAGTATATGCATGTGTTCGAAATGAGAAGAAGTATAGTGTATGCATTGTTCAGAATGAGCAGAAATTCAGTGTATGCAAGTGTTTAGAATGAACGGAAGTACAGTGTGTAAATGTGTTCAGAATGAGCAGATGAAATATGGAGCAAAAGTGCGAGCTATGCAAGAAATGTAAAGTACATAGCAGAAAATATAAGGGTGCAGTGTGTACCTCGGGGGCGTCGTGGGACAAGTGAGACTCCAGCTCCTATAGCAGTGCGACTGCATTTAATCCAGTGAAGTGGCGTACTGTGCTAGGTGGTAGTATATGTGTCTCGGGATGGTACATTGCTAGGTCGAATGGTCGGACTCTGGGCAGCAGTGGAATGTACTCGGGCTTCTCCTCTATCCTCGGAAAACCCCCGCCGTGTGGAACGTCGTCTGCCATCTGGAAAGAAGGTGAAAAGTAGACAAGAATGAGCGAAATGGGCAAAAGTGCTAAAAGGTCAACAAAAGTCAACTCTCAAAAAGAGAAAAAGTCAAAGAAAGTCAAAGCTCGGGGAAAAGGCACCAAACTTAAGACAAACTTGTGGAAAACATACCTCAAATGGTGAATGTGGAGGAAAAAGCTCCAAAAACAAGTTTTGATCGGTTCAAAATGAAGGAAACTTAAAAGTTTTAGCGAAACAACTTCGCAAGGGGCGTTGGAAAACGCATGTGGAGTACAAATCTGAGAGGAAAAAGGGTTTAGGAATGAAGGACAAAGGAATTTGGCAATGGGTGTGTGAGAAAAAGTGTTTGGGAGTTGGGTTTTTAAAGTTCCCTGTGTAAAAAGACCAAAACTGCCCTGAATTTCCTCAACTGGCCGACCGGCCAGTTTTTGTGGCTGACCGACCACTTAAGTGGCCGACAGATGTGGCAAGTGGCCGGCATGCTTCCAGGTGGCCGGCAGGATTCCAGTGTACTTCCAGTGTGTTTTCAGGCTATTTTGAGTTCTTGGCTCTCGAGGAAGTGCAAGAAAAGTTCACTTTTCAACTCAAAATGTCTCCGCGGGAGTTTCAATTCATGTCTTCGACGTGAGACTCATTGTCAGCTAGCATCAACAAGGTGTATCCTTTTGAAACACATTGTAAAGCCCTCCGAGAGGTAAATCGGAGGTTGTAACTGAGTTGGCTTGGTTAAGGCGCGTATTTCTTTATGCAACACTTTGCATTGAGCATGCTATTAATGTGCATAATATATTGTTATCATTGTGTGTAGAACATGTACGTCGCATTTCATTGCACTACATAAGTTCTTTTTTTTGCATAGAATATGCATGTCATGTTGTATTGCATTGTGTATGCTCTTACATTCGTATAGGAATTCTCCGTACTTGTTGCATTGAACATGCATTCGTTGTTGCCTAAGAACACGCTTCATGTTATGCTTCTGTTTTGTTTTTGGCATAATGTGCATGAAACATGCCTTCCTAAGCATTGTATCATGGTTATTGATGTTGCATTGAATATGCATTCGTAGTGCATTATACTTGTCAAAGTTTCTTCCTTGTGCAGGCGCGATATTGTATGTATGGTTCATTCAAAGCTGGTGCAACCAGATGATATTGTATGTACGGTTCATTCAAAGGAACTCCAGGTAAGATCATTTCTATCCTTTGAACACCTTGTTTTGGTTAGAAGCATTCGGGCATGCCCGGTGTTTACACCACACCTCGTTTTGGGTTTGAAGCGTTCAGGTACGCCCAGTGCTTACATCACTCTTTGCCTTGGTTAGAAGCATTTGAACCGTGTGTCCGATGCTTATACAATCCTGTTGGTTAGAGACATTGGGTTGTGAGCCTGATGTTTATACCCCTCTATTGGTTAAGAGCGTTTGGACTGTGTGTCCGATGCTTATACCATCCTTTTGGTTAAAGACATTGGGTCATGTGCCCGATGTTTATACCATCCCTTTTGGTTAGCAGTGTTTAGACTGTGTGCCCGGCACTTATACCACTCCCCGGTTAGCATTGTTTGGACCGTGTGTCCAATGCTTATACCACCTTTGTTCTTGGTTAAAAAACTTGGGTCGTGTGCTTGATGTTTATTTCCCCCCGATTAGAAGCGCTTAGAACGTAGTTCGATGCTTATACCTCTCTGTTTTGGTTAGAAACATTGGAACGTATTCTGATGTTTATACCGCCCTCCAGTGTTTACACCGCTCCCTTTTCCCTCTCGCGTGTGGCGCGTTAGGATGCTTTGGTTAAATGCATTTGGATGAACTTCAATGCTTATACCGCTCTTTGTTTTGGTTGCATAATAGTTGGGTGTGTTTCAATTGTTATTATGTGCTTTTGTTAATTTGGAACCTAGGGTGTGTCCTTAGGTTCACACCACTTCTTTCCTCGCATGTGCCACGCGTTGGGATCTTGTTTGCCGCCTCAGGTGCCCCGATGGTTGCGTTTCTTTACCTTTCCTATGTGATGCGTAGTTAAGCTTGCATAATTTTCTTACATCCTTTCTATAAGAAATGCGGTTCGATTTGTGATTCTCACACGTGGTGTGTTTATTTGCTTACTTCTTCTCATGTTTGAGATTATTGTACCTTGTTGGTTTGCTGTAGCATTTCTTTACATAACATTTGCATTTAGATGTTTCATTACAGCCCTCATTGCATGATCATAAGTTATGTTCGACATCGTGCATGTTACTTGCATTTTGCCCCAGCTTGCGGGCGCATCTATATTGTCATCTTGCTTGTTTGTCTAAGTCTTCGGCCTTGTAAAAAATGGGTCATCTCTGGGCTTTGACATTCACTCTCGTCATTTCATGACTTTTGAGTTCTGTCAAAGAGGGGCAACTGTAGACACCCCATTTTTTACCGACCTCAAGACTTTTACGTCATCGTTTGTGCACTCGATGATTGCGCATGTTTGTGCTTGTTTTGAGCGCCCGAACGTCTCGGCTGAGCGCCTTGTCTCTAGGCCTCTAAACCCTCTTTGTTTTGGCCTTGCTTTTGGACCAAACGTTGGTGCCTCTTGCCTGGAGGGGAGAAGGGCCTTGCCGGCCACTTTTGGCTATTGTGGGCCACTTTTCCTCCTTGTCGGCCACTTGAAGTGGTCGGTCGGCTATGGGAGGTGGCCGGCCGGCCACCTGAAGTGGCCGACAGCCAATTTTCTCCTTTTTCAGATATTTTGTGTGCCAGCTGTTGATCACTGAATGCATCCTCTATACATGTATGGAGGGATGAAGCAAGATTTTTGCTTTCTTGTTCTATATAAGGGGAGGTCCCTCCCCCTTTTTGAGGGTTCTAAAATTTTGGAAGCAAAATTTTACTCTCTCTCCAGAATTCTCTATCTCTCTCTATATTGTGCTTGAAAGTAAGCTTTCTTTGCATTTTTACACACAATCTCTTAGCCAACTTAGACTACATTGTTGCTGAGGTGCTTGAAGGTCTTATTTGGGCTGTTGAAGGTTGGTTTTTGGCTCAGAAGTTGCTTCTTTGCTGCTGTGCTTCAAGGGTAAGGATTTACCCCTTTTAAGCTTGTTTTTGTACACTAGTTTAGGCCACCTTTGCATGCTGTTTTAGCCTAGTTGTCAACTAGAAAAACCTCTATTTTTAAGTGTTAGAAATGGTAGTTTGAGGCTCTTGTCGAGATTGGGGTGGTCCACCCTCTTTTGTAGGCTAATTGCTAAGCTTTGTGCCATCTCTTAAAGCCTTTAAAACAATATTTTTGTTTTTAACCACTAAATTCAGGGAATTTCAGTGGTAGATAGTTGGTTTTGAGGTTCCAAATAGGAGGGGGTGGCCTCCCCTCCTTGTGTTTTGTTTGCATGTGTTGATGGCCTAATAAGTGAGCTTCTATTTCTACCTTTTTGAAGCTTAGTTCAAGCATGTTTTAGGCTTTATTTTGACATACTTTAACTCTTTTTTTGGCTGGTTGGGTCAATTCTTGTCTGCTTTTTGTACTTGTAGTGCAACCATGCTTACTAGCCTTCAATGCCTAATGAGTTAGTTTATCATTCTAGCTTGAGTTAGTTTAACTCCAGCACATTTTTGGTACTAATTTGCTATGCTTTAGCTCTGTTTTGGGTGGTCTTGGTGATATATGCTTTGCTTTGTATAGCTGTAGTGTAGTTGGCCTTTACTAGCTTTGTGTTTTAGGCCCTCTAGCATGCCTTATTTGTGATGTTTGCATGGCATGGCATCATTTAACATGTGATTTCAGAGCATATACCTCTGTCACACTGTCACATATATTGCTCTTTAATTACTTTTGAGAGTTGTGCCTTACGCCTTGCCTGCGAGCCAACATGTGGGCATGATCTTCTACTCTTTTGTGCCTTAATTTCAACATGTTTAGGCCACTAATTTGGCATGTTTTAGGTCTTTGCATAGCTGGTTTGGTTGTTTGAGCTTAATATTGCATGCCTCTAGTGTTGTGTCCTTCACTAGTTTCAATGCTTTTGGCCCTTAACATGTTGCGCATGTGTTGTTTGCATGTTGTTGTATTGTTTTTCATGCCACTTTAGCACTGAATATCTTCCATCTCCCACATTTCTTCACTTTTGATTTGTTTTGAGGGTTAGTTTACCTTGTGCTTGTGCTTAAGCTTGATAGAGTTTGTGCTCAAATGGCTTTAACCCTCTTATAAGGATTCCTCCTAGCCAAATGCATGATCTCTCTCATGCCTTAAACCATTCTTTTGGTTAACCCCTCTCTCATTTAGAGGACTTTCACATTGGACAAATCAAGTAAAGAATGGTTTGATAATGTAAAATGAGTAAACAAGAAATGGACCGAGTAAAACATGTGCAAGATAAGCATTTGTGTTGCATTGCATGTGTTTGGATCGGACGTTAATCCAAACACAAGAAATGTGGGACGTTTCATACTCGAAGTGATGAAACGTGTCATATTTCTTGGTCACCAACACCCTTGATCATGCATCATGGGGTGGACGCTCTTTGTGTATTGTTTGTGCATTCACTAAGCTTGTACAAGCTTGGTTTTTGGGCCATCATGCATTGAGATGCTTGGTTGGTGGCTTGAGAGCCAAGTACCACACTCCTTTGAACTTGAGACATGATGAGGAGAGTGGCAGTGCATACATTTTCTTGCAAATACCTTGTTGTGCCTCTGTTGTTCTCTGTTGCAGCAAAATCAGAAGCCTGGAAAAACAGGTGGCCGATCGGCCACTTACACTAGCCGACCGGCCAACTGAAGTGGCCGGCAGCCACTTTTTGTGGCCAACCGGCCACCAGTCCATTTTTGTGCAAAGTACTCCTATTTTGAAGAAAAAGCAGTCTGGAATGTTGGTTCGATGTTCAGAGATTAAGGCAAGTGTAAACAGAGACAACCGACGGTAAAGCGACGAATTTTTGGGAGGATGCAACCAAGCATGCATGTCTCCCTCGCCCACAAGGCCATTTTATTGCTTTAATTAGCTTAGTGTAGTTAATCATTCAATTTGTTTTGTAATATTTTAATTAGCTTAGCATAGCTATTTGTTTCAATTTGGTTTGTGATAATTAATTAGCTAGATTAGTTAATTAGTTGTTTTGTAATAATTAGCTTAGCTTAGAGTAGCTTAGCTTATTCATTCAGACCCTCCTTCGAGAGGGCGCAATGTTGTAATAAGCGTGCGTGTGTGTGCATGTCTTCCAACCCCACTTCTTTCTCCCTTTTATTTAACTGCTTACGATGGTTAGTTTAGGGCATATTTCAATTAGCATACCTTATGCTTGCATGCGTGCATCATTCATTTGTCTTGCATGCACCAGGCTCGGCACATCACTCAAACTGCATCATACTTCAATACCTATTTGAATACGTGTATCAAATTGTTGCATTGATATGCCATCTTAGATAGCTGAGCCTATTTAATTGCATTATTGCATGTGTTGCATTGGGCATCTTAAACATAGTTAGGATCATGCATGATTTCTAACTAGCTTTTTGTTTTGGCTCAGAGTACACTGTAAGTGTTATGCTTTAGCATACTTGCATGAATGTGAGTATTGCCATGATAGCATGTTTGCCATGAGGCTATTTGCTTAAGTGATTAATTGCATGCGTGCTTGTGGATGAAGGCTTGATTACCTGAATTAGAACAACTTGATGATTGTGAGTTTTAAGCCCACTTTGCGAAGTGGTAAATCCATGCTTTACTCTACTTGCGAGTAGCACTTTCAAACCATTTTAAAAAAAAAGCATGAGTTGTTTTGTTGTAATTCTCGTGATTTAGTTCATAGTTGTATGTGTGCGTCACATAATAAAGTTAGCTAATAACCGGATAAGAACACATGGGGTTTTTAAAATAACATATCATGGTAGTAGAGGCCGATCTTTGATCGGGTGAGCAGGGGTGCTCATGTCACGACCTTCCCCTCTCGTACCCATGTTCCCGAGCCGAGGCAACTTTGGTGATGACGGACACGTGGCCTTTGGCACGAGTCAGGGTTTCCTAAATTTTCCAAAAATAAAATATTTAGGTGGCTACTCTGTAATTTGGCAAAGCAGTCCATGTTTGGCACTTTCTTATTCAAAATCGATTTTCCAAAACGATTTGCCGGATTTTGACTCTTTGGTGTTTATCAGTCTCACATTGCACTTTGTGAGATTAGATTCAAAACTATGATGGGAGTCCGAACTATAGTAAGACCAATTCGCGCCTCTCCAAATGGGGGCGCGTGAAGAAAGTTGGGTCTACAGCCTTAAACCACGAGTTTCAGCCCAAAATTTCAGAGTTTAGACAATCTAAAAATAGTACAAAAATTTGCTGGAATGAAGACGAAAGTAGCTAAAATAATAAGTTAAAACATGGAGCAAATTAAGCTAGTAAACAAGCCAAAGGAGGGGTGGCTAACCCCTCTATTTTTGGGACTTCAAAACCACTTTTTTAGCCTCTAAAAACCTCTACAGCTGTTTTCAGACATCTTGCGGCCAATGGGCTTGACCAGGTTGCAGAAGCTTTCTCTCTTTGGCCATACCATGTCTGGTATAACGGCCATTTGGTATGCGAAGTTGGAGGATTCTGTTAAGCAAAACTGGGAGGAAATGGCCAAGGCCTTTATTGCTCAGTACTCGTACAACACACAGATTGAGGTCATAACTCATGATCTTGAGGCAATGCACCAAGAGCTGAAGGAGGGCTTTTTAGAGTTTGTGACGAGGTAGAGGGCTAAAGTTTCATTGATGACCATAAGGCCTTCCAAGAAAGATCAGACAAGGATGGTAGTCTACAATCTGCACGAGAAGTTGTTGCAGAAAATGATCGTCCTACCTCTGTTCACATTCACCGAGCTCCATGAGATGGGTGTTCAGATTGAAGACGCCATGAAACAAGGGCTGATTACTGATGAGAAAGAGCAGGCAAAGAGGCCTTTTGTGCATCGTTCCAATGCTACCACTAGTGGTAGCACAGCTGGGAGGCCATCAGATGTGAGTGTTGTCACCACCACAACCAAGACCGCCAACCCCTTTGCCAACACTGCTCCACAAACTTCAGCTAACCCTACTCGATCCCAAAGAACCTTTACCTAACTCTATATGACCTTATCTCAAGCCATGAAGGTGTTGGTCAAAAAAAGGCACCTCAAACCATTAGAGCCTCGCCCACTACCTGATCCTTTTCCACCAAAACATAACCCAGTGAAGTATTGTGCGTTTCATGAAGTAAAAAATGCTATCCTGGAGGCACTTACGGGGAGCCTCCAACTTGTTGACCTTAAGTACGGTTAGGTCAACCTCAAACTCAAATAGAGCCTTGGTTTGATACACATGTGCTTTGGACGCTTATGGTGGAATCGAGTTTGCCGGATTGCCCTAATTTTCAGCATGGGCATTAATAGTATGGGCAATGGCTCCGGGTGCTGGGATACCCATAAGAGGTGCATGAGATGCAGAAGCCGCTGTCGGCTGTGGTCGTTGTTATTGCAACCTATTTATTACCTCAGCCTGACGAGCTATGACTTTAGCCTGACAAGCAGCATCTTGCTGTAGGGATTCAACTATTTGTTGAAGATGATGTATCAATTCCTCCATACTGGCTGGGGGATATTGTGTCATCGAAATAGGTGAGTGATCTCGTGCCAGACTAGAAGTAGAAAATTGTCCCTGACCCTGATTGGATGTAGGTGAATTGAGGGGTGACAGCTGTTACTGGACCAGTGAACTCTGCCCGACTCTCCTCTATCTTGTAACCGATGGGAGTAAAGTAAACACAATCTGTCCCCTAATAAGATCCCCTGCTTTGCAAAGCCTTCTAATTCGGGTCCAGAGCACTTTGGGGATATCCGAACTTTCTGAAGCTATGGTGTTAAACTACCTAGCAACAAGAAATAAAGCAAAAAGAAAGCAGTAATCAGAAATTGCGCAGAAACTCAACTAATGATGTTACCAACATAGATGTAATCAAAGCTGTAAGACTGCATTCAACACTGAATTCTGCCCCCAATACAGATACCAAACTTGCAACTAATACGCACATTCCTGTACAGTCTCACTGTAAAGCACATACTTGTTAAGTGAGAACCAAAACATCCCTATGAAGGGGTAGGGTTACCTTGTCCTAGTTTCGTCAGGAATTAGGGTTCACTATTCAAACAAAGTAGTTTCACGCAATCTTGTATTCCAGATGAGCATTATGTCCTAGTTTGGAATAGTCTATGGTTTTTCGATATGCAACTAGGCCGAATGGTCAAAAAGGTACCTCAACAAGACTACCTAATATACCTTTCACACCTAACACTGAGAAGTGAAAGGAGGATCAAACAGTACAGCAGTAGTCCAGATCTAAGGGTTGTGTTCCCATCATGGTAGAGCCCTTGACCAGTCAGCCTTTTGGCAAGCTTTTCGGGCAAGCCTCCGGCAAACCGTCTAGGAATAACAGATGGCAAACACAATGACTTAAATGCACCAATGCAAATGCAATGCAAAGAAACATATAACTGTAGATAAAATTTCATATCATGAAGTTCAAGTCAAGTTCTCTAAGCCCCCAGTAGAGTCGCCAGAAACTATAGCTCGACCTTTCGTAGTTCCCTTTCAGAAGACGAATAAGCCCTACAGTATTGGACTCTCGCAGTTCTGAACCTAATATCACAAGTGCAATGTGAAATAGATAAACATCAAAGAGTCTAAATTCGGCAAATCTTTTGGAAAATCGATGTTGAATCAAAATGCCAAAAATGGACTACTTTGCCAAATACAGAGTCGCCCCTTAAATATTTTTTGGGGAATTTAGGAAACCCATGACTCATGCCAAAGGCCAAGTGTTTATCATCACCAAGATTGTCTCAGCTCGGGAACTTAGGTACGAGAGGGAAAGGTCAAGATTGAGCACCCCTGCTTGCTCGATCAAAGATCGGCCTCTACTAATCATGATATGAACTTTATGTACATTATATGCTCTTGTTCCAGTTTATTTGTCTAACATTACTACGTGATGCGCACACACAAGTATAGACTAACTTGCAAAAATTGGAACATTGTAAGTTCATGTTTGTTTTGAAAATTGTTTCGAATATGTACTACTTGAAAAAGTGATCACATATAAACATTACTCAAATTATTCCAATTCAAGCTATTAGCCTTCATCCATAGGCATTCAAGCAGTTGTAGCATTTAAGCAATTAGCCTCATGGCAAGCATGTTAGACATGGGAACAATCATACTCATGTAATTATGCTAAAGCGAGTAAAGGCTCACCTAGTGCTCCAAGCCAAAATAAACAAAAGAGTTAGAAAAATGCATGTTCCTAACTATGCAATATGACTAATGCAACACATGTGATATGCAACTAATAGGCTCGGCTACTAATATGGCATACAAATCAATTTGATAACATGTTGTCTAAGCACATATTCAAAGAATCATTTAAACTAATAATGCAAGTTAGAATGATGAACCGAGCCTCGGTGCATGCAATACAAATGGTTGCAAAACATGAGATGTGCTAAATAAAACATGATATCCCTAAACTAACCATCATAAGCTAGTAAATAAAAGGGAGAAAGACGTGGGGTTGGAAGACATACACACTATTACAACATTGTGCTCTCACGAAGGAAAGTCCGAATGAATAAACTAACTAGTTAAGCTAATTAATAAACTAATTAATTAACTATTACAAAACGAAATGAATAATTAGTTAAACTACTTAACTAATTATTACAAACCGAAGTAATTAACTATTCTAGCTAATTAAATAATTACAATACAACATGAATTAGCTATTCTAACTAATTAATCACAAAGCCACTATTTTAAGCACAACACACTAATATAGACAACACATATCCCGAGGATTGATGGAGGGCTCATGCATGAATGCAGTTTCCACTCGAGAAAGGCACTGTTTATGCTGATGCATGTCTCTGTTGCACAATAGAACACTTACATTGATTTCCACCACTGTGCCAACTCGTTTCGCTTCAGAGAACACCGCTTTTTAATCGGTGGCCGAGAAGGCCTGCCAGCCACAAAAGATGGCCTATAAGAGCCTACTGACCACTGATGACAGAACTTCCCTGCTACAACAAAGAGCAAATAGTGCAGAGACAGTGTATTCTCAAGGGTTTGTTTGCACAATTTACCTTTCCTTATCATGAACAGATCAAAGGAGTAGTAAGCTTGGTTCATAAATCATCAATTTATACAATTTCATTGCATGATGGACTATAAACCAAAGTGTGCAAGTTCAATAAATACAACAAAACAAGACTCTAACCTCCTCCCTTTCATGAATTGATTAAGGGAAGTGGTGACCTTAGAAACTTGAACCATTTCATCACTAATGAGTATGAAATGCCTCAAGCTTCCATGTGTTCAATTAACATCCGATTGAAAACAAAACCAAATTCTTATCTTGCACCATTTTAGTCCCATTTTAATTACCAACCATCCTGTAATTCATTGAGTCCAAAGGTGAATTTAAATCCTCTAGTAGAAATAGGGCTCAAACCAAATGTTGTTTTAGGCATGAAAGTGACATCATACCATTGGTAATGAACCCCCTAAGGGATTAAACCATTAAGCATGATACCTCAATCTCATGCTTAAACAAACAAGTAGTTTGAAACCACTTTCAAAGCAAAGAAAAATCTAAGAAAGGAGGGAGGTTGCAGAGATGATTAAGGGTGATCACAAGTAAGAAAAGCCATAAATAAATACAATCCACTCAAATAAGACAGTGCCTAAGTCCTAAAACACCAAACTCATGAGGACAATTACACTACAAGCATGCAAAACAAGACTCAAATGCAATGAACACTTAAAAACAGTCCTAAAACATGTTGGAATTAAGACAAAAATGGCTAGAACAATAAGCTAAAACAATGTGTAAGTTAGGCTAGTAAGCAAAACACAAGGAGGGAAGGCTAACTCCTCTAATTTTGGACTTCAAACCATGATTTTAACCACTAAAATAACTCTAAAAATCAGTGTTTAAAAGCTCAAGAAAAGATAATGCAAAGGTGTGAAACACAAGGCTTAAGAGAAGGGTGTAAGGAAGGGTGAACCACCCCTCAACCTTTATTGGCCTTAAAACCCAAGTTTCAACCCAAAAATACAGAGGTTTTATAGCTCAAAAACAATTGGAAAATAGCAAGAAAAAGAGTGAATAAAACAAGTAAAGAGGCAAAGCCTTATACCTCTTGAAGGGGAGATCACTTTCAAGCAATGAAACCACATAAAACACACCCTCAAGAGCTCAAACAAGGCTCAAAGACCCCTCAGCTCAAAGATGGAGAGGTTTGGTTAAGAGTGTATAGGCAAAGATTAAGAGTATATAGGCTAAAGTGTAGAAATTTGCTAAAAAGAGAATTGTAGGGAGAGAGGAAAAATTTTGCTCTAAAATTTTTCTAACCTCAAAATATGAGAAGGAGCTCCTTTTTATATAGAAAACCAAGCAACACCCTTAGAAACATCCATCCATACACGTGGGAGCAAATGCATACATCTGTGCAAACAGTTGGCATAATTGTCACAAAATATCTGCAAAAGACATTGGCAGCCAGCAGGCCACATCAGTGGCTGACAACCAAAAGTGATGGCCGGCAACCCAAAGCAATGGCCGGCAGGCCACCAGGGGTTACAGGCTTGAAAAACCAAGGTTTTGGTCCAAAAAATAAGGCAACAGGGGTGCAAGGTTTGAAAGGCTCAAAGCTGTGGCATCCTGCTAAGGACTTCGAGCACTTGACAAGCATATCCACTTATCATTGGGTGTGCAAGCGATGATGTCCAAGTCGTAAAGGCCATCAAAAATGGGGTGTCTACAAGGTGCTTCCCATCCAGGATAAAAAAATCTACGCAAAATTCTTGTTAGACCATGCCACATTTGCTACTGTGTGTATGATGACCAACAGTTCTTTGCCTGCAAAACAACATGACCAATAACTATCTCCAGCCCAATCAAAAGCAAATGAAGAGCACAAATGGAATATTTAACATGAATGGCAAAACTATGCAGGCAAATGATTAAGCAATGAGCAACAAAAAAAATCAAAAATAGAAGGAAGAGGACTTATCTTTGTTCATTGATTCGTAACCCTAAAATATTAAAATGGGCAATCTAGAGTTATAATATAAGAACCTTAAAAAGTCAGCTCAGACTAAGAATGCTTCTTATCTATTACAACTTTTGATGTACACCATGACTTGTGACTTGCCAAAATGATTATGAAGTAAATAAAATAAAATACTAACTCAAGTAAGAATTGAAAAATCTTTCACCAACATAGAGCTCAGAGAAGGGTCAGAAAACAATGATAAAAATAAAAAAAAAATAAAAAAAAGTCAATGTTAAATAAACTTTGATGCAATTCTCTAACTATTAGTTTTGAAAAGTAACTATAAATGCTTTATACTGGATACTTGCTTGTAATTGACAAATGAACATTAGAATATAACATCCATCAAAGTTGACATGTAGATGTAAAAGAAAGGGCTTTTAACAATCACATAAATAGCTATGGGAAAGACCCTTTTTGAAGAAAGCTACAATTTAGAAACCACAATTGACCTACAATGATAGAGCAAGGGCTTTGGGACTGACATTGCTGAGTTTATAACAAAATAAAAATTGGAATGTAACATAACATAACATACCATCAATTGACTAATTTAACCATTCACCGAAAAAGGTGTCTCGTTCTATCTCGAATTGTCAAATCAACTAAATGTGTCATAATGCTCTAGTTGCCAATTAAGATATTGATGCAATTTGTGTTGTTTATATCCATATGGCAAGTCTCTACATATCAAAATTTGAGATCTTGAGATGTATTTAAATCTATTTTAATTACCAAGCATATAGTCACTACAACATATAAAAGTTTTAGAGATCAAATGTTTTGGTTTCTAAAAGTGAAAAAAATTGTTGCAAAAGACATTTAGAGATCAATTTCCATTGTCATGAGGATAGTGGCTAAAAGGTCGTCCCGAAAAGTCAAAAACAAGGATTTTAGCGACAAAATTTTGAAAATGTCACTAATAAATAGACTTTTAGGGACAAAATAATTTGGTCTCAAAATGGTTTATTTTTTTAGACAAAAAATTTGGTCCCAAAAGAATAATAATTCATCACTAATGTCCAATTTTTGTTGCTAAAAATATAATAACGACACTTTTTCGCAACAAAATTGTTTGGTCCCTAAAAAATAATTTTGTCCATAAATTTTGGTCTCTAAAACCTTAATTTTTTGTAGTGAGTAATCAAGACAAACAATTTGGCATTGTACATGAGCAAACTAAGATAATAAAACTTTGTTAACAACCAACACCGTTCTCTGTGGGTTCCCCTTTTTTGGCAAGTCCCTAATTACCCACTGTAAGTTACTGGGAGAACATAAAAGAAGTATGAAAATTCTGCAAAACATAAGTCAATTATGTAACCAAAACACGCCCCCAAAAAACCTGAAACAAATACAGATATGAATACAAATTTCGTAGAGTAAAATTCTTAAAGAGTAATAAGATTATGCAAAGAACTTGTGAGACAAATGAGAAACTGGAACTAATCCAATAGTGAAAAATATTTTCCAGACACCTTTTCAAATGTATAGCTAAAAGAGGACCATACATCAATACAATTAGTCTCACAATTGTAAGATGCATGATTCATAGGTTATGCTTGACTTTGATTTCTATTTTTGGTTTTAAGAAATATAAAAATAAAAAACTAACATGGAAAAAGTTTGACAAACTATTTACAATTTTAGCAATTATTCTATGAATTCTTAAAAGCAAAGCTTTGTTCGTACAAAAATGAAAATGATAGGTGTTCATTGTTTTTGTTTCTGAGATACAAATTTCTTCTTCTTCTTCTTCTTCTTCTTCTTCTTCTTCTTTTGAATATTAACACAAGTTGTTATAATTGCCCCTGGCCATTCTACGTAACATGCAGTTTCCCTCTTGATAGATATGTTTCCCATTTCTTAACATCCATTGTTTCTCGTCTCTAGTTGAATACCAACTTAGTAGGTTAAATTCTCTTCACCTTAAATGATATAAAATTTTCAATTTATTTACCTCTATAATGTGTCTCTATAAAAGGTCTTCATCTATTGTGGTAGAAGGAAATCCTTGTGTCTTTCACTCCTCAAAACACTTGGATATCCTTTCTCTAAAATATAGCATCTGCAAAATTATCTTTATGGCATCCTAACCACGACCAATTGTTGAACATAATAGTGTCACAATGACATTGCAATTTTGCTTACTTAGCGATATTTGATGACTAACATGCTAGTAGTGAACAGTGATCACTAACAATATTTTGGTATGGCTTTTTTGGCAGGTATGGGAGGTACGACTCTATAAGGTTGATCCTTCAAACTTGGAAAGAAGATATTTGAAATCATCATCAAGAGTTACTCTTCTATCCAACATGTCTGTGCCAGAGAATGCCAAAGATGTTGAAAATCTCAAGAAGTTCGCAAAATTATGATATGCTATGGTTTTCCCTGGTAAAAATCAATGTGTGTTACACCAATTCAGAAAATGTACACTTCGTAAACATTAAGATATCTATATATATGAATAATATTCATGCCACTTTAAACTACTCACATTTCATTTTTTCATCTTTTAGTTTGCCATAAAAAAGTGTGAATATCATTGAACTAATAATATTACAGCAATATGACTATAAGTACACCTAATGGCGATGGGGCAAACTAGGTGAACTGGTGTTTTTTTTTATTCTAGTGAATTAGTTGATACTATTATATGTTAAGAGGGAGGAGCATTTGATAACCTTTAAGAGTGGGTCAATTAAGAGGCAAATAGATTACTTCTTACTCAGAAAAGTGGACCGCCTAAAATGAAATGTTGTAAGGTGATTCCTGGAGAGAGCCTTGCCCCTCAACAAAGGATTTTGGTACTAGATTTATGTTTTAAAGGGCAATACCAAGCTTGGAAGGATGGTGGGCATTGTAGGATGAGACGGTGGGATCTAAAAGGGGATAAACTAGAAATATTTAAGAATAGAATGGATAAGGAAGGTACTTGGGACTTGGAAGATGATGCTAACACTATGTGGAACTTGATGGCCAATTGTATGAGGAGAATCTCAAAGAAAGCGCTTCGAAAGTTGAAAGGAACTGGACCCAGCTCTAGGGAAATTTGGTGGTGGAGGGAAGAGGTTCAAGTGGTAGTTAAGACAAAAAAAGAGTGTCTTAAAAAGTGGCAGAAGGATAGAATTAAAGAAAATCTTAAGAGCTATAGATTAGCTAATAAGGAAGTCAAAAAGGTAGTGAGAGAGGCGAAATTAAAAGCTTATGATGACCTATACACTAGACTGTATAGTAAAGAGGAAGAGAAGAGGATATACAAACTTGCTAAGATACGAGAGAGGAAAACAAGAGATTTTAATCAAGTTAAGTGCATCAAAAATGAGGATTCTAAGGTATTGGTGAAGGATAAAGAGATTAAGGAGAGATGGAAGAACTATTTTGAGAAACTATTAAATGAGGAACATTGAGGTACGTCCATAGGGGAAGAAATAGCCAGTAATACGATAAACCAAGAGTATAGGTTTTCTCGCAGGATTAGGAACTTTGAAGTGGAGATTGCACTTAAGAAGATAAAATCAAATAAGACTTTAGGACCCGATGATATCCCTATTGAAACTCGGAAGTGTTTGGGTAAAAAGGGGGTTGCTTGGTTGATTAGGTTGTTTAGCAAAATTTTGTTGACTAAGAACATGCCAGATGAGTGGAGCAAGAGTATTGTAGTGCCAATCTATAAGAATAAAGGAGATGTCCATAATTGCAACAACTATAAAGGAATCAAGCTAATGTGTCATATAATGAAAGTGTGGGAGAGGGTGATGGAACGATGATTGCAAGATATAAAAGAGGTGTTAGAGAATCAATTTGGGTTTATGCCTGGCAGGTCAGCGATCTATCTTTTGAGAAGAGTAATAGAAAGGTATAGAGAAAAGAAAAGAGACATTCATATGGTGTTTATCGATCTTGAGAAAACATATGATAGAGTGCCTCGGCATATAATATAGTGGGTGTTAGAGAAGATAGGGGTGACAAAAGGTTACATTAATGTGATTAGGAACATGTCTGAAGGGGTGGTAACCACTATTAGATTGCTTGTTGGAGAGTCAAATGAATTTCCTATCACTGTAGGGTTACACCAAGGATCTACCTTAAGTCTTTATCTTTTTTTCTTTAGTTATGGGTGAGTTGACGAGAAATATTCAGGAGGACGCGCCATGGTGTATGCTTTTTGCAGACGATATCGTGCTAGTGAATGAGACTAGAGAAGGAGTTAACACAAAGTTGGAGATTTGGAGAAAAGCACTTGAATCTAAAGGATTCCGGATAAGTAGAACTAAGATAGAGTACATAGAGTGTAAATTTAGTAACAGTAAGAATGAAAGTAGAGGAGAAGTGAAGATTGAGAACCAAGAACTACCTAAGAGTGAACATTTTCATTATTTAGGGTCAATTATTACAAAGGCGAGGGAGATTGATGCGGATGTGGCCCATAGGGTTAAGGCGGGATGGAGTAAGTGAAGAAGTGCGTCTAGGGTACTGTGCAATAAACAAATACCCACTAGACTAAAAGGTAAGTTCTATAGAATGGCTATTAGACCAACGATGTTGTATGGGACGGAATGTTGGGCAACCAAGAAACAACATGTAGATAAGATGAATGTGGCCGAGATGAGGATGCTAAGGTGGATGTGTGGCAAGACTAGACAAGACTGAATTAGGAATGAGTGTATTTGGGAATGGATATAAGTAGCACCGATAGAAGATAAGTTGAGAAAGAATCAATTGTGATGGTTTGGTTATATTCAACACAGACCAACAAAGGCAGTAGTGAAAAGATACGATGCAGTGACGGTAGATGGAAGTGTTAGGGGATCGGGTAGGCCTAGATTAACATTGGTTAGTGTTGTAAATAAAGATATGGATCTACTTAATTTGACTAATGAAATGGCCTTTGGTAGAGCCGCATGGAGAAGAAGTATTCATGTTGCCGACCCCATTTGATGGGACTTAAGGCTTGATTTGGTTTGGTTTATTATAATATTATATTATAAATACTAATAAATACACAAAAATGATGATAGGGGCATGTCAGACGAATTGTTCTTACAGTTGGTGAGTAGAAATAAATTGTGGATTGAGAGAGGAGGGGCCACCAGTTATATATATGAGATAATATATCAGTTGGTGTACTGTAGTAACTGAATTTTTTTTTTTTTTTTTTGTGTCGTCCGTCAAAGCAAGGGGACCATGGCTCCCTAATGTGTTAATATAGATACCCTGTTTGTCCATATGGACATTTTAATTAATTAATTAACACTCAATTCGTGGAGGGAGCCTCTTATTTGAGTTCTTTTTCCTAAAGTTGTTGTGCTGAGAATCCTTGCCATCCACATCCCAACTCTTCCTGTAGAGGACAAAGGGTTGTTTTGGAAAGTAGGCTAAAAGTTAATTTTTTGACCTTTTTTATTTTTTATTTTTTTTGAAAAAACGTGCAAAAACTAGAGAGGTAATTTGATCCAAAAGAGGTTAAAAGTCAAAAAAATTGACTTTTAACCTCTTGTCAAAAGAGGCCAAACTTGTTTAGGGTATGACCGAGAGTGAAATTACTTTGTCAAATATGCTTTTTTTATTGTTTATGGCTTTTAATGAGAAATTTCATTACTTCGATAAGTTAAACCCTCACTTGAAGAAAGTTTGGTATACAATCAAATCATTGAAGATCCTTCCTAAGGTTTTATTCTTTCTTTGGAAGGCCATTCATCATGCTTTTCCAATTAAAAGTTGTTAATGTGCAAACAAGAAGTTGAAATTGACTTCTCTAAGCATGCATTGGGATCTAGTTTGGACTTTGATTTTGATAATGGAAGCCTAGTTCTTTCAAGGAATGGTTTTTTTATTGGATACGTTCGTGATCACCCTTTGGGAGAAACAAGATATATATATATTTCATTTTAAAAATGTTGATCTTATGCCTAGTGATATATTGGCCTTGATTAATGATCTTAATTCTTCATTTTATGCTTTGAGTGAAAGTTAGAGATTTGCAAGTGATGGATGGATGGGAACCCAAGTGATGCTCTACAATACCATCCAAATTGTTTAAGGTGGTGCCTATGAGGTTACGTGGAGGTTGATATCCAGATAGGTAGTTTGTTGTTTGTTTGGGCACTTAATGTTGATTATGCAACAAAATTCCTACATGTGTTTTCTGATTATGGACGTTAAGTGGCTAATAATGTTTGTGATGTTTTAATCCTTTGTTTATTATGTTTCTTCTTGTTCCTAATAAAAATAGAGAGAAAAAGAAGAAAAAAAAAGACAATTTTTACCTTGCACATGGATACCTACAACTCATCAAACATTGATCAATATAAGCTATGTCTAATAACATTTTTAGGCTCTTATGTATGTGATTTGTGTCATTTTTATTAACAATTTCTAAATTGTGAAAAATATTTTAATTTGGTTACCTAACACTGTTAATTGATGGCGTTACAGTGAAGGTAAATGTGGAAATTGAATTGAAACAAAAAGTATGTTTTTAGTTATATATACTAAAGGTGAGTGCAAACACGATGTGTTTGATAACGTTTACGTTTTTAGTTTATATTTACAGAAATTTTATAAATTAGTTTTTGTTTATTTTTGATTTATTTTTAGAAAACATAAACTACAAACGCGTTTAGTAATTGACAAAATATTTAAAATATAAAAAAGTGAGAAATGGCAAATGGCAGCGGAAGACGGTGGTGGAAAGTAGTGACGGTGGGTGGTGGGTAGTTGGTGGTGGCGGGTTGGGGGTGGTGGTGGTAGGTGGGTGGGTGACGGTGGTGGGGGGGGGTGGTGGTGGTGGTGGTGGCGGGTGGCGATAGTGGCGGTGGGTATGGATGATGGTGGTGGTGGGTGGTGGGTGGTAATGAGTGGTGGTGGTAGTGGTGGTGGCAGTGATGGGTGGTGGTGGCAAGTGGTGGCGGGTGGTGGTGTGGTGGTAGTGGTGGTGGGTGATGGTGGGTGGTAGCGAGTGGGTGGTGGTGGTGGTGGTGGTGGGTGGTGGGTAATGGTGGTGGTGGTGGTGGTGGTGGTGGTGGGTGGTGAGTAGTGGTGGCAAGTGGGTGGCGGTGGTGGTGGCGGCGATGGATGGTAGTGGCGGGTGGTGGATGGTGGCGGATGGATGGCAGGTGGGTTGTGGTGGGGGTGGTGGTGGTGGCAAGGGGTGGGTGGTGGTGACGAGTGGGTGGGAGGTGGTGGTGGCAGGTAGGTGGTGAGTGGTGGTGGCAGGTGGTGGTGGGGGGTGGGTAGTGGGTGGTGGTGGCGGAAGACGGTGGTGAAAAATGTGGCGAGTGGTGGCTAGTATTGGGTGGTAAAAAAAAAAAAAACTCAAAACTCAAAACGGAAACACATATTTTATGTTTTCATTTTTTGGCCAAATTTATAAACTGAGACCACTGATTTATAAATCAAAAATTTTACCAAACAAGTTTTTATTTGAGTTTTTAAAATTTTTGTAAATATAAACAGAAAACTGAAAACGTAAGTGTTACCAAACGACACCATTATATTTGTAATTTTATATTTAAACTGAAAACTGAAAACGTAAGTGTTACCAAACACCGATAAGTAGTTTTGAACCATTTAATGAAGGAAAAAATAAAGTCATTTTAACAGTTGTTACATGTGATAGCTATTGGGTGGAAAGATGTGACAATTATTGAGTGAGCAAGGTTTTCTTGAAAAAGTAAAAAACTTGACAGTGGCTCAAACCAATTTAAATATACACTTTATATAATAGAATAATTATACTAGAAAGTGTGCATTGTAATAGGCAATTATAGAATGCAGAGTGTGCTTAAAATAAAAGGTAGGTTTGAAATAAAAAAGGGTCGTGGAGATTTCTTAAATCATTGTGAAGTATCATTTCCATTTCCCAAACTATAAAAGTATACAAATGGATCTCTTAAATTATTATCGTGTTTCACTTTGACCCCATCTGTTACTGCATTGCCATTTTTTAGATGAAAATACTCTTTAGCACTATATAACACACCCAACAACACTTCTTTTCAATTTTTCTCTTTTTTTTTTTTTGTTTTATTATTATTTTTAAATATTCTTTTCTATAAAAATATATTTATAAAGAACATTGAAAAAATAATAATGGATTAATGCTAATATTAAAAAAATTAAAAAAATAATAATAATGAAATTGTAAATATATAGTGTTGAATGGCATTTTCGTCTAAAAATATTTAAAAGTTTGGTTTAACTCATGGTGCTGTAACAGAAGGAGTCAAAGTGAAACGTGTCAATAATTTAGGAGATACATTTGTATGATTTTATAATTTAGTCAAAATGATACTTCTCAAGTTTAGAATGTCTTTGTGTAAATAATTCAATAAAAAAAGTTATGACAAAAGTTTTCAAGATTAATATAGATATGAGTCGTGCTACATCTCCTAATTTTGTCCTCCTAATTCCACCTTTAATGATGTTACCCACTCTTATATGAAGCAGTCCAACACTCATCTCTCTCTCTCTCTCTCTCACACACACACACACTCATCTTTAACCTCCCTAATTCTACATCATTAAAGATCAAATTAGAGAAACAAAATTAAGGGGATAAATCATTATACGATATACTCCTACGACTCACCTTTTTCGCTTTTCGAAAACAAAGTAAAAGAATTGTCCTTTTCTCATGTAACTCACTGCAAGTTTCCAAGTGTACTGATTAGAGAAATGCTAAATTTTGAAGTTTTGAACTCATGTAGTATAACCCTCAGCAGGTAGCATACAAGAAGCGCTATATATATTTTTTTTAATACCAAATAAAACTTTCTTGAAAATTTGTAAAAAAGCCTTGATGAATGACCTTGAAGAAATGGCATACATTTGATTCAAGAAATGAATTAGTAGCTAGTCTTTCATGAGAGAAGGAAATTACTACTAAGATGTCAATTTGTCATATAGTGAAATGGTAGAACTTACTACAAATTCATGATGCCATTTCTTGATTTTGCGTGTTTGCTATGTTCATCCAAACACCATTCTCATACGAGAAACAAATAAGACCGGGACATTCTGCTTTCTCGAAGTAGATCAAATTGGGAAATAATCTCCTAAGGTCCATCCAATGCATCTAGAACTCACTCAACTACTTCAATTGCAGCATCTTAGTTGTGGTAGTTGTTGTTTGGTCTAGATGACACAATTGCCCTCCTCCAATGTGGAGCTTCTTCAAGTTATTCAGATTGCCAGACGACAACTAACTGGGTGTAACCATTTTAGGGAAACACTCGAGCTCTAGTCTTTGCAATGAGGAAGGAAGTTCCATCTGGATAAGAAGTTCCAAATGATGCTGCTTGGTGAATGATCCTGTTAGTGCTCTTGTTAGATTGGCACGTGGTTGTGGTTGTGGTTGTGGTTGTGGTTGTGCTTGCTTAGGTGTGTCATCTGTTTTGCCTTGTACAATGCATCCTAGCCAGGATATTTTTAACTTTTGCAAATTTTTTAATCTTTGTAAATGACGGAGCTACTTACTTGTTGGGAATTCTTTCATATTGGTGTGTAGGCTCAATTTTCTCAACTTTGACAATTTTGTCAAATCATCAATAATACATGAGTTTTTGTCATTGGAATCTCCAATAATAAATCCCTTAAGTACTTGCAGTTCTGATAGTGAACCAAGTCCCTTAGGCATATGATCTTAAAAGTAACACTTAGATATGTCCAAGTGTGTTAAACTCTTAAGCAAACCAATCCAATCTGGAACCACCTCAAGATTGTGAGAGGATCTAAGATCTAGGGTCTTGAGATTAGTCATTTTTGAAATGAATTGGGGAAGCTCTGTAATCAAACAAATTCCTCAAAGGCTAAGAAACTTCAACTGTTTCATATGTTGGTGAATTTTCAAAATGCGTTTTTAAAATGTATAGTTTAATTTTTTGGTGTTTTCAAAAGCTTCCTTGTTGTTCTTTGGAAAGCTTGAAATAAGCTTGGGGACTTTGTCCCACATCGGAAAGAAAGGAAAACATGGAGCACTTAATAAAGTGCTACATGGAATATTCCTTTGAATATGGAATTGTGAGGTGAAAGCTAGTGTGCATGCACCCACACCGCAAGGATGGTGCTTCGCACCATCCGCACACGCATACACGCGTGTGCGTGGCGTGGCATGGGTTGTGTGGTGTTTGATGGCACACTTTGCACTTCTCAAGGCGCCATAAGGGCGCTTTTCTATTTACATCAGACAGGTTAGAGCGATGACGTGGAATAAAGTTAGCTCCATGTAGCGTCTGTTGGCGATGAGTCAACTAACCGGTCGAATAGTTACTTGTCCGATTTGGAGCAGATTAATCATAGCCGTTGATTGGAGATGTACGTGATCGTGCGGATGAGATGGCACCTGATCGTGATCAGGTGTGATTAGTCAAGGCATCTATTCGGTGTGAGAATGATCTGCACCATAGATCATCGATCCAACGATCAGATCTAATCAGATGCGATCAAGTGACATGACCATTCGATCAGATGCATTCAGGCCTATAAATAGGCTGCGAAATCATCCATTTCATTCCATTCAGAATTCAATCTTGCAATTCTCTTTCTCTCTCTCTCCCTCTTGATTTAGAGTTTTCTATCAAGAGTTTCTTAAGCAAATTTCTGCTTTTCTTACTGGTAGTCAAGTTCTGTAGATTTGATTATCAGTGTCTTAGTTTTCTTGATTATATCAAGAGTATTTTGATCTACTATCGTCAGTGCAGACGCTGGCAGATTTGATATTTAGATCAGGCTTCATTGTATCCTAGAGGCAAATTTGTTATAACCCCTACACATCTTTTGGTTGGTGCGAATATTGTCTGTAGGAAAATGACTTGGTAAAGCCACTTAAAGCACTAAATTTCTATTCTACATAGACACAATCATCACCAAATTTGGAAGACTCGAAGACCACCAACTGAAGAATTCAAGACGACTTGTTTCAACAATCTAAAGACAATATTTAGATATGGCGATGTCTATTTAGAAAATGACTCAAGATTTCATAAAGCTTGACCAGTTTGATGGCAGAAATTTTCGTCGCTGGCAAAAGAAGATGCACTTTTTGCTCACCACTCTCAAAGTGGTCTATGTCTTTGATTGCCCCTATCCGTGGAGCATGAAGACGAGACTACGGAGCAAACTCGTGCCAGAACCAAATGGGAGAATGACGACTACATTTGCCGAGGACACATTCTGAATGCACTGTCAGACTCTATACTCGATATGTATCAACATTTAGAAATGACAAAGCAACTCGGGACATATTATACCAAAGTACCTCATCGAGGATGCCACTAGTAAGAAATTTTTGTTAGTAATTTTACGCTGCTTTTACTATGATTGATACAAAGCCCATTATGGAACAATTACATGAGATCCAACATATTTTGAGTCAATTTCAACAAAAGAATATGAACATGGATGAATCTATTGTAGTTTTGCCTATAATAGAGAAGCTGCCATCTTCTTGGAAGAATTTTAAGAAAACTCTAAAACACAAAAAGGAAGATCTAACTCTAGAGGAATTGGCTCAACACCTCCAAGTTGAGGAAGAATCAAGACTTCTTGAAAGTAAAGAAAACCAATTGGCTCAGACTTCCAAGATTCACATGGTGGATGATGGCAGAGGTTCAACAAAAAGAAGCATAAGCGCGACTTCCAACCTGACAATGATGCTAAGAAGCCGAAAGGAGCTTGCTGGCACTGTGGCAAGCCAGGGCACTTCAGGAATGAATGCCGGTCATACAAGAAGAATCCAAAAGCATCAAATGCCAAGAACAAGTTTGTGGCTGTTGTATCCGAGGTGAACATGCTCAAAGATGCTGATGACTGGTGGATTGGCTCAGGAGCAACAAGGGACGTCTACAACGACAAGAGCCGTTTCACTACTTATGAACAAGTTAGTGATGGAACAATTCTCTACATAGGCAACTCTTCAACTGTTGCTATCAAAGGCAAAGGGATGGTGGATTCAGAGTTCACATCTAGAAAAGTTTTAAGTCTTAATGATGTTTATCATGTACCTGATGACAGGAAAAATATTGTATCTGAAAGCCTGCTTAATAAGCATGGTTTCAAGTTAGTATTTGAGTCAGACAAATTTGTCATGTCTAAGGGTGGGATTTTTGTTGGGAAGGGCTACATGTATCAGGGAATGTTTAAACTTAACATTATCAATAATACAAATGTTTCTGCGTATATTGTTGATTCTCTTTCTTTATGGCATGCTCGTTTAGGTCATGTTAATATTAGGAAAATGCATTATATGGTTAATTTAGATTTAATTCCTAAGTATGATATTGATATGTTTGAAAAATAAAAATTTTGTGTGCAATCTAAAATTACTCGCTTTTCATTTCCTAAAGTAGATAAAACCACATCTCTGCTTGAACTTGTGCATAGTGATGTATGTGACATGCATAGTACCCCCACTAGAGGTTGTAAGAAATATTTTGTAACATTCATTGATGATTTTTCTAAGTACTGTCATATCTATCTTTTGCATTCAAAAGATGAGGTGCTTGATAAATTCATGATTTTTAAGACAGAAGTAGAAAATCAGTGTAATGTCAAAATAAAGAGACTTAGGTCTGATAGAGGCGGTGAATACTATTTTCCAAAATATTGTGAAAATGTTGCTATTATTCGTGAGAAGTCTGCACCCTACACACCACAACAAAATGGAGTAACTGAAAGAAAGAATAAGACATTAACATAAATGATTAATGCTATGCTTTCTTACTCCAGTTTAAGTTCTGGTTTTTTGGGTGAAGCCTTGCTCACTGCCTATCACATACTCAATAGAATTCCTCTCAAAGGAAGAAATGTTACTCCTTATGAACTATGGAAAACAAGAAACCTAATCTAGGTTACTTGAGGAAATGGAGCTATAGAGCAATAGTCAGATTGCCTAAACCTAAAAGGAAGAAATTAGGTGGAAAAAAGGAATTGAATGCATATTCCTTGGCTATGCTATACATAGCAAAGCATATAGATATCTAGTAGTAGAGCCCAATGGTTCAGTGGAAACAAATACTATCATTGAATCACATGATACGGTATTTTATGAGAATTGTTTCACAACCATTCCAAGGTTGGATTCTAATCAGGGAAATGAATCAACTCCTTTGATGTCTACAAAGGAAAGTGAACGACATGAACCCATTGAGTCTAATGAACCTGTTAAGCTAAGGAGGAGTAAGAGGGCTAGGACTGAGAAGTCATTTGGCCTTGATTTCATAGTTTACCTTGTAGAATGAACTAGGAAAGCTTATTATAAACAAACAACAATTTCTTTGAATATGGATTCAGATCCATTAACCTTTGAGAAGGCTATGAAGTCTCAAGATGTTGCTTTCTAGAAAGAGGCAATAAACAATGAGATGGATTCTATCATGGGTAATAATACTTGGATACTTGTTGATTTGCCACATAGATCCAAACCAATTGGTTGTAAGTGGATTTTCAAAAGGAAAATGAAAGTTGATGGCACAATTGACAAGTTCAAAGCAAGATTAGTTGCTAAGGGCTTTACTCAATAGGAGGGTATTGATTATTTTGATACATATGCTCCGATGGCCAGAATCGCCACCATTCGAGTGTTGATTGCCTTAGCCTCAATCTACAAGCTTGAAATCCATCAAATGGATGTTAAGACCGCTTTCCTAAACGGAGAGTTAGATGAGGAAATCTATATGCAACAACCGAAATGATTTGTTGTATAGGGTCAAGAACACAAAGTGTGTAAACTCGTGAAGTCACTATATGGACTGAAACAAGCTCTAAAACAATGGCATAAGAAATTTGACAAAGTAATAGTGTCAAATGGTTTTAGGATACATGAATCTGATAACTGTGTGTACAGTAAGTTTATTGGCAATAGAGGTGTAATCATATGCCTTTATGTAGGTGACATGCTTATTTTTGGTACTAACAATGATGTCATTGAAAGTACTAAAAGTTTCTTGTCGTCTAGCTTTAGTATGAAAGACATGGGCTTGACTGATATAATTCTGGGTATTAAGATCAAACGAGAGGATAATAATTTGATTCTTACCCAGTCACACTATATTGAGAAAATTCTTGAGAAATTTAATCAATATAATTGCACACCCATGTCTACACCTTTTTATTCAAATTTGAAATTGTATCCTAATACTGGAAGAGCTATTGATCAACTAGAATATTCAAGAGTAATAGATAGCCTAATGTATGCCATGACTTGCACTAGACCTGATATTGCATTTGCAGTGGGAAAACTTAGTAGATACACTAGTAATCCTAGTAGTGTGCATTGGCATGCGGTTAACGGAGTACTTAGGTACTTAAGGAAAACAATAGACTATGGAATAGTCTATAATGGCTATCCAGCAGTGCTAGAAGGATTCACGGATGCCAGTTGGATAACTGACCATGAAGATCACTCGTCCACGAGTGGTTGGATTTTTACTCTTGGAGGAGGAGCTATCTCCTGGGGTTCTAAGAAACAAACATGCATAATAGACTTAACCATGGCGTCTGAGTTTGTAGCGTTGGCTTCTTGTAGCAAAGAGGTAGAGTGGCTAAGGAATCTCTTATTAGAGATTAAGATATGGCCAAAACCTATGCCACCAATATCTTTGCATTGTGATAGTGAAGCAACTCTATCACGAGCCTATAGCCATGTTTATAATCAAAAGTCCAGGCATATAGGACTAAGACATAGTGGTGTCAGGCAGTTAATCACAAAAGGTGTGATTACCATTAGTTATGCAAAATCAAGTGAAAACTTGGTTGACCCCTTAACAAAGGGACTTGCAAGGGATTTGGTATAGAAAACATCAAAGGGGAAGGGTCTTAAGCCCACTTAACATAATCACTCCTGGTGGAAACTCGACTCAACTCTTGAAAAAATATCAAGTCTTGAGTTCAATGAGCCCAAGTACACCATATGTCGTGATTGCAATCACTTAGTTTTATTTCATTTTCATTCCAAGGTTGAAGTGCTTGGTACCTGTAATGTGAAAAGAAGAGGATGAGTTAGCAAACTCTTAATAAGCTTACAACTAGGTCGTTGGGGTATTATAAATAATAGGGGTACTCTCAGTAAGCTTACCTATGTGAGTGTAGGAGGTGGTGCCGCTTCCTATGAGTCCAAGGGCTTGACTCTAGAGTGCTCATAAAACAGGATATAGACACAAGGCCAATCCACGTGTTGATTTGTTTGAATACTTGAGGTACACGATTCTATGCGTGAGACATGTCCGATTAGTGGTATAAGATCGCTAGTTCAAAGACAAGTCTGCTATGACATCTTGACTAACTTTCAGATGTCTTCACTAAGTGAATGATTCAATCATAAGATTTATTCGCCTATGCATAAGACTACCAAATGAACCAAGAGTCATCATCTGGTATTTTGAAAATGGTAGGGGAATGTTGGGGAATTTTCAAAATGGGTTTTTAAAATGTATAGTTTAATTTTTGGGTGTTTTCAAAACCTTCCTTGTTTTACTTTGGAAAGCTTGAAATAAGCTCGTGGACTTTATCCCGCATCGGAAAGAGAGGAAAACATGGAGCACTTAATAAAGTGCTACA